>QPKB01000007.1:6730988-6747908 GCA_003546025.1 Camphora micrantha
GTTTGTTTATTACAGCATTGGCAAGTTTGTTTTCCTTTTTACTTAAACTCAATCCCTGCACTTCTAATGGAGATGATTACAAATACGCGAATGATATAAATAATTAAAGACATACCCAACAATAATTCCCAGATTTCAAACTGACTCACATTTTTCATATCTACATATATTTATTTAATATAATTACTAGAATTCCCATTTTTCACACCTTTTAGTCGTAATTCATTTTACAATGTTTATTTTAGCTATTTGTATATGTTATTTATATAAATAGGGATATTTTTTATTTACAAATGTATTTAATTCCATGCAAACAAACATGCCTATCTCAATCAGTTGGTTCCTATGTATTCTAATTCCCTGCAAATAAAAAAGCTCAGTTGACAATATATTCCAAATTCACATAGACAAACAGGCACATTTGAATCTACTACTTTCTATGTATTCCAATTCCCTGTGAATACATACGCCCATTTGACAATGAGCTCCTATGTACTCTAGTTTTATACTAACAAATACACATATTTCACAATAAATTCCTCTCTATTCCAAATCCATTTAATCAAATCGGCCCATTTTAATTAGTTACTTCTTATGTATTTTAGTTCCTTGCAAACAAATAGGCTTTTCTTGGAAAGGACTTCCTATGTATTTTGACTCTAAGCAAACGAATATGTGTATTTGACAATGAATTACAATGTGTTCCAATACTTGATGTATTTGAGCATTTGTGGATCAAGTTGGACACAGCATTTTAAAAATATTAAGACGTCCCCAACAGGATGTCTCAATTAGCTTACAATCAAACAAGCCCTAATTATTCTGACATTTAATTGCAAGCGTGACGAGAGTTTTTCGTGAGTTCCAGTGTTCCACATTCGGATGTGGGAACTTCAACTGATTAGAATGAACATAGAATAAATTAATTAGATGATGTGGACATGTGCACTACTTGTACTTCTTACATACTTTACAGTTTATGCCCACATTGGGAAGCAACAGGTTGAATCATTCGTTCCTCATATATTAGTGAGGCACGATTCCTGTCATGCCCCGAAATTGGGTAACTTGCATGGTTCCAAATTCAAGACATGACTAGTGTAGGATTTTAAATAAAAAAATAAACATCCCACACCTACCCACATGATATCACGTGTGAGAAAACTGAATAATTCAAAACTTTTTTGCGGAAGCATTTAAACATTGATAATATTTATTTATTAACATGTACTAAGAGTATAAGTATCTCAGAGCATATACATCTATCTAGTCTTGAATATTTACAGATATGATACATTATTACAAAGTTTGAAGAATTCTTTTGATCACTCATTATACCATTATAAAATTCTTCAAAATACTCTTAAAACCATGATAGTAGTAACGTACATCATGTTTACACGATCTCATCAAGGGTCCACACCTACTGATGTGTCACCCACTTGTAAAGTCTCAGTTCCAGGTGAGCTGGCTGGATTTCCTATAACATTAAATGTTAAATCAATATAATTGAGTAAGTAAACATAATATTAATGATCAAAACTGAAATACAAGTAATATTTGAGACACCATGATCAAAATAACGAAATCTTGATTAACTGAAAATAACTGAAGGCAATACCACATTTGCTAATTATCAGAGTACAGAACAATGGGTACCATGCACATCAGATGGTGGCCACAATTTTAACAGAACAATTGGTACCGGGAGTATAAACTCCAACAGACAGGTTAGGCAATCACTATTTAATCTCTATTTATGATATCAGCCCCAAAACCCTGTTACACCCAAACACTACTTCTTAATCACAGTAGACCTATAACAGGCCTGCTTCTAATCACAATAGAAGTTGGGCAATCCAAGGGCCCGGTTAACCAAGATTAATTAACTTCAATTGAGCCACAAAAATTAACAAATCCGTATCTCATCGGTGGTTTCCTTTCTCTCCACTGTCTACCCGTCAGCGGCATCTGTGGCTCTGTCCACTGCATTTGCCGCAAAGTCTGACTATCCCCTGTATCCTGAGAGGAGCCGGATGCACTCTCCTTCCTCACTAGGATGTCTGACTCCATCTCAACGGTGTCACTGCTGCTACTTACTTTTGTCTCCTCCACTTGCTTTCTTGCTTCGAGTAAAGCATCCTCATGAAATATAACATCCCTGCTGATGATAAATTTGGGTGAATCCTGATCGGTATACCACAACATGTATCCTTTCACCCTAGAAACATATCCCACCAAGATGCACTTCAAAGCCCTTGGTTCTAACTTATCGGTTTTCACACGAGCATAAGCCAGACAACCGAAGATCCTCAAGTTAGAATAATCAGCTGGATTACCCGACCACATTTCTTCCGGTGTTTTGCAACCAATCTTTGTGTGTGGAGACCTATTTATCAAGTAGCCTATAGCATTTACTGCCTCAGCCCAAAAGTCCTTGGACAATCATGCAATAAACAACATACAACGAGCTCTTTTCAAGATCGTTCTGTTCATCCTCTTTGCCACTCCATTCTACTGTGGAGTTTCCATAGTGGTATATTGCCGAGCTATGCCATGATCTTTGCAATAGTTCTCAAGCTCTGTCATTCTGTACTCCTTGCCATTACTTGTCCTAAACTGTTTCACCTTCTTGCCAGTCTGTTTCTCAACCATTTTCTTCCATCGTTTGAACGTAATAAAGGTCTGATCCTTCGTCTTCAGAGTATAAACCCAGACTTTCCTTGAATAATCATTAATAAAAGTGAGCATAAACCGGGACCCGCCCTTGGAGTAAACCTTAGAAGGCCCCCATACATCTGAATGAACATAATCAGGGATACCTTTCGTGCGATGAATACCTGTCTTGAAACTAACCTTTCGATGCTTTCCAAAGATGCAACTCTCACAGAAATCCAACTTGCCTGTCTTCGTGCCACATAGGAAATTTCGATTGCTTAATATTGTCAATCCCTTCTCACTCATGTGACCCAGGTGCAAGTGCCATAAGCGTGTTGAGACAGATTTATGGTCATCTGAGGAAGATACTGCATCTCCACCTGTAACAGTATTTCCGGACAAAACATACAATTTTCCAACTCTATTGCGCTGAGAACTTACAATCGTCGGAGTCCAAGGCACCAAGAGAAACAAAATTCTTTTTCAGATCAGGAACATGTTGAACTTCTGCCAACGTTCTGACGATTCCATCATGCATATTGATTTTCATTGTTCCAATTCCAACAGTCTTACATGCAACATTGTTGTCAATAAAGACACTACCATCGTCGATTTCTCTATAAGTGGTAAACTAGTCCCTATTGAGACACATATGGTAGGAACAACCCGAATCAAGAATCCATTCATCCTGATGACGAATTTCATTTTCAATTACAGAAAGTGCATTGTCGGAAACATAATCTGATTTTCCATCTGCAACACCGACTGAATCATCAGATGTCGAATTTTCTATTATTTCTTTCCCTTTCCTCTGCCTTTCGGGACAATTTTTTCTGATGTGCCCTTTCTTATGACAATAATAACATTCAATATTTTTCCTGTTGGATTTATGTTTGCCCTTACTACTAGAGTCTTTTGTTCTTCCTCGTACTACCAAACACTCACCCGAACCTTCATTGTTAGCCACAACCTTTTTCTTCAACTCCTTGGAGTTCAAGGTTGCCTCTACATCCTCTTTGGACAGAGTATCTCTACCATACATCATGGTATCAACAAAATGCTCATATGAGGGTGGTAGCGAGCACAACAACATGATAGCTTAGTCCTCATCATCATGTTCAACATTGATATTTTCCAGATCCATAATAGCTTTTGTGAAAGAATCAAGGTGAGTTAAAACAGACATACCTTCCTGTATTTATAATTTGAACAGTTGCTTCTTCAGGTACAAGCGATTCATGAGAGACTTCGTGATGTAAAGTGAGCAACTCATCCTTCTCTGCATATGACAATTTTCCAGGCAAAGCATTCTTTCCTTTCAAAGCCTTATACAACCCATTCTAAACTAGCAAAGCATGCATCTTCAAACGCTTTGTTGTTTTCATTGAATTTCTCAATTTCAAACTTTGCAGTCATTTCGCGAATCTTTTATAGTACCTGTGTAGATTTAGTCACCACGAGCACGCTAGAAGAAACAGATCTGAAATCCGACTCCGGATGACTAAAATATTGTAGAAACAAGTTTCTACGCTCCAGTCCATCAATCTCCTTTTTTACCGTTGAACAACCAATCTTCTTCCACAACTGTGTAGATCTGCTCGCAACGAGTTCGTAGGTTCAAACGGATCTCCGATCAGACTCCGGATCTCCAAGATATTGCGCAGACAAATTTCAGTCTTCAATCTGGTCAAAACACACTTTGACCGTACAGATTTGCTGACGTCAGTGTTGTACCAGCACCTTTTCTGCGGGCTTTGCTTCTAGGCTTCTGCTGGAGGGTCAGGTCAACCTAGACTTGACCCACTTGACCCAACCTGGACTGGCGATGGGCTTCTGAAATGAGTCAGGTCGAACCTGACCTAGACTCAAAACCGTCCAGAAACGGACCCAACAGAGGGTCGTCTTCTTCCCCCTCTTCTCTTTCTGCAACCAGACAGCAGCACTGCTGCTTCTCCTTCGGCCAAGGCACAACGCGGTAGTACGGGCCTCCGGCGACGGCATCAGTCTCCTTCTCCAGTAACGAGCACAACACCGACGATTCCACTGGTCTCTTCCTCGGTCTGCAACAAAGTACAGAAAACCCTTCCGGTTTTCTTCTTCCAGTCAGCGATAGCACAGTGGCGGCAAGAAGTTACTCCGATAACCGTCCTCTTCTCCAATCACAGCGACTGGAAGAAAACCAAAACCCAGTTATCTTTCTTCTTCCTCAAATGAGGAAAAACAATTCTATTCTCTGTGTTGCAACAAATCATGGAATCGATCCTCTTCTTCTTCTGGCAACGGCTGCAAGTCTAGCAGCCCTTTAGAGACCGATTCCAGCGATCGTCCACTTCGGCAGTGTCAGGGATTCCCGTCGTCGACGGCACAGTGGTGCCCTATTCTCTGCAATTTGTGTGGCCCACCGAGATCAAATGGTCTCCCTTTGCACGATCCAGAAAACGCTATCTTAATCTTGATATTTAATCCGTCGATCATGCAGCCACAATTCCTGCCCTTTGAGATTCGATCCCTCGAATCTCCTCTGATCATGCGCAACGGTCTGATACCAGTTTATTGTAATCTAGGGCCCACGAGAAGAAATCTATCACGCAGAGAAGAGAACACAGAGATGGCCTACGCCCACTGGGAATACGGGAGAATTCATTATATGCAATTAGAAGAGGTGTACATCATAGAGACTCTTAATCCCCAAAACCCTATTTCACCCAAATACTACTTTTTAATCACAGTAGACCTATAACAGGCATGCTTTTAATCACAGTACAAGTTGGGCAATCCAGGGGCCCGATTAACCAAGATTAATTAACTTCAATTGAGCCATACAAATTAACATTTACAAATACAAAATATGACTAAGAAAGTCATTAACATTGATAATCCAATAATTTATTTCAAATAAACCATAATATTGATAAAAATCCAACATATAACTTAATGATTACCAATGATTAAAAACATGCATCATTTATGTTCAAGAGTCATTAAATAGTCAAATAACATCATTTAAATTAAAAATCACATTTTTAGAAAAACCCCAGAAGTTTTTCCATGTGGCCTGTCGATCGGGTGGACCCCAGGTCGGCATCCCTCAAAAAGTCGACATCCCTCAAACAAAACTCGAAATAGTCAAGTCCAGTTAGCAAAAAATCTTCTGCAGCAAATGGGACTTTGCCTTGTGTGGTCAGTCGACCGGGTGACAGGGCTTGGTTGACCGAGCACACACAGAAACGAAATCCATTTCTGGATTCGTTCCTGTTTCCTATCCAACTTCAATATTTTGATTTCCTTTGGTTTATAAAATATTCAAACATGTTTATATCCTTCAAAATAAACTATCAAACACATTGAAATCATTCAAATCTAAGAAACCAACATTTTGATCTATCAAGTTCTATAAAACACAAATTACAGAACTTCGATTAAAACTAAATTAAACTTGGTTGAAATCAAGTTTACTTACCTCTAACTAAATTGAATTAACCAGATAGAACTTTGGCTTTGAAACCTTCCAAGAGATATGCTATGGAGAGTAGACAGTTGTAACTGATGAGAAGTAGAAGAAGAAGAATGATAATGAGGAAGATGATGAACAGTAGGACTGTCTACTTTCAATAGAGGGTTCTTCTCTACTTAAAATCGAATTCCAACCTCATCACCCTCACTATCCACATCACACAGAATAGAAAATACAACATATACCAAATGATCAAACAAAGGAGATAAAGAAGGATCAAAAGGAAGAAGAGAAGATGTAGCATAACTTCCCATGTTTTCACTCTCTCTCTCAGTCTCATTTTTCTCTCTCAATATGTGTTACAATGACCGTAAGGTTCGAAGATAAACACTCTAGGTGAATTGAAACCAGTTGCCTGCTTCACCTTGACCACTGTAGCTGCATTGATCCAGATAAATGAAGTGAAAACCGGAACCAAAGAAGATAAATGAAACAAAAAATGAAATGGATGCAGTCACTTTTACTGTATTCTAAAATAAGTCCGTTTTTTAAGGTATCAAATCTCACTAGGAATCATCTTAAATGAATTCAAATGAACCTGAGCTAGAAGAGAAAATTGATCAAAATCTGACCTGTTTTCTATTTGATACTGAAATCATTAAGAAATTCCATCATTGGTATATTTTCATAAAATCAAAATTACAAATAAGTCCTTCTTATAAGAAACACCCTATTTTTTTATAAAATAACATTTCAAATCAATATGGATTCAAAACAAGAAATGTTTAACATCATTCTAGAAATTCATTGATATCAATAGATCCATATTATCTTATCACATAATTAATCTAGCATATTAATCAATAATAATTAACTACTAATTATTCCTTAATTAATAACTAAACATAATTAATTAAATATAATCACATTCTAAAAATCATAATTTGACATTCTCCCCATCTAGGAACATTTGGTCCTCCAAATGTAAATGAACTTACATCATCAAACAAGTAGGGATACTTCTTCATAACTTGATCTTTATTTTCTCAAGTAGCTTCTTTAAGTGAATATTATCCCAAAACAACTTCACCAAATAGATAGTTTTATGACGCAACACTTGTTCTCTAGTGTTCAGAATTTTCACAGGTTTCTCCGCATTTTTTTTTTTGCTAAGGGTAAATTGTATTAGAAAAAGGAGGAATAAACTATACAACCCCAAAAAGGAAGAGAGCAAACTATACAGGTTTCTCCTCATAGGTTGCATTCTCCTTAATTTGCAGAGGCTCATGAATTACGTGGGAAGGATCTGGTACATATTTCCTCTGCATAGATACCTGAAAAACATCATGAATTCCTGATAACTTTGCTGGGAAGACCAATCTATAAGCTAGATCATTAATCTTTGATTTAATCTTGAATGGTTCTATGTACCTTTGTGACAATTTACCTTTCTTTCCAAACCTCATGAATGTGCCTCTCATGGATGAAACTTTCAAAAATACCATATCTTCAACATCAAATTCCGATTTTCTTCTTCTATTATCAGCATAACTTTTCTGTCTGCTTCTTGCTATTTTCAATCTTTCCTGCACTTTTTTCACTTTCTCACTGGTATCATGGATTATTGAAGGACCATAGAAATTATGAACACCAACTTCTTCCCAACACAAAGGTGATCTACGCCTTTGACCATACAAAGCTTCATATGGAGCCATGCCCAAAATGGAATGATAATTGTTATTATATGCAAACTCACATAGATAAATATAATCATCCCATGAACCTTTAAAATCTAGCATAGAAGCTCTCAACATATCTTACAATGTCTGATTAGTTCTTTTAGTCTGCCCATCTATTTCAGGATAATATGTTGTACTGAAATTCAATCTTGTTCCGATGGATTCTTGCAAAGTAATCCAAAATCTTGAAATAAATATACTATCCCTATCTGAAACAATAGAATGTGGAGCTCCATGCAATCTGAAACAGTAGAATGTGGAACTCCATGCAATCTCACTATTTGGGAATTATACAATTCAGCCATATAATCCATTGTCTTGCCTGTCTAAAAAGGTATAAGACGTGCAACTTTGGTCAATCTTTCAACAATGACCCATATAGCATCATGTCCTTTCTATGTCCTGGGCAATCCAAAAATGAAATCTATAGTAATATGTTCCCGCTTCTACTTTGACAATTTCAACTGATGTAATAATCCAGGAGGCTTCTTATATTCTGCCTTAACTTGCTGACAAGTTAAACACCGAGAAACAAATCCTGCAATTCCTCCCTTCATATTACTCCACCAAAAATAATTCTTCAAATTTTTATACATTTTGGTAATTCCAGGATGCATAGCATATTTTGCATGATGTGCTTCTGACATTATTTCATTTTTGAACTCATCTACATCCGGAACACGTAGTCTATCATGGAAATATAATGCGGCATCTATTACCTGAAATTTGGTATCTCAGAGATATGGTAAAAATTCTTGAGTAATTTTGGATCCAGTAGTTGCTTTTCTTTAATCTGCCGAAGAATCAAAGGTTTAAACATAGACATAGCAGCTAACATCTTCCTCTGACTAAAAATCTGAAGATTCACATCCAAATCTCTGAACTGTTATAGCAAAGTCCATTTTCCTTGCATGCTCGCTATCAGCACCGACTTCCTGCTAGGAGCATCAGCTACAACATTACCTTTGCCATGATGATAGTTAATAGGAAAATCACAATCTTTAATATATTTCATCAATCTTCTCTGCCTCATGTTCAATTCATTCTGAGAGAAAAGATATTGCAAACTTCTATGATTTAAATGTATTTCAGACTTTTCTCCGTAAAGATAATGTCTCCAAATTTTCAATGCAAACACTACAGCTGCAAGTTTCAAATCATGAGTAGCATAGTTCTTTTCATGTTCTCTCAACTACCTAGAGCCATATGTTACCACTTGACCATTCTGCATAAGTACGCAACCCAAACCAATCCCTGAGGCATCTGTAAAAATTAAAAATCCACCCCCATCTGAAGGTAAAATAAGCATTGGAGCTAAAGTTAATTTCTCTTTTAACAATTGAAAACTATGCTCACATTCATCTGTCCAAATAAAAGGTACATTCTTCCTTGTCAATTTGGTTAATGGAGCTGTTATGTTAGAAAATTTCTCCACAAATCTCCGATAATAACCAGCTAAACCCAGAAAACTTCGTATTTCTGTTACACTCTTCGGCTTGCCCATTTAACAACTGCTTCAATTTTTTAAGGATCCACTGATATACTTTCTTTAGAAATCACATGCCCTAAGAATGCAACTTTTTCCCACAAAAACTCACATTTGTTCAACTTGGCATACTATTTGTTATCCCTCAACAACTGCAAAGAAGTTTGAAGATGCTGCACATGTTTCTCCCTAGTTTTGGGATACACCAAAATATCATTAATGAACACAACTATAGGTTGATCCAAATAAGGTGCAACGATTTTGTTCACCAAAACCATAAAAACAGCAGGTGCATTAGTCAATTGAAATTGCATCACTAAAAATTCATAGTGACCATACCTTGTACGAAATGCTGTTTTAAAAATATCTTGATCTCTGACCTGCAATTGATGATATCCCGATCTCAGATCTATATTTGAAAAATGTGTTGCTCCTTGCAATTCATCAAATAATTCATCTATCATGGGTAAAGGATATTTGTTCTTGATAGTAACTTAATTCAACTGCCTGCAATCAATACACATTCTCATAGAACCATCCTTCTTTTTCACAAATAATACATGAGCACCCCATGGGGAAATACTAGGAAGAGTAAATCCCTTTTTCAACAGATCCTGTAATTGTTCTTTCAATTCCCTTAGCTCTGCAGGTGCCATTCTATATGGAGCTTTGGAAATAGGTGCAATTCCTGACATTAATTTGATAGTAAACTCAACTTCTCTTACTGGTGACAGACCAGGAATCTCCTTCGGAAACACATCCGGGAATTCAAAAACTACTGGAATATCTTCCAACTTTTGGGATGGCTTTATATCATAAATAAAAGCAATATACCCCTCGCATCCACATCTAATCAATCTCTCAGCCTTCAAAACTGAAATTAGAGGAGTACTATTACCATGTCTAACTCCTTCAAACATCCGTCCAGAATCAACTTCACTAATTCTGAAACTAATAATCTTCGCAAAACAATCCATATTAGCATGGTAATTAGCTGTTGTGATCTAGGGCCTACGAGAAGAGATCAAACACGCACAAGATAACACAGAGATTTATGTGGTTCGGCTTTTGGCCTACGTCCACGGGAGACGGGAGAAATCACTATGCAATCATAAGAGGTTGTACATCCTAGAGACCCTGAGTCTCTATTTATAATATCAGCCCCAAACCCTGTTACACCCAAAACCAACTTCTAATCACAGTAGACCTACTATAATAGACCTACTTCTAATCATAGTACAACTTAGGCAATCCAGGCCCGGTGAACCAAGACTTACTAATTTCTATTGAGCCATATTAATTAACAAATCTCCACCTTGGCGAACACTGAAGCTGATCATCATGCACAAAGCATGTCTCACCATCTCCACATGCCCCTAAGGGCACTCAGGTACTGATCACATTGATTAAGTCCAAGCAATGGTTGAACTTGACTGCTGGAATAGTCTTGGTCATCATGTCTACTGGATTCTCCACCATAGCAATCTTAGTTATTGCAATAGCACCCTCGGCGATGAAATCTCGAATGAAGTGTGCCCTAACATCAATGTGTTTGGTCTTTTCATGATACTTAGGATTGTGTGTCAGATCGATCGCACTCTGACTGTCACAGAAAACAGTAGTCAGCATCTGTTCCAATCTCAGATCTCCAACCAGGCCTGTCAACCAAATAGCTTCCTTCACTGCCTCTGTAGCTGCCATATATTCTGCTTCAGTGGTAGACAAGACAGCTTTGGATTGCAATGCTGCCTTCCAACTAATGGCACCGCTAGCAAAAGTGAAGACATAACCTGTGAAGGACCTTCTTCTGTCTAAATCTCCAGCAAAATCTGAATCAACATCTCCAATAACACTTCTAGAAGTGTTGTTGCTTCTATCATACACTATCCCAACATCAGTAGTACCTCTCAAATAATGGAGTATCTATTTCACTGCCTGCCAATGGGCCTTCCCGGGGTTATCCATGTATCTGCTAACTACACTAACCGCATGAGAAATATCTGGCCTCGTGCAAACCATGGCATACATGATACTCCCAACTGCACTAGCATAAGGAACGCGAGACATGTGCTCCACCTCTTCCTCAGTTTGTGGTGACAAAGCAGCAGAAAGTTTGAAATGGGCTGCCAATGGAGTGTTCACAGGTTTTGAACTTTGCATACCAAAGTGCTCTAGAACCTTCTCAAGGTACCCCTTTTGTGACAAATATAATTTGCCCGCTTTCCGGTCCCTTCGAATCTCCATTCCAAGAATTTTCTTTGCAGCACCTAAATCCTTCATCTCAAATTCACTATTTAACTGAGCCTTTAACCTGTAGATCTCAGACATGTCCTTTGCAGCAATAAACATGTCATCAACATATAACAACAAATAGACATACGAGCCATTTGAGTGCTTCTTGTGATAGACACAATTGTCATTTGCACTCCTGCAATAACCGTTTCCAACCATAAAGGTGTCGAAATGCTTGTACCATTGCCTAGGAGACTGCTTCAGGCCATACAACGATTTCTTCAGCAAACATACGTGGTCTTCCTTTCCATGAATTTCAAACCCCTCTGGTTGATGCATATAAATCTGTTCATCTAGCTCGTCATGTAAAAATGCAGTCTTGACATCAAGCTGCTCCAGTTCTAAATCCAATTTAGCAACCATAGTAAGTAGCACCCGGATAGAACTATGCTTCACCACAGGAGAGAACACTTCATTGAAGTCAACACCCTTCCTCTGAGTATAGCCTTTTGCAACCAGTCGTGCTTTGAACCTAGCATCTTCCACCCCTGGAGTTCCTTCCTTTTTCTTAAAGACCCATTTGCAACCAACAATCTTCTGGCCTTTCGGAGGTTTCACCAGCTCCCAAGTTTGATTCTTGTGAAGAGATTCAATCTCCTTACCCATGGCTACAGCCCATCTTGCTGATTCTTTGCTAGTGACGGCATTCCGATATGTAACCGGCTCTGACTCAATACTCTCAGCTGTATTAAGATTGTAGGCAACAATATCTTCATACCCGTATCTCTGAGGTTGCTTAATCTGCCTCCTCTCTCTGTCCCTAGTAAGCATGTAATCATTTGGAACTGCAGTTTCCTCGTTTGAGCTTTGCATCTCCTCTACATCCTGTCAAATTGGGACATTTGCTTGCACCTTATCCTGCAAGTTTTCTGAAGCTTCCTTCTCAAGCTCCACCTGTTTACTGACACCGTCTTTACCCTCCACCTTTTTACTGACATCATTTGAATTTCCAACAACATGGCACTCCTTCGGTTTCAACATAGCAGACTCATCAAAGGTCACATCTCTGCTTATAATGCATTTGGGAGATTTCCCATCTAGGCTCCACAGCTTATATCCTTTCACAACATCTGCATATCCTCTAAATATGCACTTTCTTGCCCTTGGTTCAAGCTTTCCATCATTCACATGAGCATAAGCAGGACAACCAAATATCCGTAAGTTGGTGTAATCAGTAGGAGATCCAGACCATACCTCTACAGGAGTTTTACATTCTATAGCTGTTGATGGAGACCGATTAATCAGATAACAAGTTGTGTTAACAGCTTCCGCCCAGAACTTCCTAGGTAACCCTGCATTGGAGAGAATGCACCGGGTCTTTTCTAGAATAGTCCTATTCATCCGTTCTGCAACTCCGTTCTGTTGCGGTGTATTTCTGACTGTGCGATGTCTCACAATCCCTTCATTCTTGCAAAACTCATTAAAAGCACTATTACAGAATTCTAAGCCATTGTCAGTCCTCAAGCGCTTGATTTGTTTACCTGTCTGCTTCTCAATCATAGCCTTTCATTGCTTGAACTGTATAAAAGCTTCATGTTTGTGTTTTAAGATATACAACCAGACCTTCCGAGAATAGTCATCAATAAAGGTCAACATGTATAAACCACCACCAAGAGACGGAACATGAGAGGGACCCCAAAGATCAGAGTGGATGTAATCCAAAGTACCTTTGGTCTGATGAACAGTTGTCCTGAACTTGACCCTACATTGCTTTCCGAAGACACAATGCTCACAGAAGTCCAGCTTTCCAGTTTTCTGACCACACAGCAAACCCTGTTTAGTCAACTCATCCATACCCCTCTCACTCATATGCCCAAGTCGCATATGCCATAACTTGGTAGTATCTGAATCTGAATCTGAGGACGACATAGCTGCAGCACCTGTAATTGTACTACCCTGAAGAAAGTAAAGGCCATTTTGCTTCTGTCCCTTCATCACTACAAGATCACCCTTCGAAATTCTCATAACTCCACCTCCAGCTTTGTAGGTACAACCGTTGGAGTCAAGCGTTCCCAAGGAAATCAGATTTTTCTTCAACTCTGGAATATGCCTAACATCTGACAAAGTTCTCACAATACCATCATACATCTTAATTTTGATTGCACCTATCCCAACAACCTTACAGGCTACATTATTTCCTATAAGCACTTTACCACCATCAATAGATTGATAATTGGTAAACCAATCTCTGTAAGGACACATATGATAGGAACACCCCGAATCAAGAATCCACTCAGTAGCTGAGCTACCAACAGTAACCGAAAGAACTTCTGCACCATCAGAATTATACTCTGCAACTTCGGTTGCAACTCCGGCAAGTTCTCCAAAATCAGTTTTCTCCTTCCCTTTACGCTCTGAACAATCTTTTCTAAAGTGTCATTCCTTGTGACATTTGAAGCACTTTAATTTTCTAGTTTTTGATTTGGACCTAGATCGGCCTCTTCTATTCTGATCTTTCTTCTTTGTTCTGCCACACGCTACCAAACCCTCACCAGAACTGTCAGTGTTTTCAGTGACAACCTTTTTCTTCAACTCCTTAGAGTTTAAGGCTGAATCAACATCTTCTTTAGAAAGAGTTTCTCTACCATACATCATGGTATCAACAAAGTTGTCATACGAGGGTGGCAAAGAGCATAGCAACATGATAGCTTGGTCCTCATCATCAATTTGAACATCAATGTTTTCAAGATCCATTACAACTTTCGTAAAAGACTCAAGGTGGGTTTGAACAGACGTACCTTCCCGCATTTGTAAGGTGAACAATCGCTTTTTCAGGTACAAGCGATTCGTAAGAGACTTCGTGATGTACAAGTTCTCCAACTTCTGCCATATGCCAGCAGCAGTTTTCTCCTAGGCAACCTTTCACAGTACACCATCGCTAAGAAACAACAGGATCTGACCGTATGCCTTCTCCAGCAACTCATCCTTTTCATCATCTGACGGTTTATCAGACAAAGCATTCTTCCCTTTCAAAGCTTTCTGCAATCCATTCTGAACCAGCAATGCATGCTTCTTTAAACGCGCGCCATAGACCGAAGTCATTGTTTCCGTCAAAATTTTCAAACTCAAATTTAGCGGCCATTCCACAAATCTATCACTACACCTGCGTAAATCTCCTCGAGACGAGTTCGCAGGTTCAAACGGGTCTCAGATCGGACTTCGGATCGTCAAGATGGCGCGAAAACAATCTTCAACCGTCAATCCGGTCAAATCAGACTTGACCGTACGGATCTGACGTGTCAGCGCTAACGTTAGTGCTTTTTTTGCTACTGGGCTTTGCTGCACGTGGGTCGGGCTGACCTAGACTAGGCCCAACCTGGACTGACTGGCTACTGGGCTTCTTCAGCAAACGGGTCGGGTTGAACTGGACTAGACCCGAAGGTTGGCCTGACCCGAAGGTTCTTCTTCCTCTTCTCCTGTTCTAGTTCAGAACCAGAACCTGCAACCGACAGAGAAGCCTTCTCCCTCACTCCGGCCACGGCAGGGGGCTGCGGAACCCGCGGCGGCAGCGTTCTTCTCCGGCGACACGCAGCGGCGGCGGCAGCGACAACTCCGACGGTTTTTTCATGATGAGTGGGGACCCAGCCAAAAAACAAAAAAAAAAACACACAACTCGCCCTTCTGCTGTTCTACGATTTCCTACTTCTTGCCGCGGCAAACAACAATGATTTCCGGGAAACAACACCAGCAGATAATCAAACCACAATAACCCCTTCTCCGTTTCCGACGATGAAGCCCAATCAGAAAAAAAATGAAGAACAAAATCGATGCACCTCTTCTCCGATGAACCCTCACAAATCCGATCCATCGGATTTGTTCCAATCACGCCAAAATTTCTCTGATACCATTTTGTTGTAATCTAGGGCCTACAAGAAGATATCAAACACGCACACAGATATTTACGTGGTTCGGCTTTTGTCCTACGTCCATGGGAGATGAGAGAAATCACTATGCAATCATAAGAGGTTGTACAGACCCTGAGTCTCTATTTATAATATCAGCCCCAAACCCTATTACACCCAAACCAACTTCTAATTACAGTAGACCTACTATAATAGACCTACTTATAATCAGAGTACAACTTGGGCAATCCAAGCCCGGTGAACCAAGACTTACTAATTTCTATTGAGCCATATTAATTAACATTAGCCAACCGATCCATCCCCATAATCACATCACAAAAACATGGCTAACACAATCAAATTAGCTAAAATTTCATACTCTCCAATTCTAACTTCACAGTCTGGATAAAAAATATCACTAACCACCTTTTTCCTCCAATAGTTGTGGAAACATTTAAAACAAAAATGCATGACTGTAGGACTTTTCTCAATCACATCAGCAAAAGATGGAGAAATATATGAATGAGTAGATCCAGGATAAAATAAAACTCTAGCATCATGCTCACAAATAGAAATTATACCTTCCACCACATTGCCCTTATCTTCTGCATCAGCTCTGGAGAGTGCATAAACTTTCCCATCAACTTGTGACTTTTGCTGACTGTTAGTAGATTGAGTAGATCTTTGTAGCTGCATCTAAGATCTAGTTTGTTGCGGCTGCTGATTTGGCCTCTGTTGCACTGGAGGTTTCTGCTGAGAAGTTTGAAATGACGGCCTTGAAAATTGTTGTGATTGCTGTTGTTGAGATGTCCCATAAATCCTTGGACAATCCTTGATCACATGTTCCATGGAACCACAACGATAACATGCACTTGTTTGCTTTCTACATTGACCCGCCATATGCCTCTTGCCACAGAAATCACAAGTCACAATTTTAGATGAACTTCCAGAAAATTTGGATTTCTTATTAGACTATGGAAAATTCTTAGGAGTAGGTACAACTACTTTTCTCTTAATCTCCTGCTGTTGGATTCTTGCATTCTCTTCCTCAGGCCGGTTTGCTCTAGTGACTGCTTCATCAAAATTTAGAAGTTTTATAATAGCAGTCGCATCAACTGACTTTGGAGCAAATCGAGACAGTTTGGTAAACTAATGGATATAATATGCAACTGATAAATCACCTTGAGTCAACCTTTCAAATTCTATCTTCTTTTGTTGTGTAATATGTTTTGGTATAAACTTTTTCCGAAATTGTTCTCGGAAAGTCTCCCAGGCTACTTCATCATCCAAAAATGATAAGGTTCCTTGATACTTTTCCACCAAATATCAGCCACTTCACGAAACATATACCCTGCCATAGCAACCCTCAGTTTACCAGGACATTGCAAAACTTCAAATAATATATTCTCTGTATGTACAATCCACTCATCAGCTACCATAGGGTCTGAG
>QPKB01000007.1:6747918-6782155 GCA_003546025.1 Camphora micrantha
AAGAAGAAGAAGAAGCGATCAATTTGATGGGGAGACCATCTTTCCTATTTGAGTGAAATTTGACCGATTTTAGAAAGGATAAAACCATGTGTGTAAAATGATATATATATGGTTTCAGCTAGACCCTTAAGATAATTCAGCTCCAAGGAGGATTCAACACCCCCCCCACCCCCCCCCCCCACCCCGCATAAGGATCCACCCCTCCGCAAGGATCCAGGATAACCCCCCCCCACCCCACCCAAAAACCCCCCCCCCCCCCCCCGCATAAGGATCCACCCCTCCGCAAGGATCCAGGATAAAACCATTGTCTAAAATGATTTGTGGTTTGAGCTAAGACCCTAAAGATAATTCAGCCTTAAGGAGGATTTTTTCCCCGCTCTCAAGAATCCAATAGATTAAATCTTGGCATCCGTTTGTTCTTGAGATAATTCTATTTACTTTGCCCTTTAGAATGAGAGAATCATATGGCTAGGACAATAAATCCATCAGTGTAGAGGGAACCGACAAAATACAAACCATTCAAAATATACCTCGTATATTAAATTGGCTTTGGGCCAAATTTCACTTCAATAAAAGCTAGGTCACTTCTTGATCATGTGTAGTAAACCTGACCTGACGGATTTATGGCCAGATTATATGATTTCTCTTATTCCGAGCACTATTGTAAAAACCAATATCTATTCAGCCTTGTATTCACAAAGATCCATAGTTGTGAGGCCTTGATTGTTGGTCACTGTCAAGTCCACACCCTCACAATTAGATAACACATCCACGATCTCATTGCTACTGGTGACAGTGGCCAGATGCACCGGCTTGTTTCCCTCCTATCAGGTTCATTCATTAGCCTCTTTAACTCTGGCCTGTTTATAGATACTAAAGGACGGCTTCACTCTTCTTGATCACAGCAAGGTGAAGGGCATTTTTTTCTTTTTCGTTGACTAGCTCAGCTCAATCAGGGCAGCGCTCAAGTATAATTTTAATAACTTCAAAGGGCCCTCTTGTGGTGGCAATGAGAAGAGGATAATCACCATTTTTGTCAGGAACATAAGCGAGAGAAGGATTGACTTTTAGCAAGAGAGTCAGGATCTTTGTCCGAATTGAAAGGAGTAGCTGGTCTCAGATGGGTGTCGGAACCGAACTCGTCGAGAACCTTGTGCGTTCCGGTATAGGATAGGCCAATGAACTCGTTGCGAATGATCTCAGATCTACTGAATAATCAAGCAAGGGTTCCCATCTCCCTTATATAGAGCAATCCCAATGAGTCAAGACTACTACAGACTCTACCTCTCCTGGAATCCCACATCTCCTGACCCGCGTCGGAATTCTGCCAACCGGGAGTCCGAACCTGATCCAAACTCTACCACCAAGAGTTTGATCCTTATCTGACTCAAGTAGATCAAGACTTGTTGGGAGTTCATCCGCGGCACACCGATGGGCTCGATCTAGCGTGGGCCCAAAGGTAGTCGGGCCACATAGTTTTTCTAACAATCTCCCACTTGGCATGAATGTCATGTAAATCAAGTGTGCCAATGTACGTCAACATATGCTCTAGACCACACATACATCTCTAGCCTAGTAAAGTCTAAATGAAGGAATACACGTCAATTCCACAAGTGGGATCCTCGAGATTGAAATCTTAAGTTTCTCTCCCACATTTTCGGTATACAAATATTATAATTTAATATCATGAGGGATTGTGGAATTATGGTTCCATTCACTGGCGTAATGGCTAGCTCATAACATTTAAACTAGCTTATCGGTTCTTACCAACTTCAAATATCCATGAAGAGATCCAACCTGATTACCACTTAGTAAAATCGCAAGTTGTATCCAAGCTTTTGTTCTCAACAGATCTACTATGTCCGTTTTCTTTATACTAGAAAATCAAGATCTTTGCCAATGGGTTAAAATATAACCAAACAAAGACTCCCTCTCGTCCAAGATCAAATAAATCTTCACTTTTGATATAGCTGGCCAAGCCATGCGATTAGAGATGTGAGCTCTGGTACGAGTGAAGGTTGAGAAATTCTCACTTGCATGTCATACCAAATAGGGATTCGATTACGCTTGTGATCACTAACATCCCTGATTTTTTTTTAGAGTGATTTCTAAGATATTTTCTCAATCGTGTCGGCCACTCTAATTGAGGTTGTCTATTTAAATTGGACTCTATTCAGTGATTTTTCATGGGTTAATAATGGGGAAATAACTCTACCATAGCATGTGGTGATTAGAGATTTTCTGTATATTAGAGATATTTTAAGAGTAAGAACAAGTCAATCATCTCATTGAGGATCGTTGTGGCCACTTATTGGGCCCAAATGGCCCACATGCCAACAGTAAACGAGCTGACTCGAGAATGATCAAGATCATATTTCAGGTCGAAACAAATATCCAGAGTTTGAGCTTAGACCAAGCTTGACCCAACTAGCACTAAGTCAACCCTCACTTTTTCGAGCTCATGCTCGATTTGGCGTGGGCCCAATGGCAGTCGGACCACATAATTTTCCTAACAGTCTCCCACTTGGCACGAATGCCATATAAATCAAACATGCTAATATACATCAACATATATTCTAGTTCATACATACATCTCCAACCTAATAAGCCTTAATAAGGAATACATGTCAATCCTCAATATTGAAATCTTAAGTTTCTTTCCCACATTTTAGGTATACAGATATCACAATTTAATATCATGAGGGTTTGTGAAATTGTGGTTCCATTCACCGATGTGATGGCAGACTCATAACATTTGCACTAGCTCATAGGTTCTTACCAACTTCAAATATCCATGAAGAGATCCAACCAGATGGCCACTTGGTTTACTGCATCGCAAGTTGTATCCCAGCTTCTGTTCAGAGCTACCAGGTTTGTTTTCTTTATACTAAAAAATCAATACCTTTGCCAATGGGTTAAAATTAAACCAAACATGGACTCCCTCTAGTCCAAGTAATCATCCCAAGAGGCAACCAAACAGCCATGCAGTTCCAAGACAATAACCGTACCACAAGAACGGTGTAGCGAATGTTTTTGTTGTGCCCAGATCCCTCTTATTCACTTGCCATAACTGACATACTCGGATAACGTAGGAATCTGATTATGAGACCAATGGCGATCCATTTTTGATCTCATAAATTCGAAATTTGAGAAAAATTAGTAAAGCAATTAGTACAAACTCCACATTTGGATTCTCTATTGCTTTAGTCCTTTTTTAGTGAGAAATCCAAGGGAAAAATAAGACAAGTGGGAGGTTTTGGGTCTAGCACAACCATCATAAACAAAAGGTTTTCTAGATTTAGCTATCTATATAAAACAAAGCCCACTGGACACTTAAAACCATTCGATTTAAAACCATAATTAAATTGGATTTCCATTGCAAAAAAAAAAAAAAAAAGAAAAAAGAAAAAAAGAGAAGTTAAGGTACATATTTCAACAAGTAAAATTTCTAGAATTAGACAAAAATAATGTCAACATTCACTGTGGCTAACCCTTAAAGCCTCTGGAAAAAGAGTCATGATTAGTGTTACACTAAAGGAGTCAAGGAACCAAAAGCTCTATATATGGCATTCATAACTGAATCTCTCTTTGTTGCTTTTTACAATAAGACACACATGTGCCAAAGTTTATATGGCAGTTGTGATAAATGCAAGAGCTTTGGTTTAAAATGTTTAGGTCGAACAAATGTTGAAAATTGTATGATCTAAGGGCATGAAATATATAGTAAGGAAATATTCTATTTTGGTATATCCTTAGATCAAACACCTGAGAATATCCAGCTAACCTAACTCATTATATATTACCAAATATCGTAGGTCTCCTGTTAACTAGGCTAGTGAACCAAAAAAATTCTAAAGAGTAGTAGAGAGATTGCTGCTGCTATTAGGTCAAACTCCTCAACTGGGTATAATCATAAAAGCAGATACCTGTTGGGTGCAATTGTGGTTGGTTGGGTATTGGTTTAATCCAAGCCTAGCCCACCCAAACCCCACAAAATTTTAAATTCCATACCTAAGTAGGATTTAGGTTAAGCAGGTTGACTTAGAGGTTGGGTTTCCAAGTTTTTGGGCTTATCTTGTCAAAGTAGGATAGAACTACCAAAGTTTATATACATGGTATATTTCATGATTCTTAAACCATGTATTAAGCATTATTTGCACATTTCTTTATAGATAAGATGTACCACGTCCAATCTATGAACCTAAGCCATAACCGGAATATTCCCATGCGAGTTTCAAAGTTCAACAGAAGACCAACCTAGTCAAAGATCAAATAAAATTGCACTTTTGATATAGCTGGCCGAGCCATGCGATTAGAGATGTGTGCTCTGATACGAGTGAAGGTTGAGAAATTATCACTTGCAAATCATACCAGATAGGGATTCGATTACACTTGTGATCACTAACATCCCTGATTTTTCAGATTGATTTCTAAGATATTTTCTCAACCATGCCAGCCTCTCTAATTGATGTTGTCTATTTAAATTGTACTCTATTCAAAGATTTTTCATGGGCTGATAATGGGGAAATAACTCTACCATGGCATGCGCTGAGGAGAGATTTTATGTATATATTAGAGATATTTTAAGAGCAAGAACAAGTCAATCTTCTCATTGAGGATCGTTGTGGGCACTTATTGGGCCCAAATGGCCCACGTGCCAACAGTAAACGAGCTGACCCGAGGTTGATCAAGATCATATTTAAGCTCGAAACAAATATCCAGAGCTTGAGCTTAGACCATGCATGGCCTAACTAGAGCCAAGTCAACCCTCAATTTTTCGAGCTCAAGCTAGATCTAGCGTGGGGCCAATGGCATTCGGGCCACACCATATTCCTAACAATCTCCCACTTAGCACGAATCCCATGTAAAACAAACGTGCCAATGAACATTAACATATACTATAGTTCATACATACATCTCCAACCTAATAAAGCCTTAATGAAGGAAGACACGTCAATTCCACCAGTGGGATCATCAAGATTGAAATCTTAAGTCTCTGTCACACATTTTAGGTATCCAGATATCACAATTTAATATCATGAGGGATTGTGGAATTGTGGTTCCATTCACCGATGTAATGGTAGATACATAACATTTGAACCAGTTCATCGATTCTTACCAACTTTAAATATTCATGAAGAGATCCAACCTGATGGCCACTTGGTTTACTGCATCGCAAGTTGTATCCCGGCTTTTGTTCTCAACGGAGCTACCAGGTATGTTTTCTTTATACCAGAAAATCAAGACCTTTGCCAATTGGTTAAAATATAACCAAATAAGGACTCCCTCTCGTCTAAGAAATCATCTCAAGAAGCAACTTTACAGCCATGCAATTCCAAGACAACAACCGTACCATAAGAACGGTGTAGCAAATGTTTTTGATGTGCCTAGATTCCTCTAATTCACTTGCCATAACTGACATACCTGGATAACTTAGGAATCTTATTATGAGAATAACGGAGATCCATTTCCGGTCTCATAAATCCGGAATTTGAGAAAAATTTGAAAAGCAATTGGTACAAACTCCATATTTGGATTCTCTATTGCTTTAGTCCTTTCCTAGTGAGAAAATCAAAGGAAAAATAAGAAAAGTGGGAGATTTTGTATCCTGTGCAACCATCATATACAAAAGGTTTTCTCGATTTACCTATCTATATAAAACAAAGCCCACTGGACACTTGAAACCATTCAATTTTAGACAATAATTAAATTGAATTTCCATAGAAAAAAAAGAGAGGAAAATGTTCATATTTCAACAAGTTCAATTTATGGAATTAGACAAGAACATTGTCAACATTCACTTTAGCTAACCCTTAAAGCCTCTTGAAAAAGCATCATGATTAGTGTTACACTAAAGGAGTCAACAAAGCAAATGCTCTATATATGGCTTTCATAACTGCATTTTACAATAAGACATACATGTGCCAAAGTTCATATGGCAGTTGTGATAAGTACAAGAGCTTTGGTTCAAAACGTTTAGGTCGAACAAATGTTGAAGATTGTACGATCTAAGGGAATGAAATCATCCAGCCAGCCTAACTCATTGTATATTATCAAATATCATAGGTTTCCTATGTTAACTTGGCTAGTGAACCTGCAAACTCTAAAAAGCAGTGGAGAGATTGCTGCTACAGCTAGGTCAAACTCCCTAACTGGGTATAATCGTAAAAGTGGAAACCTGCAGGGTGCAATTGTGGTAGGTTGGGTATTGGTTTAACCTATGCCTAGCCCACCCAAACCTAGCAAAAAATTTTAAATTCCATATGCAAGTAGGATTTAGGTTAAGCAGGGTTGACTTAGAGGTTGGGTTTCCAAGTTTGTGGGTTCGTCTTCTTAAAGCGGTATTGAACTACGAAAGTTTATATGCATGGTATATTTCGTGATTCGTAAACCATGTATTAAGCATTATTTGTACATTTTTCAATAGATAAGACGTACCAGTTCCAATTGATTAAACCTAAGCCCTAACCGGAATGCCAAGCGAGTTTCAAAGTCTGACACAAGACTAACCCAATAAAAGATCAAAGAAAAATTCACTTTTGATTTAGCTTACCGAGCCACGCAATTAGAGATGTGAGCTTTGATACGAGTGAAGGTTGAGAAATATATATCACTTGCATATCATATCAGATGGAGATTCGATTATGCTTGTGATCACTAGCATCCATGATTTTTCAGACTGATTTCTAAGATATCTTCTCAACCATGCCGGCCTCTCTAATTGAGGTTGTCTATTTAAATTGTACTCTATTCAGTGAATTTTCATGGGCTAATAATAGGGAAAGAACTCTAACATGGCATGTGGTGAGGGGAGATTGTCTGTATATTAAAGATATTTTAAGAGCAAGAACAAGTCAATCTTCTCATTGAGCATCGTTGTGGCCATTTATTGGGCCCAAATGGCCCACATGCCTACAGTAAATGAGCAGACCCAAGGTTGCTTAAGATCATACTTCAACTCGAAAGAAATACGTAGAGCTTGAGCTTAGACCAAGTTAGGCCCAACTAGAGCTAAGTCAACCCTCACCTTTTCGAGCACATGCTCGATCTGGTGTGGGCCCAATGGCAGTCGGGCCACACCATTTTCCAAACAATCTCCCACTTGGCACGAATGCCTTGTAAATCAAACGTGCCAATGTATATCAACATATACTCAAGATCATACATACATCTCGAGCCTAGTAAAGCCTTAATGAAGGAATACACATCCATTCCACCAGTGGGATCCTCGAGATTGAAATCTTAAGTTTCTCTCCCATATTTTAGGTATACAGTTATCACAATTTTATATCATGAGGGATTGTGGAATTATGGTTCCATTCACCGACATAGTGGTTGGCTCATAACATTTAAACTAGCTCATCGGTTCTTACCAACTTTAAATATCCATGAAGAGATCCAACCTGATGGCCACTTGATTTACTGCATCGCAGGTTGTATCCCAGCTTCTGTTCTCAATAGAGCTGTCGGGTCTGTTTTCTTTATACCAGAAAATCAAGACCTTTGCCAATGAGTTAAAATATAACCAAACATGGACTCCCTCTCGTCCAAGTAATCATCCAAAGAGGCAACCATACAGCCATGCAGTTCCAAGACAACAATCGTACCACAAGAACGGTGTAGCAAATGTTTTTTATGTGCCCAGAATCCTCTTATTCACTTGCCATAACTGACATACCTGGATAACTTAAGAATCTGATTATGAGACCAACGGCGATCCATTTCCGGTCTCATAAATCCGAAATTTGAGAAAAATTGGAAAAGCAATTAGTACAAACTCCATATTTGGATTCCCTATCGCTTTAGTCCTTTCGTAGTGAAAAAACCAAAGGAAAAATAAGACAAGTAGGAGGGTCTGGGTCTAGTGCAACCATCATATACAAAAGATTTTCTCAATTTAGCTATCTATATAAAACAAAGCCCACTAGACACTGAAAACCATTCAATTTAAGACAATAATTAAATCTAATGTCCACAGAAAAAAAAAAGAAGAAGAGAGGAAAAGGTTCATATTTCAACAAGTTCAATTTATGGAATTAGAGAAGAATATTGTCCACATTTCCTGTGGCTAACTCTTAAAGCCTCTTGAAAAAGCGTCATTATTAGTGTTCCACTAAAGGAGTCAAGGAATCAAATGCTCTACATATGACTATCATAACTGAATCTCTCTTTGCTGCATTTTACAATAAGACATACATGTGCCAAAGTTCATATGACAGTTATGATAAGTGCAAGAGCTTTGGTTCAAAAAGTTTAGGTCGAAAAGACGATGAAAACTGTACAATCTAAGGGCAAGAAATATATAGTAAGGAAATATTCTATTTTGGTATATCTTTAGATCAAACACTTGAGAACATCCAGCCAACCTAACTCATTGTATATTACCAAATATCATAGGTCTCCTATGTTAACTAGGCTAGTGAACCTGCAAACTCTAAAAAGCAGTGGAGAGATTGTTGCTACAGCTAGGTCAAACTCCCTAATTGGGTATGATCGTAAAAGTGGATACCTGTAGGCTGCAATTGTGGTAGGTTGGGTATTGGTTTAACCTATGCCTAGCCCACCCAAACCCCGCAAAATTTTTTAAATTCCATATGTAAGTAGGATTTAGGTTAAGCAGGGTTGACTTAGAGGTTGGGTTTCCAAGTTTGTGGGCTTGTCTTCTTAAAGCGGTATTGAACTACGAAAGTTTATATGCATGGTATATTTCGTGATTCGTAAACCATGTATTAAGCATTATTTGTACATTTTTCTATAGATAAGACGTACCACGTCCAATTCGTAAATTAAGCCCTAACCGGAATCCCATGCGAGTTTCAAAGTCCAACACAAGACTAACCCAATAAAAGTTCAAATAAAAGTTCACTTTTGATAAAGCTGGCCGAGCCATGCGATTAGAGATATGAGCTATGATACGAGTGAAGGTTAAGAAATTTTCACTCGCATATCATACCAGATTGGGATTCGATTACGCTTGTGATCACTAGCATCCTAGATTTTTCAAACTGATTTCTAAGATATTTTTTCAACCTGTCGGCTTCTCTAATTGAGGTTGTGTATTTAAATTGTACTCTATTCAGTGATTTTTCATGGGACGATAATGGGGAAATAACTCTACAATGGCATGCGGAGATGAGAGATTTTCTGTATACTAGTGATATTTTAAGAGCAAAAACAAGTCAATCTTCTCATTCAAAATCGTTGTGGCCACCTATTGGGCCCAAATGGCCCACATGCCAACAGCAAACGAGCTGACCCAATGTTGATCAAGATCATATTTCAGCTCGAAACAAATATCCAGAACTTGAGTTTAGGCCAAGCTTGGCCCAACTAGAGCCAAATCAACCCTCACCTTTTCGAGCTCATGCTCAATCTGGCGTGGGCTAATGGTAGTCAGGCCTGTCCATTTTCCTAACAATCTCCCACTTGGCACAAATGCCATGTAAATGAAATGTGCTAATGTACATCAACATATACTATAGTCCATACATACATCTCCAGCCTAGTAAAGCCTTTATGAAGGAATACACGTCAATTCCACCAGTGCGATCCTCGATATTGAAATCTTAAGTTTCTCTCCCACATTTTTGGTATATAGATATCACAATTTAATATCATAGGGGATTGTGGAATTTTTTTCCATTCACCCATGTAATGACAGACTCATAACATTTGCACCAGCTCATCGGTTAATACCAACTTCAAATATTCATGAAGAGATCTACTGATGGCTACTTGGTTTACTGCATCGCAAGTGGTATCCCAGCTTTTGTTCTCGACAGCTACCAGGTCTGTTTTCTTTATACCAAAAAATCAAGACCTTTGCCTATGGGTTAAAATATAACCAAACATAGACTTCCTATTGTCCAAGTTGTCATCCTAAGGGGCAACCATACAACCATGCTGTTCCAAGACAACAACCGTACCACAAGAATGGTGTAGCAAATGTTTTTGAGATGCCCAAATCCCTCTTATTCACTTGCCATAACTGACATACCCGAATATCTTAGGAATCTTTTTATGAGACCAACGGCGATCCATTTCTAGTCTCATAAATCCGGAATTTGAGAAAAATTTGAAAAGCAGTTAGTACAAACTCCATATTAATTTGGATTTTCTATTACTTTAGTCCTTTATTAGTAAGAAAACCAAAGGAAAAATAAGACAAGTGGGAGGTTTTGGGTTTAGTGCAACCATCATATATAGAAGGTTTTCTAGATTTAGCTATCTATATAAAACAAAGCCCACTGGCCCACTGGACACTAAAAGCCATTCAATTTAATTTGAATGTTCACAGAAAAAAAAAGAGAGGAAAATGTTTATATTTCAAGAAGTTCAATTTATAGAATGACACAAGAACATTGTCAACGTACACTAAGGCTAACCTATAAAACTTCTTGAAAAGGGGTCACGCATAGTGTTATACTAAAGGTGTTAAGGAACCAAATGCCCTCTATATGGCTTTCATAACTGAATCTCTCTTTCCTGCCTTTTACAATAAGAGATACATGTGCCAAAGTTTATATGGCTATTGCGATAAATGCAAGAGCGTTGGTTTAAAAAGTTTAGGTCGAACAAATGTTGAAAATTGTACGATCTAAGGGCAAGAAATATACAGTAAGGAAATATTCGATTTTGTTATATCCTTAGATCAAACACCTGAGAACATCCAGCCAACTTAACTCATTGTGTATTACCAAATATCATAGGTCTCCTGTTAACTAGGATAGTGAACCTGACAAACTTTAAATAGTAGTGGAGAGATTGGTGCTACAGCCAGGTCAAACTCCGCAACTAAGTATAATCATAAAAGTAGATACCTGTAGGGTGCAATTGTGGTAGGTTGGGTATTGGTTTAACTAAAGCCTAGCCCAGGCAAATCCTGCACAAATTTTAAATTCCGTACCCAAGTAGGATTTAGGATAAGCAGGGTTGACTTAGTCGTTGGGTTTCCATGTTTCTGGGCTTGTCTTCTCATAGTGGTATAGAACTACGAAAGTTTATATGCATGGTATATTTCATAATTCTTAAACCATGTATTAAGCATTATTTGTACATTTCTCTATAAATAAGACGTACCACGTCCAATTCATGAACCTAAGCCCTAACCAAAACCTCATGCGAGTTTCAAAGTCCAACACAAGACTATCCCAGTCAAAGATCAAATAAAATTTCACTTTCGATATAGATCGCCGAGCTATGCGATAAGAGATGTGAGCTCTGATACGAGTGAAGGTTGACAAATTCTCACTTGTGTATCATACTAGATAGGGATTCGATTACGCTTTTGATCACTAGCATCACTGATTTTTCAAACTGGTTTCTAAGATATTTTCTCAACCGTGTCGACCTCTCAAATTGAGGTTGTCTGT
This sequence comes from Camphora micrantha, assembly GCA_003546025.1. Lineage (NCBI taxonomy): Eukaryota > Viridiplantae > Streptophyta > Magnoliopsida > Laurales > Lauraceae > Camphora > Camphora micrantha. The sequence continues at coordinate 6,759,291 of QPKB01000007.1, forward strand.
TTAAATTGTAATCTATTCAGTGATTTTTCATTGGCTAATAATGGGAAATAACTCTACCATAGCATGCGGTGAGGAGAGATTTTCTGTATATTAGAGATATTTTAAGAAAAAGAACAAGTCAATCTTCTCATTGAGGATCATTATGGCCACTTATTTAGCCCAAATGACCCACATGCCAACAGTAAACGAGCTGACCCGATGTTGATCAAGATCATATTTCAGCTCGAAACAAATATCCAAGGCTTGAGCTTAGACCAAGCTTGCCCCAACTAGAGCTAAGTCAACCCTCACTTTTTCGGGCTCATGCTCGATCTGGCGTGGGCCCAATGGCAATCAAGCAACACAATATTCCTAACAATCTCCCACTCGGCACGAATGCCATGTAAATCAAATGTGCCAATGTATATCAACATATACTCTAGTTCATACATACGTCTCCAACATAGTAAAGCGTTAATGAGGAATACACGTCAATTTTACCAGTGGGATCTTCAAGTTCGAAATCTTAAGTTTCTCTCCCACATTTTAGGTATACAGATATCACAATTTAATATCATGAGGGATTGTGGAATTACGGTACCATTCACCAATGTAATGGCAGACTCACAACATTTGCACCAGCGCATCGGTTCTTACCAACTTCAAATATTCATGAAGATTTCCAACCTGATGGTCACTTGGTTTATTACATCGCAAGTTGTATCTCAGCTTCTGTTCACAACAGAGCTACCAGGTCTGTTTTCTTTATATGAGAAAATCAAGACCTTAGCCAATGGGTTACAATATAACCAAAAATGGACCCCCTCTCATCCAAACAATCATCCCAATAGGCAACCATATAACCATGCAGTTCTAAGACAACAACCGTACCACAAGAACGGTATAACAAGTTTTTTTATGTGTCCAGTTTCCTTTTATTCACTTGCCATAACTGAAATACCCGTATAGCTCAGGAATCTGATTATGAGACAAACGACGATCCATTTTCGGTCTCAAATATCCAGAATTTGAGAAAAATTCGGAAAGCAGTTAGTACAAAATTCATATTTGGATTCTCTATTGCTTTAGTCCTTTCTTAGTGAGAAAACCAAAGGAAAAATAAGACAAGTGAGAGGTTTTGAGTCCAATGCAACCACCATATACAAAATGGTTTCAAAATTTAGCTATCTATATAAAACAAAGCCCACTGGACACTAAAAACCATTCAATTTAAGACAATAATTAAATTGAATGTGCACATAAAAAAAAAGAGAGGAAAAGGTCCATATTTAAACATGTTCAATTTATGGAATTAGATAAGAAGATTGTCCACATTTCTTGTGGCTAACCCATAAAGCCTCTTGAAAAAGCGTCATTATTAGTGTTACACTAAAGGAGTCAAGGAACCAAATGCTCTATATATGGCTTTCATAATTGAATCTCTCATTGCTACTTTTTACAATAAGACATACATGTGCCAAAGTTTATATGGCAGTTCTGATAAATGCAAGAGCTTTGGTTCAAAAACTTTATGTCGAACAAATTTTGAAAATTATACGATCTAAGGGCAAGAAATATACATTAAGGAAATATTCTATTTTGGTATATATTTAGATCAAACACCTGAGAACATCCAGCCAATCTAACTCATTGTATATTACCAAATATCATCGGTATTCTGTGTTAACTAGGCTAGTGAACCTGACAAACTCTAAAGAGCAGTGAAGAGATTTCTGCTACAGCTAGGTCAATCTCCCAACTGGGTATAATCGTAAAAGTGGATACCTGTAGGGTGCAATTGTGGTAGGTTGGGTATTGGTTTAACCCAAGCCTAGCCCACCCAAACCCCCAAAAATTTTAAATTCCATACCTAAGTAGGATTTAGGTTAAGCAGGGTTGACACAAGGGTTGGGTTTCCAATGTTCTGGGCATCTCTTCTCAAAGTGGTATAGAACTACAAAAGTTTATATGCATGGTATATTTCATGATTCTTAAGATGTACCACTGCCAATTCATGAACCTAAGCCCTAACCGGAATCCTATGTGAGTTTCAAAGTCCAACAAAAAACTAACCCAATAAAAGATCAAAGAAAAATTCACTTTTGATATAGCTGGCCAAGCCATGCTATTAGAGATGTGAGCTATAATACAAGTGAAGGTTGAGAAATTATAACTTGCATATCATACCAAATAGGGACTAGATTACGCTTGTGATCGCTCGCATCCCTGATTTTTCAGAATGATTTCTAAGATATTTTTTCAACCATGCCGGCCTTTCTAATTGAGGTTGTCTATTTAAATTGTACTCTATTAAGTGATATTTCATGGGCTAATAATGGGGAAATAACTCAATCATGGCATGCGGTGAAGAGAGATTTTTTGTATATTAGAGATATTTTAAGAGTAAGAACAAGTCAATCTTCTCACTGAGGATTGTTGTGGCTACTTAATGGGCCCAAATGGCCCACATGCCAACCGTAAACGAGCTGACCCAAGGTTGATCAAGATCATATTTCAGCTCGAAACAAATATTCCGGGCTTGAGCTTAGACCATGCTTGTCCTAACTAGAGCGAAGTCAACCCTCACTTTTTCAAGCTCATGCTCGATCTGGCGTGTGCCTAATGGTAGTCGGGCCACACTATCTTCCTTACAATCTCCCACTTGGCACGAACGCCATGTAAATCAAACGTGCCAATGTACATCAACATATACTCTAGTTCATACATACATCTCCAGCCTAGTATAGCCTTAATGACGGAATTCACGTCAATTCCACCAGTGGGATCTTCGACATTGAAATCTTAAGTTTCTCTCCCACATTTTAGTAATACACATATCACAATTTAATATCATGAGGGATTGTGCAATTGTGGTTCCATTCACCAATGTAATGGCAGACACATAACATTTACATCAACTCATCGGTTCTTACCAACTTCAAATATCCATGAAGAGATCCAACCAAATAGCCATTTGGTTTACTGCATCGCAAGTTGTATCCCAGCTTCTGTTCTCAACAGAGCTACCAGGTCTGTTTTCTTTATTCCAGAAAACCAAGACCTTTGGCAATGGGTTAAAATATAACCAAACATGGACTCCCCTCGTCCAAAGTAATCATCTCAATAGGCAACCATACAACCATGGAGTTCTAAGAGAACAACCGTACCACAAGAACGGTGTAGTAAATTTTTTTGATGTGCCCAGATTCCTCTTATTCACTTGCCATAACTGACATATCCGGATAACTTTGGAATCTGATTATGAGACCAACGGCGATCCATTTTCAGTCTCGTAAATCTGGAATTTGAGAAAAATTGGAAAATCAATTACTACAAACTCTATATTTGGATTCTTTCTTGCCTTAGTCCTTTCTTAGTGAGAAAACCAAAGGAAAAATAAGACAAGTGGGTGGTTTTGGCTCCAGTGCAACCATCATATACAAAAGGTTTTCTAGATTTAGCTTTTTATATAAAACAAAGCCCATTAGACACTGAAAACCATTTAATTTAAGACAATAATGAAATTGAATGTGCACATAAAAAAAGAGAGGAAAATGTTCATATTTCAAAATGTTCAATTTATGAATTTAGACTAGAACATTGCCAACATTCACTGTGGTAACCCATAAAGCCTCTTGAAAAAGCGTCATAATTAGTATTACACTAAAGGAGTCAAGGAACCAAATGCTTTATGTATGGCTTTTATAACTGAATCTCTCTTTGCTGCTTTTTACAATAAGACATGCATGTGACAATGTTTATATTGCAGTTGTGATAAGTGCAAGAGCTTTGGTTCATAAAGTTTAGGTCGAACAAATGTTGAAAATTGTACGATCTAAGGGAATGAAATATACAGTAAGAAAATATTCTATATTGTTATATCCTTAGATCAAATAATTGAGAACATCCAGCCAACCTAACTCATTGTATATTACCAAATATCATAGGTCTCCTGTGTTAACTAGGCTAGTGAACCTGCAAACTCTAAAGAGCAGTGGAGAGATTGTTGATATAGCTAGGTCAAACTCCCCAACTGGGTATAATCGTAAAAGTGGATACCTGTAGGGTGCAATTGTGGTAGGTTGGGTATTGCTTTAACCTATATGCCTAACCCACCCAAACCCCGCAAAAAATTTTAAATTCCATACGCAAGTAGGATTTAGGTTAAGCAAGGTTGACTTAGAGGTTGGGTTTCCAAGTTTGTGGGCTCGTCTTCTCATAGTGGTATTAAACTACGAAAGTTTATATGCATGGTATATTTCATGATTCGTAAACCATGTATTAAGCATTATTTGTATATTTTTCTATAGATGAGACATACCATGTCCAATTCATTAACCTAAGCCCTAACCGGAATCCCATGCGAGTTCAAGGTCCAACTCAAGCCTAACCCAATGAAAGATCAAATAAAATTTCACTTTTGATGTAGCTGGCTGAGCCATGCGATTAGAGATGTGAGCTCTGATCCAAATAGGGATTCGATTACGCTTGTGATTACTAACATCCCTGATTTTTTTTAGACTGATTTCCAAGATATTTTCTCAATCGCGTCAGCCTATCTAATTAAGGTTGTCTATTTAAATTGGACTCTATTCAGGGATTTTTCATGGGTTAATGATGGGGAAATAACTCAATCATGGCATGCGGTGATGAGAGATTTTTTGTATATTAGAGATATTTAAAGAGCAAGAACAAGTCAATCTTCTCACTGAGGATCGTTGTGGCCACTTAATGGTCCCAAATGGCCCACATGCCAACCGTAAACGAGCTGACCCGAGGTTGATCAAGATCATATTTCAGCTTGAAACTAATATCCCAAGCTTGAGTTAGACCACACTTGTCCCTACTAGAGCTAAGTCAACCCTCACTTTTTCGAGCTCATGCTCAATCTGGTGTGGGCCCAATGGTAGTCGGGCTATTTTCCTAACAATCTCCCACTTGTTAATACATACAAAGGCTAAGACTGAATAGCCTTTTAGAACGTGCCAATGTACATCAACATATACTCTAGTTAATATATACATCTCTAGCCTAGTAAAGCCTTAATGACGGAATTCACGTCAATTACACCAGTAGGATCCTCAAGATTGAAATCTTAAGTTTCTCTCCCACATTTTAGGTATACAGGTATCACAATTTAATATCATGAGGGATTATGGAATTGTAGTTCCATTCACCGATGTAATGGCAGACTCATAACGTTTGCACCGGTTCATCAGTTCTTACCAACTTTAATTATCCATATAGAGATCCAACCTGATGGCCTTTTGGTTTACTACATCACAAGTTGTATCCCAGCTTCTGTTGTCAACAGAGCTACCAGGTTTTGTTTCTTTATACCAGAAAATCAAGACCTTTGCCAATGGGTTACAATATAACCAAACATGACCCCCTCTCGTCCAAGTAATCATCCCAAGAGGCAACCATACAACCATGCAGTTCCAAGACAACAACCATACCACAAGAACGGTATAACAAATGTTTTTGATGTGCCCAGATTCCTCTTATTCACTTGCCATAACTAAAATACCTGTATAGCTTAAGAATCAGATTATAAGACCAAGACGATCCATTTTCGGTCTCAAATATTCGGAATTTGAGAAAAATTCGAAAAGTAGTTAGTACAAAATTCATATTTGGATTCTCTATTGCTTTAGTCCTTTCTTAGTGAGAAAACCAAAGGAAAAATAAGTTAACTGGGAGTTTTTCAGTCCAGTGTAGCCATCATATACAAAAGGTTTTCTAGATTTAGCTATCTATATAAAACAAAGCCCATTGGACACTGAAAACCATTCAATTTAAGACAATAATTAAATTGAATGTGCACATAAAAAAAAGAGAGGAAAAGTTTCATATTTCAACATGTTCAATTTATGAAATTAGACAAGAATATTATCAACATTCACTGTGGCTAACCCGTAAAGCCTCTTGAAAAAGCGTCATGATTAGTGTTACAGTAAATGAGTGAAGGAACCAAATGCTCTATATATGGCTTTCATAGCTGAATCTTTCATTGCTACTTTTTACAATAAGACATACATGTGCCAAAGTTTATATGGCAGTTGTGATAAATGGAAGAGCTTTGGTTAAGAAAGTTTATGTTGAACAAATGTTGAAAATTGTACGATCTAAGGGCATGGAATATACAGTTGGGAAATATTATATTTTGGTATATCCTTAGATCAAACACCTGAGAACATCTAGCCAACCCAACTCATTGTATATTACCAAATATCATCGGTAATCTGTGTTAACTAGGCTAGTGAACCTGACAAACTCTAAAGAGTAGTGGAGAGATTTCTACTATAGCTAGGTCAAACTCCCCAACAAGGTATAATCGTAAAAGTGAATACCTATAAGGTGCAATTGTGGTAGGTTGGGTATTGGTTCAACCCATGCCTAGCCCACCCAAACCCCGTAAAAATTTTAAATTTCATACCCAAGTAGGATTTAGGTTAAGCAGGGTTGACATAGGGGTTGGGTTTCCAATGTTCTGGGCATCTCTTCTCAAAGTGGTATTGAACTACGAAAGTTTATATGCATGGTATACTTCATTATTCTTAAACTATGTATTAAGCATTATTTGTACATTTCTCTATTGATAAGACGTACCACGTCCAATTCATGAACCTAATCCCTAACCGGAACCCGATGCGAGTTTCAAAGTCTAACACAAGACTAACCCAGTCAAAGATCAAATAAAATTTCACTTTTGATATTGTTGGCCGAGCAATGCTATTAGAGATACGAGTGGAGGTTGAGAAATTATAACTTACATATCATACCGAATAAGGATTAGATTACGCTTGTGATCACTCGCATCCCTGATTTTTCAGACTGATTTCTAAGATATTTTCTCAACCATGCCAGCCTCTCTAATTGAGGTTGTCTATTTAAATTGTACTCTATTAAGTGATTTTTCATGGGCTAATAATGAGGAAATAACTCAATCATGGCATGCGGTGATGAGAGATTTTCTGTATATTAGAGATATTTTAAGAGCAAGAAGAAGTCAATCTTCTCATTGAGGATCGTTGTGGCCACTTAATAGGCCAAATAGCCCACATGCCAACAGTAAACGAGCTGATCCGATGTTGATCAAGATCATATTTCAGCTTGAAACAAATATCTTGGGCCTAAGCTTAGACCAAGCTTGACCCAACTAGAGCCAAGTCAATCCTCACTTTTTCGAGCACATGCTCAATCTGGCGTGGGCCCAATGGCAGTCGGGCCAGACTATCTTCCTAACAATCTCCCACTTGGCACAAATGCCATGTAAATCAAATATGCCAATGTACATCAACATATCCTCTAGTCCATACATACATCTCCTGCCTAGTAAAACCTTAATGATGGAATTCATGTCAATTCCACCAGTGAGATCCTCGAGATTGAAATCTTAAGTTTCTCTCCCACAATTTTGTAAAACACACATCACAATTTAATATCATGAGGGATTGTGGAATTGTGGTTCCATTTATCGATGTAATGGAAGACTCAAAACATTTGCACTAGCTCATCGGTTGTTACCAACTTCAAATATCCATGAAGAGATCCAACCTGATGGTCATTTAGTTTATTGCATCGCAAGTTGTATCCCAGCTTCTGTTCTCAACAGAGCTACCAGGTCTGTTTTCTTTATACTAGAAAATCAATACCTTTGCCAATGGGTTAAAATATAACCAAATAAGGACTCCCTCTCGTCCAAGTAATCATCCCAAGAGACAACCATACAACCATGTAGTTCCAAAAGAACAACCGTACAACAAGAACGGTATAGCAAATTTTTTTGATGTGCCCAAATTCCTCTTATTCACTTACCATAACTAACATATCCAGATAACTTAGGAATCTGATTATGAGACCAAGGGCGATCCATTTTCGGTCTCATAAATCTGGAATTTGAGAAAAGTTGGAAAAGCAATTAGTACAAACTCTATATTTGGATTCTCTCTTGCCTTAGTCCTTATTTCTTAGTGAGAAAACCAAAGGAAAAATAAGACAAGTGGGAGGTTTTGGGTCCAGTGCAACCATCATGTACAAAAGGTTTTCTAGATTTAGCTTTCTATATAAAACAAAGCCCACTGGACACTGAAAACCATTCAATTTAAGACAATAATTAAATTGAATGCGCACATAAAAAAAGAGAGGAAAATGTTCATATTTCAACAAGTTCAATTTATGGAATTAGACAAGAACATTGTCAACATTCACTGTGGTTAACCCGTTCGTTATTAGTGTTACACTAAATGAGTCAAGGAACCAAATGCTCTATATATGGCTTTTATAACTGAATCTCTCTTTGCTACCTTTTACAATAAGACATACATGTAACAAAGTTTATATGGCAGTTGTGATAAGTGCAAGAGCTTTGGTTCAGAAAGTTTAGGTCGAACAAATGTTGAAGATTGTACGATCTAAGGGCATGAAATATGCAGTAAGGAAATATTCTATTTTGATATATCCTTAGATCAAACACCTGAGAACATCCAGCCAACCTAACACATTGTATATTATCAAATATTATAGGTCTTCTGTGTTAACTAGGCTAGTGAACCGACAAACTTTAAAGAGCAGTGGAGAGATTACTACTACAGCTAGGTCAAACTCCCCAATTGGGTATAATCGTGAAAGTTGATACCTGTAGGATGCAATTGTAGTCGGTTGGGTATTGGTTTAACCCATGCCTAGCCCACACAAACCCCGCAAAAATTTTAAATTCCATATGCAAGTAGGATTTAGGTTAAGCAGGGTTGACTTAGAGGTTGGGTTTCCAAGTTTCTGGGCTCGTCTTCTCAAAGTGGTGTAGAACTACGAAAGCTTATATGCATGGTATATTTCATGATTCTTAAACCATGTATTAAGCATTATTTGTATATTTCTCTATTGATAAGACGTACCACGTCCAATTCATGAACCTAAGCCCTAACCGGAATCCCATGCGAGTTTCAAAGTCCAACACAAGACTAACCCAATCAAAGATCAAATAAAATTTCACTTTTGATATAGCTGGCCGAGCCATGTTATTAGAGATGTGAGCTCTGATACGAGTGAAGGTCGAGAAATTATCACTTGCATATTATACCAAATAGGGATTAGATTACGCTTGTGATCACTCGCATTCCTGATTTTTCAGACTGATTTCTAAGATATTTTCTCAACCATGCTAGCCTCTCCAATTGAGGTATTCTATTTAAATTGTACTCTATTCAGTGATTTTTCATGAGCTTCTAATGGGGAAATAACTCTACCATGGCATGCGGGGAGGAGTGATTTTCTGTATATTAGAGATATTTTCAGAGCAAGGACAAGTCAGTCTTCTCATTGAGGATCGTTGTGGCCACTTATTGGGCACACATGCCAACAGCAAACAAGCTGACCCGAGGTTGATCGAGATCATATTTCAGCTCAAAACAAATATCCAGAGCTTGAGCTTAGACCGAGCTTGGCCCAACTAGAGCCAAGTCAACCCTCACTTTTTCGAGCTCATGCTCAAGATTGATTGTAAATGAGTTGAGCCAAGTTAAGCTTGAGCCTAGCTATATTTCTTTATCCAATATTACTATGTAGAATATATGTGTATTAAGTACTATGAGACTTCTATATAATATTAGGTATGTTTATTTATATGTGGTATTCGTTTGAAATATAATATTACATACACATTCACATTAGCACAAACTGTGTGCCATATACGCCCTGGGTTAGAGTAGAAACACAAAACAATCTTTAAAAATGATTGATAAACAATCAAGTTCAAAGACGGGCAAAAACTATATATAGTGTGAGACCTTTCCTTCACACCATCCAGTATCCTCTAATGATTGGCATGCATATAGTGGATCCCAATGGTATTTAAAGTTTATGTCTCATGCGAACCATTAGAGGAACCTCTCAACAGAAAGAAATTACTATAAACACGAGGCATACAAAAATATCCACTTTTAATGGGGTTATCTAGATGCATGGCAATCAAGGGAAGCACTATAATGAAAAGGCTTAGGCGTGGATGGAAGGAACGCAAGATATGGCGGGCTCACTAATCCTAGCACTTAGTTTTTAAGTCTTTAAATTTTATGCAAATTTATTGCAAGAAAGTCCAAAGGTGACTAATTTTTTAGGGTCAGTTCCAATGAAAAGGGATTTGGTTATTCTTTTGCCAGAAATGGTCCAGTTTGTAACCCCACTTGGAAGCATGACAATAATGCCTAAGAGGGTAGGAAAGGTCCTTGTATCTCTATGCCAAGAAACGAAAATTGGGATTAATTCAAGCCCTTGAAAGAAATGCTCAATCTCGCCAGTATACCCATTGCCTCCTTTACTTGCACACAAAATTGTGATGGAGAAACATACCTAATCGACCTTTAATTACTGCTATGTGCAAAGGATTTTGTCCGTCCAGCCCTTCAATGCTAAAATCATTCCGGTCCATTATCTCTTTCACAACTCTACTAAGCCCGGCCTCTGCAGCCAAGTAAAGTGGACTCTCTTTAGCCTTGTTCACTCTAAGTGCTAGCTCATGCTTCTCTTCAAAGCTCAACAAATACGATGCAACTTCTCCATGCCCTTTCTTCAGCGCCTCATGGATTGCAATACCGCCTTCCAAGTTACTCGTCTCCCAAGCCACACGAGCATCCTTTCGCCACGAGGTTCCTTCCTCCAATGTGGGTGCAAGAAGCTTTATGAGGCCAAGATGGCCAGCCCTTGCTACTATGTGAAGTGGGATGTCGACTTTGGAGTTGGAATGAGAGAAGAGGGATAACCACTGTGTCTATTTGATAATCTCCTCCACAATACCTTCATGGCCGAATTTAACCGCAATATGGAGAACAGTATTCCCTTGAGGGGTTAGAGAGTGCATAAGGTTTGTGTGGACTATTACCTCCCATGAGGCTTGTTAGAAGCGCGATGTCACCTTCTCTTGCAACTTTGTGTAGCTGGGGATCCAGCCATCTAAGTTCAATTGAGGAGGAGCTGAAAAGCTGAAGTGAGGTGAAGTTACCTTCTCCTACAGGTTTGTGAAGTTGGGATCTTTAAGATTTTATCAAGGTCACTATATAGAAAAATAAGTAAACGAAACAAATGTTATTTATTGATTAGGTTCTTGAAAGATTGGCCTTACAAGATGTCTATTAGATTTCATAATCAAGTGATTGATCTAGTAATTAATCCTAATCCAGATTAGAAGCAAACAACCACACAATGAGAAGGAAACACGAAGTACATGTGGAAAACCCTACTAGGGAAAAAATCACGGGCCTTACTGACTAGGCCAATAGATAAACAAAGCACTATAAATAGAAAGTTACAAGAAAACTCACAATCTTTTTCCAGTTGCAACTCAACCTAAGGACTGCTTTGATCTTGCCGACTGCTCGTCATACACCTTCATCGTGCTTGAACCAACTGCTTTGAATGCCTCTTCAAGATGAATCTACTTCAAAAAAGTAGCAGAAAGATCCTCCAAAGACTTGAACTTCAGCGCAACAACTTTGAGCTTTGGAGAGGAAAACAATCTCTGAATTGATCTCTAGATTTTTGGATGGGAGAGTGATACACTAGAGTAGAGAGAGGAAGGCAATATATAGGCTTTAATTCATGCCTCAATACTTGTAGAGCAAGTAGGACTTAAATTAGTATTCTGAGAAAAATTAGAAACAAAGTTCTGAAAAAAAAAATCAAACTTTCCACAACCCAGGCGCTCGAGCGCAGGTATTGCCATCTAAGTAAGCTCCTCGGGGCATGTCAAAATTTGGTACAAAGTACAAAGTACAAAAAACATTTTGATTGTAATCTAGATTGAGGATTCAAAACTACAAGTAAAAATTTGGTAGTAGAAATGAAAAAACACGGAAAACATATGTTCAAACGTACAATTTAAAATTCTCTTGAATATTGGTGGAAGGTGGGAATTTGACATTTGGGGATCTCTCTCTCTCTCTCTCTCTCTCTCTCTCTCTCTCTCTCTCTCTCTCTCTCAAGCAATATAAAAAAAAGAACTAATGTTTATTGATTAGGAAAGTGCATTTTTTTAGGAGTGAATGAGTGATTGAAATGGGCCGTTGATTTCTAAGGATGCACCCATATTTTATCTAATATCACAAATGTTTAGTAGTAAGGTTCCCCAGAGTCTTGGATCATGACCAATGGTTGTACTGGTTTCACATGGATGTTAAGTGTATGGAAGAATTAAATTCGATAAGATTGGTTGGGGTCGGGTATGACTTGATTGAAGATTCAAAATTATTAAAGCAAGGGTTTGTTTGTTTGCATTAGAATGCATATGAGTAGGAATTAAATATATAAGAATTCATGGCCAAAGGAGCTCCACCAAAGGATTATTAAAGAGATGTTTGACTGATATGAGGAGAGAGGGGTGAATGATATAAGGTATCAATGTATATGGGACCTTGACATTCCTAAGATTAGAATTTACTAGGGTGATGGCCAAGTATTCGTTTCTCGTCTTTCCTTGATTCACTACCAATTAAATGGGAAGTTATTTTATGCTCATTTTCATATATATATATATATATATATATATATATAGGGGCCAGCTCTCCTAAGCTGAAGCTTACCTTATCCTAAGCTGAAACAATGCTAATCTCATAATATTCAAAGTCGACTATTGTTGTTTTTTGTATGATGATCGTCTAAAAAAAAAGATAAATTCAATCAGAACTGAATATTTTCCATCACGCAATAAATAGATATGATCAACTTTGATTTGTAGGACCAACACTATTCCAGCTTAGGATAAGATAAGTTTCAGCTTAGGAGAGCCCTGCTCATATATATATATATTTATATATATAGAATGTTCAGGTGCATCCTTCCCTCACCATGGGGGGAGGGACACTGATGGCATACTGACGTCCTCGGTGAAGAGACCTAATGTCAAACCAACTTGACAGTGTAGCTGACATCAATTAAACACATTAAATTAAATACATGTAGTGCCTTGGGGCTTATATATATATATATATATATATGGAATGTTCAGGTGCATCCTTCCCTCACCATGGGGTAAGGGACACGGACGTCAATAGTGAAGGGACATGACATCATACCAACTTGACAATGTAGTTGACATCAGTTAAACACATTAAATTAAATACATGCAGTTTCTTGAGGCATGTATTTCCCTAACCCATTAGTACAAGCATGTCCCTAGCCCATTAGGTCAAAATCCCACCATACAACCTGTCATGGTCATAGTTCCACGCATCCAACCGGTTGTGCTCAAAATGTCTAACACATCCAGCCTTGAGGTCACAAATAGTCATGTCCAAATTGCTACGTCTATCTTCTGGTTATTGTATATTCTGAATTCAAACAATTAGCATCAGAAGAACTCAATGCACTTGACAAATTGCTACATCTAAGCATCAAATTATAGCATTTAAACTTCTCTTCAAATGCATCTATAAAAAAAATGATGCGCTGAAAACAAATAACCAAAACAAATCTGAGAAAAATGGGTACTCCCCTCCCCAGCAAATTGAATATGCACGAAAAAACAAAGCCAGAGACCAGGCTTTGCTACAAATATGCAACTGGCATAAAAAATAACCTATAAGTCTCTGTTGCAAAATATCAAAGTCCATGCTCATAATACTCAGAGATCACAATGATATGGAGGGAGGGAGGGGGGGAGGGACGTGGAGAGTGGGAGGACCTGGTTTGGGTGAGACGGTGGAGTGGTTGTCGAAAAAAGAAAAAAAAATCCCATGGGTTTTGGTCGACCACAACAAGATGAAAAGAGGGAGGAGCTGGTTTGGGCGAGACAGGGGAGTGGGTTGCAGGGAAAAAAACCATGATGGAGGGAGGGATGGAAGGAGGAATTGGTTTGGGAGAGATGACATGGGAGTGGGTTCTCGTTTTGGGCAAGCCCTGGTTAGATGGAGGGAGGGGGACTGGGTTTAGGCAAGACAGGGTAGGTGGCCATGGTTTTTGGGCGAGTTATGTTAAGATGGAGGGGGGGAAGTGGAAGGGGGGACTTGGTTCGAGCGAGATAGGGCAGGGGGAGGACTTGGTTCGAGCGAGACCAAAACTCACAGGGCAGGAGAGGGGGAGGAGAGGAGGGGAGAAAAAGACTAGAGAACATGTAGGGGCATATAGGTGGTGAGAACTCACCCGAATAGGGTTGCTGAACGGGTCTACTCCATCCTCGGGTGTAAAGATCAGGGTAGCTCCATCCTCGGGTGCATGGAGGGACAATAGCAGCTCTATCGTCGGATCCATGAGGAAGAAGGCTTTCTCCGTCTTCCGTCATCAGGTTTCGGGAAGGAAGGTCGCCGTTCGACCGGCAGGGGTATGCTTTGGAGGGAATCAATTAGGGTGGGAGGGAAACAAAAGAGGGCTACAGTGCTTGGGAGTGAAACGAAAGAGGGCTGCTTTGCTTTTCATTCACCTTTTAAGTGGGGAAACTGAACCATAGGATCTCACTTTTTCATCCAACGCACCAGAAGACGCCACGTCAGTGTCCCTTAACCCAAGGTGAGGGAAGGATGCACATGAACATTCCTCTCCCTCCCTCTCTCTCTATATATAGTTAAATGGATGTTTTACGTGTGCACCGAATACCCGTGCGCACCTCAACGTGGGGCCCACATGGGGCCCCACCTGAGACTGGTACCAGGGGGATTAAAAGATCTCCCTTGGCCCTTCATCCATGCAAAAAATAAGCCCTATCATCTCTATCCAGGCTCCATAAGTTTAACGGTGTACAGTCGATTCAGATGAGTGTGTAGTTGATCCAACGATGTATAGTACATCGGATGGATGCAAAGGTAGGCCCCATGTGAAATTCAGGGGGGTGCGTGTGTGTGGTCCATTTTGATGGACAAGGGACCACCAGGTGGGCCCTACCCCCGGTGCGCAACTTGTGCACCGGGCGCACTAGATAGCCATCGTGTGTGTGTATATCTAAGGAGCACTAGAAAACTCCCTAGGGATTTTTTTTTGCCAAAAAAGCTCCTCCTAGTGGAGCTCGTTGTTATATACGACAACTATGAAATACCGTCGGATTGAAAGATATGGATAAGACCTACTCATTTGTGTAACATAGTTTGTTGTGGAAAAAAGTAGGGGACAACATGCCAAAAAACCCGCACCTTGGTACAGGCGTTTGGTGCAGTGACGAAATGACCCCATTTCCCTGTAACGCCCCACCCATACCCATGCATGATATTGTCCGCTTTGGCCCACTGGCCTCACGGTTTTGCTTCCGATGGGCATCAAAACCCCATTCACTTTCCTCTCTATAGTCGATGTGGGACTCCGGGGCGTCACAATCCACCCCCCTTAAGGCTGCACGTCCCTGTGCAGTAGCCTGCTAGTCTCTGTAGCCTGCCAGCCCTCTTGGCCCGCCCACATGGAGACCCGCCCACTTACACCAGATCACGGCAGGGGACCCACACTCGAACTAGTCGAGAGTCGGCTCTGATACCATTTGTAACGCCCCACCCTTACACACATACATGATATTGTCCGCTTTGCCCCACGGGCCTCACGGTTTTGCTTCTGATGGGCCTCAACCCATCAAAAGGCCTCATGCAAGATAAGGGTGTAAGCTCTACATATAACCCCATTCACTTTCCTCTCTATAGTCGATGTGGGACTCCGGGGGGTCACATCCACCCCCCTTAAGGCTGCACGTCCCTGTGCAGTAGCCTGCCAGTCTCTCCACACATTTCCCCCTCCATTTGTGCTTGAGTTCCATAATGACGAGGATCCACACTTCCTATCTAGGGTGTTAGGAAATAGAATCCATGGAAGAGGAAACAGACGATCTCCTCTTCTGCAGCGTTTACCAAACATAAGCTAAAAATTTAATAATTTTAGCGTCATCATTTTATTAGAGTTTCAATCCAACAATCAACAAAAGTTGAATGCACGTCACATTTGGACTTCTAAAAATTCTTTTTTTTTTTTTTTTTTTTTTGGGGAGGCGGGGTGTAGTGTGTTTGAAAAGATTAGATTGGCTCAAGATGGGCTCCACGACCTGAAAAATAGGAGAGCAAAAGGAGTTTTTAAAATGGAGAGTTTTTTAGAATTTATATATGCATACCCCTTGGATTTACATTTTTTACTACTTATGGCATGATTTTCAATGTATTGATGCAAATAAACAAGCCTAAAGTTGAGATCCATAGATACATATCCCTTGGATTTACATTTTTTACTACTTATGGCAGGAATCCCAATGTATTCGCTGCAAAATAAACAAGCCTCAAAGTTGAGATCAATAGACAAAGTCTCCCATGGTACAATTGGAAGGCCCTATATAAGTTTGACGTGTGGATATATTTTAACTTTCAAAAGTTGAAAAGAGAAAAAAAAGAGGAATTTTTGCAACAAAAATTAAGCTTAAACTTGCAAATTATTCTCCATCTCTCTATGGGTCGCTCATCATCATTGTCTCCCTCATCTCTCACCAACTTCTTCCTTCACCAACACACATGCCACCTCCACTTTATCTTGCGCATTCCTGCATTAAATAAAATAGAGAAGACCCAAAACAAAAGCAAACTCATCTCGGAATTCACTCCTTAGAACCCCACAACAACCAAAAAAGATCACATTTTTATGAGATAAACACCTAAAAAAACCAAAAACCAAGGAAGACCCAATACACAAAACCCAAAACCCAACTCAAATAAAGTCAAATACAAAAAAAAAAAAAAAAAAAAAAAAAAAAAATTCCTTTGGAATTCTAGCACCTATCAACAAGGAAAACAAGAAAAGAGAAAACCCACATGGATTTTCATATCAATTACACAACATAAAATGTGGGTGGAATACCTATTAGTTTAGAGTGCTTTTAAGTCTGCACATACTAGAGAAGAAAATGGAGAAGATGAGAACAGTTTGACTAGATGCCCGTTGAAAGGTATTCTAAGCCCCTGGGCCTTAAATAGGTCAGTGGGTTAGCTTAATTAATTATGATTAGTAGTAATTTTAGTTTTGCATCATGATTAGGTGCATTGAGTAGTTTCAACATGCTCATGCATTTTGAAACTCACCTAATTTTAGTTTTGCATCATAATTTTAGTTTTGCACCATCATGACCCAAGACCCAAAACTCACCTAGGAACCCATCTTCATTTTGGTCCCTAAAACCGTTTCACTTTGACCTAACACCCACATATGAGCACATACCCAATATATGGTCCAAAGGACCTTGTTGTAAATCCCCTAACCTTTGGCCTTATTTGTAAATCTAAACTATCTCGATAAAAACCCTAAAACCCCCTTTGAGCCTCATTTTCCCATTCTTCTCCTCTTCCATCATCACCAAGTCAGACCTCCCCAAAGATTTTCAAGCCAACCAAGGTTCCCTCAAGCTTCCAAGATCCTCATCATCATCTTCTTCAACTCTCTTTTCCCATTTCCCCATCTCTTCTCTTCTTCTCTACTTTCCTTTTTCTTTTCCTCCATCACCTCCCAACCACTGTGCAAACTTTGAAGGCCAAGCCAAGGCTCTTTTAGCTTCCATAGAGCATCATATTCCTCATCCTCTTCTTTTTCCTCCCCATTTTCATTTGTAAGTGAGCTACTCATTTCCAATATTCATGTAGTTTGTTTCCATTCATGCTAGAACCATGCAATCATGTCTTACATATGTTCTTCTTCTTGTTTGACATGTATGAGAGCACTATTGAGCATTGGATTAGACTGAGATGTGGTGGAGATTAAGATTTGAAAACCATAGGCACCAAGAAAGAGGGATTAATATACCAGGTTTTGGGTTTGTGGTTTGGAACCAAGGTGGAACTAGATGTGTGAACCGGAATCTAGAATTTTTTAGTTAGGCACTTTACTATTATTTTAAAAGTTAAATAAAGTCTTCATTTTTTAGACAATATGTCACATTATAAGCACTTTAATTCAAAACTCCCTCCATCTTTTCTAAAAAAGTAAAAAAACAACTACATTTATCCATTAAAATACAAGAAAACTCTACTTTTTTATAAAAAAAAATAAAAAAAATCCATAACAAACAACTAAAAAAAAATAAAATCTATCACAAATCACTTATATTTTATTCTTTCTTCAAAATCAACTTTACTTCATTTGATTCTACTAGTAGAGTTGCTAAACTGGCCTCTGCAGGTCCGAAAAAGGACCTGTACTGGCACCCACTTACTTATTGAAACCTAATTAAGGACCAAGCCTGATTATTAACGAGTGGAAAATGGGACCCATTAATCCATTGGATTGAAAATTTGCAATGGGACGTAATAAAATTTGCAGTAAGGTTGGGGGCATTTGATTTTGCCCTTTCTGTGTGGGGAAGGGAATAAAAAAGAGGAAGAGTGAGGAAGAGCGGGAAGAAGAAGAGAAAGGAAGGAGAGGGAGGAGGAGAAGAAGCAGCAGCAGCAGCAGCCAACAGCCCCAACACTGGTACTCTCTTTTTCCCCTCCCTCTCTCTATTTCTATCTCTGTTTTGTTTTCTTCTTCTCTCTCACTGTTTTTCTAAAACTATATATCTCTTTCTTCTTCTCTACCATTCCTATTGTTTGTTTGTGCTAATAGAACAAGAAGTGGCTCATACAGTTAAAAACCGTGAAGAAACTGCAATTGGGCGTCCTGAGTTGATATGGGGGACTCGTCGTTTCTCGATAGGATGATCACTCACCTCCGCTCAACAAGCAGGTGCATTCTCTCTCAAAACGATCTTATTTTCTTGCACCTTGAAATGTTGCAATTTTCTTTCTTTCTTTTACTTAGAACAGTCTTTCTTAATGTTACAATTGTGTCTAAGGTGCTAAAATAGTCCTAATTGTCATACTATTACTAATGTAGAGGTTTGTTAATGACGATTCATATGAAAATGTGCATTTTGGACTTGACCTCCAAATACAACAATGAATTCCATCATGTTGTAACATTTGATATGTTACGTATCTATCATCCTATTGATAATATTTTTCTTGGGTTTTCACACATGGTCCCAATATGGGGAAGCTGCTTAAGAACAAACTCCCTTTTATCATATCAACCCATATAGTGAAGTCGCGAAATTGAAATTTGATTTTTGCCCCCTGTGATAGTTACCTCAATAAAACTAGGCAAGGCATGCCAACACGAATCACATTCTAGTATTAGTTCCTGGAGATGGATCTTGAGTGCTTGCATTTAAATTTTGATCTCAGAATTGAAATCTGTACCTTCACCATCTGGGTAACCTTACTTGACTTCGGATAAGGTACATGTTTATAAGATGGATTCTCAAAATGAAAATGATAGTGACAAACGTAAGCCCAACAATGCCTATGTCATCAGAGAGACTTGCTTATTTGCCCAGCCTTCTCAAACTGATAATGGAAATGATAGTGAAAGATCTTTAGCACTAAATGGTAAAATCAAACATCTTTGTTCCTATAGGCTGATATGGTTGGAGTTGGAGTTTGAGTTTGGAGAGGGATGCTGTTAGCAAGGGTTGTTAGTGCTTTTGTATCTCAATGAACAAATCATTGACTTGGTGGAGTTAATTTCATATGGTCAAACAATCAATATCTCCAGTCATGTGTAATTGGATCACTCTAGCACATTGTTAGACATGCTTGTCTTTTATGACGAGTTTTTGCGTATAGTCTCATTTGTATTGGAATGTCCTGGGGGGTGGTCTGATTATTATAGTTTGAGAATATGTGTCTAAAATTCTGGCTTGAATCGTGTGGGAGATTCTTTTGGCTGAGGGATGAAATGGGTATTAGTTCCGCATGAAGTTTTAACTCAAGGGGAAATTAGAGTGAAATAATGAGGTGTTTAAAAGGTCAGATGAAAAGAGTTATAAAAATATAAGCGAAACAATTAGAGGAAGATTTTGATGGTTTGTTGGTGGAGAGGGATAACATCTGTAGATTGGAAAGTAACAAGGTGATATATTAAGAGAATAGAGTGCGTCCAAAGGTTGAGGGCCTAATAGCAATCATAATTTGTGGTTGTTGAGGCTCCAAACATAAATGTGTCCGTGTTGTACACTTGTACATTTCAGTGTCATGGATATGTTGGTTTAATTTTTGAAGAAGTGTTAATGACAACCTGCAATTTTCTTCATACTTCCTTGTCTCTTGGTGTCTAGACATTTAGCTTTGTTATGCTTGCTCATTGCCATTGTCATCACGGGAAGGATGAAAATGAAGTTGTATTTTATTTAAAACTCAAAAGGAACTAGATGAAGGAGGCTACGATGTTGATCTTTCATTTTTTATGAAAAATGATACTTTAATGACGTGAGACTGCAGAGTGGCAGAGGACATGACTTTAAAGAGAATTGAGTGGAAATTAGAAAAGCATAACTCACATAGGTGGCCTTCAATAGACGGATAAGACTATGATGGTGGTAATGTTGTTGATCACATGATGGTACTTTTAGGGCAATATAACTAATGCTCAATGTATAATAGTTGAATATAAAGGGATGTAAACCACTTTCGATTACTATGGTTCAACATTTCCTCAAGCTGAAGTCAGATTGAACGGATAGATTCAAAGCATCAGTTGATTTATTCTGAATCCTATTGCTAAGAAAAACTTTGTTGCAAAGCGTTGGAAAGCCTATAAGATCCCCATATGAAGTTGGCGAGCCATGTTATCATCACTATTCCTAATTCCTGTTCCAATCATATCCCTTCCACCTGCTCCAATAGAACGACATAGAAAGATGTGTTCATGAAGGAGCTTATAGTTGGCAGCATAAAATTCTGATCAACGAAAGAGCAACTTCTCACGTAATGGTTTGCCTTCCTCCACCGATGAATGCTTCCTTCTAGGAAAGTCAGCAACCGTGCCTTCCCTCTAATTGAATTTAACACGCTTTGGTTTCTTTTTTAACTATAGCTTGTAGAAATATGAAGGATCATCTCTAGTTGACTCAAGGCTTAAGCTATGTCGTGAGCTTAAATCACGGGTCTGAAAATTCATATCTACTCATTTAGTTCCCGTTAGCTTGGGCTTCTAACTTGGTAGATTGTGATCAGCTGCATCATAACTGAAGTGCCGTCATGTCCTGCCTTTTGAAGCATTGGAAGAAGTTGGTTTAGCTGGTCCATGAGTCAGGCTGGGTTTTAAATAGCAACCTTTCGCATTTTGGTTCCTCTCTGCCTTTTGATATTCTTTTCTTTCTTGTTCAGTTCAAGGTTCATAATAGAAGTTGCAGTGGGTGTATCAGCCAACAATCAAAATGATACATAGCGGGTGATGCATGGTGGTTGGAATGTTACGAATCAGGTAGCAATGTGAACAAAAAATGAGGTATAAAAAAAAGAAAAACTAAGATAGGGGACGTGTATGAGACCCCTCATGGCAAAGAGGTCGTATGTCACATACGATTATAAAATTACAACATTGATCTATTTGTCCACATATATTCATGTTGGTCAGTTATATTAAATTAGAAACTAATTAAAATCCATTTGGGACTGATCTATGGGAAATATAGATCTACAAGGTGTGCATTTGGATGTGATTTGGTTTGCCCACTTCGAAAAATCTCCAAAAATGGGAAAAATAGCAAAAGGATTCAAAAAATCTCAAACTATTTAGGTTCATCTGTGGGAAACTTATATGTAGAACTTAGAAGGCATTTGGATATGATTTGGCTAGCCTACTGTGAAAAAAAAAAATGATTTTTTTTCTTAAAAATCCCCAAAAATCATAAAATAACAAAATCTCTTCGGATAGGATTGGGACAATTGAAATCCTAGACAAACCCTTCAGTCAAACACTATATAGTTGAAAACCCTTAAACAAATCTCTTGATCGATCATCAAGCTCTTCTTATATGGTTGAAACCTTTTGATCAAGATCTCCACCGTAGTCGAACCCTTTGGCTTACAGCAAGGGCATCATTGAAACCCTTGATTGAAGTTTGTACTGTAGACGAATCCATCAACGTATAATAACGATACTGAATCAAGGCAAAAACTTTGATTTAATTGATCAAATTTCTGCAAACATTGCAGAATGTGCCTCTGATCCTCTGTCAAACACTCAAACAGTCCCTTATATGAGGTTTGGGTTCACAACAGAGTGCAAACCCTATTTAGATTCTTTTTGCCCTAGAAACTCTGCTTTGATAACAACTTGAAATTAGAGAGAAGAACAAGAAAAAGGATGGAGAAGATAGGGTTTCTGGAGAGAGAGAGAGAGAGAGAGAGAGAGAGAGAGAGAGAGAGAGAGAGGTATTGTGGGTATGTCATACCCACGACCTCTTTGGTATATTTAGATTGAGTCCAAATACAATTAAATCTCCTCAGTCGTAGTACAATTAAATCTCTTATGGTCTAATGTGGAATAGAAAGAGATTGTGGGGTGGTCATGATAGAGTTGGAGAGATAGGAGGGATAGGTTAGTCTTTCACTAGAAAATTGGCCCCACACCAAACTCCAATCCAGGAGGCTAAGAGATCTCGAATAGAATTTGAAGAGGAACTTGGGAAAGCTCCCAAAAGCTTCAATTTCATTAGTCATAATCTGGACCATCCAAATGCATTGATGGCCAAAACTTAAGACATAAATAAATAAAGAAATAAATAGAACTCGAAATAGAATAAAGATAGATGGGCTGGGCCCAAAGGCTGGTCAAATCCTGCATCATGGTCCCTTATAAATTACAATAAAACAAAGTGGGACCATTACATTAATTTCCAATTACACATTAATATCCCGATAGAGGTTACACTTTGTTGTGTTGGGGAAGGACATGAAATAGCATTCATGGGGACTAATTTGCAGGATTGGTGTCAACTAGTTGGTGTAGAGGCAGCAACCCTATCATTTATCCATGATATGTGATGACCATATTGGCGTTGGTGTTGGTCCCTTTGGTTTTAAGAGAAGGAGCCCTGAGGAACCATATTTGTTCTTAGAGTCTGG
>QPKB01000007.1:7383155-7547617 GCA_003546025.1 Camphora micrantha
TTGCCGTACTTTTTTTTACGAAACCCGAGGTGACGCAAAGAAGGAAATTCTGTTCTTCCTCTCGACTTTGTAAAGGAAAATTCTACTTGTCCCGGGTTTTTGGATCCCAGGCTGCCCTGGGATCCAACGGTCCAAAGGACCGTTCGGTCCATGTCCCGGGACAAAACCCGGGACATGTAGACCGGCTGCTTTGTAAAAGTCTACATTTACCGAATGTTTGGGACCGATTCTTGGATCGGTCCCAAAGTTTGGTTCCAATAGGGTGATATTGGGACCGAACTTTGGGACCGGTTCAAAGATCGGTCCCAAATTCAGTTCATGTAGCAGGTCTCCTCGACTTCGGTTTGTAGAAAAAAAAGGAAGGATGTTTGAGGGATGTTTGGATCCGACGAAAACCTGATTTAAATAGTATGTTCGCGATCCAAACCTTGTTTAACGAAAATTTTTAAATGCATATCTAACGGACAAACAATATAAATTGTGTCATCAATAAGTAGGACATTTCAGGATATACTGATCTAGTCGTTTGCTTTGAAATGCGTTTCATGTGATTCTATGAAACATTCATTTTAGATTTTTTTGAGATATTTTTTTATATTAAAATTGGCTCCACGTAATTGCAAGGTTTGAAAACGCTTTAAATGGAATTTAGGGTTGTCTAAAACCGAAACAAATGCTTTTGACAGTTTGAATGGTTATTATAAACCTGTCTCCGATATCAATTTATGGATTTGGATACATAGATTCCGACACACGGGCGAAGATGTGTGTGCGTTTCGACGATTTGGAAGCCCTACTTGATCTGATGTGGAAATCGTGGTATACGGGCCGCACGATTTCCTACACTATTGCACTCTTACTAGCTTATCTACACGGAATCTTTGGGAACCTTGCAAATGGGATGGATCTGGATTTCAATTTCGTCGCATTGGTGTCAAGAAATAATTGGAGGGAGGAACTAGATGCCCGAATTTGATCCACTCAAATGTGAATGGAAGCCGACTGTTTGTCCTGTATATCCTCGTTTCACAAGGCCATTCTAAGGCATTAGAGTGTTCCCTTTTCCTCAATCCCTGTCAGTAATTAACTAGCCTTTCTGTTTTCAAGTGCATTTTCTTCATTAGGATCATCAAATTAGCAAACTTCCTTCCCTACAGTCAGAATATCAAAAGACACTTCATATAAGCAATTTACTTCGGTTGGAGAAAATTTTGCATCACTCCTTAAATGTTATAGTGTACTTATTGGTGGTTTCTTCCGTTCTAATCTTTCTGCACCTATATGTAAAGAATTACAGAACTTAACCAACTTTAGATGTCTTCCTTAACAGTTAAACCTTTTGTGTGAAAACTGCAAAAGTTGTGAAAGCTCTGGACCCCCATTTCAGAACACAAGGTTTTCTATTTTGCAAATGGGATGGATCTGGATTTCAATTTTACTCCTAGGAGCTGTTTTGGACCTGAATATAAGGACCATAGCTAAAAAGGTCAGGCTCGGAAACCTTCGGCTTGGTCTAACCCTGACATATAAGGACCATTAGCGTGGGCATGCACGTTCTGCCCATCCTTTTTCTTTTATAAATCCAGTCATTTTTAATATTCACCGTAAGATAATTGATAGGTAGGAAAACTTTCCTCACGCGCTCAGGCAGGATCATGCATTCAGACCATTGACAAAAGCGGGATCCCTCCGAATTTCACTGGGTCCCACATTACTAACTGCACTGATGCACAGTGCATGAGTGGGCAGGAGAAAATCGCCCCGTATATAACTCAACTTTTACACACATATTGTATGTTACTCCAAATAAAGTGAAATTTGGATCAGTACTAAGTCTATAGAAGATGCCCTTTTGATGGCTTAGATCAAGCAGAAGCAGCGCCCCTGTGCAGTCTCACTAGCTCATCTGCAAGGAATCTTTGGGAACGTTTGTCTATATGCATATTTCGTCGGATTGGTATCAATAATTGGAGGGAGGAACTGGATAAACGAATTTGGACCACTCAAATGTGAATGGAAGCTGACTGTTTCTCCTATATATCGTCGTTTAACAAGGCCATTCTAAGGCATTAGAGTCTTCCCTTTTCCTCAATCCCTGTCACTAATTAACTAGCCTTTCTGTTTTCAAGTGCATTTTCTTCATTAGCAAACTTCCTTTTCAAGATCATCAAATTAGCAAACTTCCTTCCCCACAGGCAGAAGATCAATATTTGGAAGGTGCGTTTCACTTTCCTTTAACTAATTTATGATTCTTTTCTGTGTGTTTAACCAATTTCATCTCTCTTAGTTTTAGGTAAGCCCGATGCATTTACCAAACTACCTCTGACTTGAAGCTGGCCCATGTCTAACCCAATGGACGAATCCGGTTAATCCGAAATGCAAGACATAAGCCCTAATTCTAATAATCAGTTGATGATGGCAAGATCAAATATGAAATTGAAATGAATGCGTATTCACGGGGTACATTTTTGTAGGACATTTCTTTGGTTGAATAGATGAACCTCAATATGTTGTTTCCTTTTTCTTTTTTATTTTTATTTTACCCTTAGTTAAGGGGGCTGAGACCCAAGAGAGAGCTCGCATATACATGAGCAAGCAGCCCACTCAAGTGGGAAGGAAACCAGCACACACGGGAAGAAAACCGCACAAGTGGTTAAGAAACCCGTACAAGCAGAACGAGGTGACGCGCCCGAGGTTCGAACCCCTAAGAACTAACGCTCCTTGCCAATCGGATAGGGAGCTGTTGTAATATATATGTTGTTGTCGCTACCACATGCTTTGCATGGACTTTTTTGGTATAGTTGCTGCCACATACTTTGCATAGACTTTTCTACTGGCATAAAATAAAGTGAACGGATTATTATAAAGATAAATTTTTGAGAAACCTTTATTAGAGTTTTTGATTTTTTTTTTTTTTTTTTTGTATTATTGCATATTGGCCCCCATAGATTTTTATTTTCTTCCTAGCCCCCTCAAAGAAAATTTATTCCTTCCACCCTTCAGTATGCATGTGGCTTTGTTTGATTATTATCGCAGGATTTTGGTTTTCATTGACGAACTCAAAATCAACAGTGCAAATTATCCTATTGATCTTATTCTTTAGTTGGATAGCACTTGCATATGATCATTCTATTAATTTCTGATTCATACACATCTTTGCTTGATTGAGGATCACAAATTGATTGAGAATTGTATGTTGATTTTGATATTTTCTACGAATGCATTAATATAAAATTGTAATTTCACAAAAGGTCTATAGGTTAAGTGTATCTGCAGTTAGTTGCTCTGCGT
Organism: Camphora micrantha; assembly: GCA_003546025.1. Classification (NCBI taxonomy): domain Eukaryota; kingdom Viridiplantae; phylum Streptophyta; class Magnoliopsida; order Laurales; family Lauraceae; genus Camphora; species Camphora micrantha. The sequence continues at coordinate 7,386,447 of QPKB01000007.1, forward strand.
GTCTGAATATAATCCCTCAAAATCTAAATATTCCATATATATATATATATATATATATAGGGGAGTGTTCATGTGCATCTATCCCTCACCATAGGGTGAGGGACACTTTCATAAATGGGATTTTCAAGTACAAAAAGTAAGTTTTCAAGTACATAGGTGAGGTACACTCATTTGTCTTCACGTGCAAAAAGGGGAAGTGTCCCTCATCCTATAGTGAGGGATGGATGCACATGAACATTTCCCATATATATATGTGGGAGATGCTCCTATAAGAGATATCTCTCACCTTATATGAGAGATAGGAGTGGGGGCCCTCACATTTAAGTTGTTGGTATTGGAATATGGATGCGAGGGCCCCTACCTTATCTCTCATAATAAGGTGAGAGCATCTCTCATAGAAGAATCTCCATATATATATATATATATTTATATATGGAGAATATTTTCATGTGCAAAGAGGGAAAGTCATGTAAATATCCCTCACCCTATGGTAAGGGATGGATGCACATAAATGTCCCCATATATATAAATAAATATATATATATATACATATGTATATGAATATGGGGTCAGCTCTTCTAAGCTCAAGTTTAGGATAAGGTAAGCTCAAGTGTATGGTGGGGCCCACCTGGGGACCCACATGAGGATGGGGATGGAAGGGATTTCAAGGACTCCCTAGGATCCTCCTCTCTGCAAAAAATCAACCCCAACTGTGATTTCTATCATCTCCATAAGGGCCCAAAAGTTTAATAGTCAACAGTCCATTTAGATCGATACATAGTTAGCGGCAGGAAAGAAAAATCTCTCCAATCCGTACTTTGTTTGGCTAATGAATCAACAATTTGTTGATATTCGTTGCATATTTATTATGAACATGGTGGGGTTACCGTCAACGATGTCCAGGACATTTACCAAAATAAATGAAAGAACCTCGTGTATGGGATTTAGTCAAATTTTACTCTGAATAACATTTGCCATCATATTGGTTATTCATTGTTCATTTGTTTGTGTTCTTTGCATTTCTGGGGGTGTGTTGCAGCTCTGGCAGGCTGACTAAGAAATGATTCTTAGTGCCGCGCGGTGTATTTTCAGAGCCAAACATTTACCCCGTGATAGTTGCCATCATTCCCATTTCGAGCACGCAAGTTGGGTGATTTGTACTATTTGGGATAAAGATGGTGATGATAATGTGTTTAAAAAAGGTCACTGGAGGGAGAAACTGGTAACCGAATTTGAACCACACAAGTGAATATGTAGGTCCTACAGCTATTTAATGTGACCAACCTTGGTCGTTATGATGGCACTCGCTTTTGATTTAGCTGACTTTCTCTTTGACTCTTTCTCCTTTATATTCTCGTTTAACTAGGCCCTTCTAGGGCATTAGAGTCTTCGTCTTCCTCAACCCTATTAGTGATTAACTAGCCCTTCTGTTTTCAAGTGCGCGCATGCATATATATATATATATATGGGGAGTGTTCATGTGCATCTATCCCTCACCATAGGGTGAGGGACACTTCCATAAATGAGATTTTCAAGTACAAAAAGTAAGTTTTCAAGTACATAGATGAGGTACACTCATTTGTCTTCATATGCAAAAAGGGGAAGTGTCCCTCACCCTATGGTGAGGGATGGATGCACATGAACATTTCCCTATATATATATATTCTTGGTTAAGATAATCAAATTTGAAAACTTCATCCATCGCATTTAGAGAATCAACATCTGGAACGTGAGTTTCAGTTTACACTAACCATTTTGTGATTCTAATAACCATTTTGTGATTGTTTTCTATGCATTTATGTATTGTCTCAATGAACTTTGCTAAGGGTGCTGTTGCAGGCTTCAAATTTATACACATTCGTTTTCTTGTATCAAAGGATTGACTTCAGTTTTCTTAAAGTGTCATGTTAGCACTACCAATGACTATATCCTACCTTCTATAAATTAAAGGAAACTGCTAAAGTCTCAAAAGTTTAGTATTTCTATTATGACTCAAACCATGAGTAACTGATGGCAAGTTCAGTATCGAGTTTAAATGAATGCATATTCACGGGGTACATTTGTGTAGGACGGTATGGGTTGAATAGATGAACCCCATTATGCTGTATATGATGTTGTTGCTGCTACATACATTGCATAGATTTTTTCTGCTATAGTGTAAATTGAAGTGTAAAGGATTATTAGATGGATAAATGTTTTAGAAACCTTTGATTGTGGCAGAACTCGAGAGGCAGAGTAACTAAAACTGCATATACGCACAACCCAGAGTTTTTGAAAAACTTTTGTAATTTTGCATATTGCCCCCCTCGGAAAAAAAATTTATAAGAATATTTCCCACACTTTTTGGAAAAAAATCTTGTATATTTGGATATTGGCCCTCTCAGGAATATTTTGGTAAGAATCTTTTTTGTTTGCCTTGTTGTAAATTACCCTATTGAACCCTTTCTGAGGTCCACCTTTGATCCTTTTATTAGTTTCTGATTCATACACATCTTATCCTAGCTTGCTAATGATAAATATTGAATGAAAATTGTGTGTCGATTTTGATATTTTCTATAAAGAACATGAGTTTATTAATACATATATATATATAGGGGAATTCTCAAAAACTTACCATGTCAAAAACGGGCGCTTACACGCCTCTAAAACATCCAATAAGAATCGTTTATTTATTGTTGAGTATGATCTTTGATTGAATGCCCAACTAAATCAGGAGACATAAAGAGAAAAATAAGGAGTCATTTAGCGTCACCTGTGCAAGTTTTTAGGGAATCTAAGCCCGCGTTTACACAAATAAGTGATTGGCCCACTGTTAGATTTTTAGATTTTAAGTTTTCTATAATAAGCATTCTGATGGTGGGCCAATCCTATTTGGAAAAAAATTCTGCGGGCCCATAAAAGGTGACGGCATTCATTTTGATTGAATTAGATTTTTTATAAGTCGCCCATAACAATTTGTACAAGATATATATATATATATATATTCTCAAAAAAAAAACTCCCCATTTAAAGAAGGGATTTTTTTTCCCTTTTTGATTTGTCCCATGAGATGGTGCCAACTTACAAAAAAACGCCCCTCTTATAGCAAATGAAAGTGTGACACATGTTATCAATGATACACATATTCGATTCCCTATTTTTAACATTCTCCTATAAAAATGGATGATCTCTTAAAATACTAATAAATCATTGGCTATTAGATAAGGGCAGAAACTCCCCTTTTGAAATTATTTATATATATATATTGCATGTATGTATATGTATATGTATATGTATATGTATATGTATATATTATCCGTCTATGTTGTTTTGCCTATCAGAGATTTAATTTACAGAGTAATACCTTACAACAAAAAACTGATTTACAAAGTAATAAGTGCTCTATTTACTTCATTCGTCCCAGTCGCACTAATATTGCTTGATACTCATGGAAAGGTTATACCAAGATAGAAACAAGATGGAGAGGCCCCCCTTAATTTCTGCTTACGATGTTTTTCTTACTTGCAAAGAGTTGTCCTTGAAACTTTTCCTGTCTGCGAACATTTGCCATTGATATCACTACCTTATTAGCAGTATTTGATGTCCCACTGCACTCACCGAACCTACCCATATGTCCCATTATTACACAAATAACATATGCTAAGTTTAGTTAAGAATTAGTACACATGCATATCGTATCTAAGACCACAAAAATGACTGAAGAAATAATATAAATAGCCCATTGCAAACGTACCAAAGGGATATACAAAATATTTGATGATTTAATTGAAGCCCTATTGTAATGAATAATCATGGAATTTGATCTTAATCTGCATGGGATATTCTCCTTTCCATATTACAGAGTCAATGGATAATAGAGAACTCCCTACGATCGGTGTACAGAAGATGGATCCTAAGCTCTACAAGGCTGCAATGGAAGGCGACATGGAGGTCCTCACAAGTATCCTGGAATCTAATGAACCCCTAGCGCCTAACCTTACTCTCTGTCTCAGTCCACAGAAGAATACAATGCTACATATTGCAATTGAATTCGGCCATCAAACTATTGTGGAGAAGGTGATCCAACTGTGCCCGTCCCTCATCTCTCAGCACAACTCTAAAGGTGACACTCCACTTCACGTAGCAGCCAGGGCTGGCCATCTTGACCTCACAAAGCTTCTTACACCCGCTTTAAATTTAAATTTGACGGAAGGAAACCCCGCTTTAGAGGAAGGAAACCCCGTGCGGCAGGTTGGTGGTGTGGCTTTGAGGATGAGCAACTCGGAAGGTAGTAATCCAATCCATGAGGCACTAAAGAAGAGTCACGGCGAAGTGGCACTGCATTTGTTGGCATTTGAAGAAAGACATGAGCTAGCACGTGAGGTGAATATGGCTGGAGAGAGTCTGCTTTACTTGGCTGCCGAGGCTGGGTTGGATAAAGTTGTGAAGAAAATAATAGAAATAGGAGATTACAGCACTCGAGGACCAGATGGCCAGAATCCTTTGCATATTGCAGTAATTAAAGGTCAATTAGGTATGTTTCTCCATCACACTCAACGGTGTTCTTTAGGAGTAGCAATTAATGGGTCCATTTAGATGTGATTGACTATTGTTGTCCGACCAGGGGTTTGATAGATCCAATTTTTTGCACAAAGGTAAATATTAAGTTCAATCCAAAATTTATTATAGGTTAAATAAATCACATATTTAGAAGAGCGTATGCTAATTCATGGATTGAAGAGATCGTCGGTAACAAGGGGAAGTGAATTGATTGTAGATTGCATTTTTACCTCTTCATGGACTTAAAAGGGATTTAAGAGTGCCAGAGCTATCATGGTTCTTGTAGTGGTCTTCCCCACTCTGCCTGTTAAACCCACCACACAGCCATCAAACCTGTTCCTCGCTTATAGGGCCAGCTTCTCAGGTGCAATCAAGGTATTTCCATCCACTTTGACAAAACCCTTCTGCAATTTTTCACAGACCCTATTTCCTATAACTCCCACACAGCCCTTATCATCCAACTCCTAGTTCACGAAATCATGGGTGTCAAAATTCTCCCCAGCCATCCTGAAAAACCACTGTCTAGAATTCAAGCTTCTGGTATCCGTGCAGATAGTTCCAGAAGGACCCCATATTATGATTTCTCCATTTACTGCTTCTGCTATCTCTAAAGCACTCCATGGAGACCCATTCAGTGAATTTGGAGAGTTCAATAGTTTGGAATCAAAAGAAATGGGGTGATATACATTGTCACTGCGATGCAAATCAGAAGCCAAAACCCTAGAATTTGACGACAGAAAAGGGCATCTATAGGTACTTGGATAAAAATCTCTAGGTTTTATGCAGATGGGGGCTTGGGGTTTCGATTTTATGGTGTTGCTAAGCATGAATTCATCTATTCCTGACAACCCATTTCTGGAATTTCATATTAGAAGGCCTTTTGCTTGTACTGAGCCACTTATCTTCAGCTGAAACCCTAAAACAAAAGGTGTGAGGAGAGGACTAAAGCTTGCCATAAGAATCCCTGCAAGTTAATGGGTTTTCCAAGAATAAATCAATCATTATCTCAAAACCCATTTCACTTATGTCACATCCCCAAATTACCAACAGGGTTAACGTGAGATAAAGAGTCAAAGTAAAGAATACAAACCTGATTAGACCATAATTTGATCCTCAATCATAGTCCACAAGATCGAAGTCTATGGTGAGATAACAAAATCGTTCATTTAATATTAACAAAAGTAAACAACTAACATCAGAGTAAACTTGTATAACCTGAAGATCAAAGATCATAATTTACTACTAAAGTTTATTTACACAAGTTCTAACAAAGTTTTCCATACAACCCAGCAAAAGAACAAAATTCAATCCTAGGAGTGAGGCTTTCCTTTGCAGTCAAGATGACTCAATAAACATCATCTGCGCACTACTCATGTTCGTCAGATTGCTCGTCAGATTGATCGGTCTGAATTGTCTCTTCCTCCTCCTCATCCTGGGTAAAGGTGGGTTCGGTACTTGTTTATCAAGTATAGTACCATCAACCGAAAGAGTTGGCAGGTAGATATACATAATTTGTAACAGATATATATTCATAAAGCAATTGAAATTAAAAACTCTTAAGTTCAAATCAAATCAAAACTCATAAATTCTAACGAAATCATAATTTCATATCATAAAAATGCACCACATAGCTTTTTACCATGACAATATGCCATGGCACTTCGGGTCCTTACCCTGTCCAAGATTTCTTTTATCCACTAGATATTCCGGGTTTCTGACCCTGTTCATAAGTTCTTTTCCAGATTTTTCTCGGGAATCTATAGCCCTATTCATAGTTTATTTACGGTGATCACGGGAATCAGACCCTGTTCATATCGAGCTGCACAATCGTCACATTCGTATGTGGATTTAGCTTAGTGGTGTTCATATATGTAAATAGAAAATGCATACTTTAAAACAAATAAAAAGAAAATAGAATTTCCATAAAATCTATGATAAGTCCTCAAATATGGTTCCAAAGGGTAACATAAAGGTCATAAAACTCAAAGGAAAAGATCCATTTTTTAAGAGAAAACAGGAAAATATAAATAATAGACGGTTAGCCGCCCTAAGATCGGCTAGCCGAGTGGTGACCGACGAGTTAAAAAATACCCAAAATGATACTTTCTAGAATTGTAACCGACAGGTTTGCAGGCGGTTAGCCGCCTTCATGAAGTCGGCTAGCCGCCTTCTCCCAGAAATACAAAATCTGAAGCTTTCGAGCTTCAGATTCTGGGATTCAAATCCCTTCTTTCCTTCATTTCCTGCATCAAAATAACAGGGCCAAGCCCTCTACACATCATTCAATTCAGTTCTTCTCTATTCACAATCCAAACAACCTAATTCGTTCCACCATTTCATTTGAATATCAAAACCCATTCCATTAAAATTCATAAATACCATGTGAAATCCAAACCACAACATATAAAAGCTGAATTCATAACTTAAAAAAAAAAACATATCAGTTCATAAATATGTAGTTCTACTTGCCTTTGCTTAGGGAAAAATTCAAACCCAAACCCTCGCTCCAAATCCCAAAATCCTAGAATTAGAATCAAACCAACTTAATTTACAACACAAATCAAGTAAATGGAAGCTAAAGAACTCATTTATAAGCTTTAAATAAAAAACCCCAACCAATTCCTAACCTAATTAAGAAGAAGCTCTTTCCCAGAGATGAAGACTTGGTGAAATTCCAAGAAATTTGTATGAAGAAGAAGCTAAAGCTTTGAGGAAGATGATGGTGATGCTAATTTGAGAAGATGATGGCTCCAAGCTCATACACACAGAGTTTTCTCAAGAAGAATGAAAGAGATAGAAAAGAGTAGAGTGAGGGCTTAGTTGAAAATAAAATGGGGAAAGAGTTTGGGTTGGTTCTCTAATATGGATAGAGATGAGTCTTTTGGAGATTTATCAAATAAAACCCTCCTTTAAGTGAAAATCTCAAATTGAGTACAAATCAAGCTTGGGTCCCATTTTGATGAAAATTTATTGTTCAAATCAAGATGATGACGAAGACAAACATGAATGAAATAAAAACATCTACCAACAACACCAAAATCGCGAAAACCTAAAATTACGAAAAGCCCTCTCAAACTATCTTAATTTGCACACTAACCCCCTATTATGGTTTAAAAACTCAATTCTCAATGAAACTTCGCACACACGTTTTTAATGTTAATTCGGACTTATTTGACTCTTAAATAAACTTAATTGATTAATAATGTAATTAACTATGCTAATTACACATTTAGAGTTTCAGGACTTTACTAACTTACCAAACTATGAGTTTACTGTTTTCTTCATCTAAGACCCCAAAACAGGATAGAAAGAAATAGAAAGTTCAGAATTTTTTTTTCCATCCCTTCTTCAAGAAATGTCTTTTGTATGCAGATGGATTGATGAGAAATCAAAACAACCATTTTGTTTAATATATGGAAGTTCATATAAATGAAACAGATGATATTGATACCTCAATTTGTGCAATGAAGATTGTGCTCGGTTTTCAAAGGAAGGAATGCAACGATCTCTAGCTTGCTAAATTCAGAGGATGATGAACAAAGCAAGTGTCCCGTTATATACTTGATGTTAACTGTTATCATTTTGGACACGTTTAAAACTGGTTAAGCGAACTTTTTTCAACTGCACTAAAAAAAATGCTTTCCTAACTTGAAAAAAAAAAAAAAAAAAGCCAAAAAATAATACATTCCCAAAAAAAATGTTTTCCTAACTCAATCCACTTGTAGCTCAGTTGGTGAGCCACCTCCCCTCCATATAAAGAGATCAATCACCCGATGTAGTGTTAATGACGAGGGACTTTTATGAGTGTGTAGGTGGGCGTGCGAATACTTACTTTACACACAAAAAAAAGTTTTCCTAACCCAATCCACTTCCCCTTTTAAAGAGATCAGTCACCCGATGTAGTGTTCATCATAGGGGAATGTCGAAAGGTCTCATTGTGAGTTTTTTTTTTTTTTGTAAAAAGAATAGTTTATTGTTGATTTAAGAGGTGAAAACCTCATAGGGTTGTACTCACACCTGTTGTAAGTGCAAGCCATTGTGTTGCCCCTAAAGAATCAATCAAAAAATGGGTCACATGTAAGATTTTGTTGGCTCGCTGGCCCTACCAGATAGAAGGGAGGTTTAGAACCTAGCAATTTAAAAGGAAAGGAAGCTGATCACCCATATGTGAATATTTGTTTGATCTAAAGGCAACAAAATGGAAACTTGGAAGAGCTTCTTGATTTTCACTCTCAGAATTTATGGCTTTATGTCAAATAGTTGGCAAAATTTTAGTGGACCTCCTTTTATTTTGGATGTCTATTTTCCAAAATTTAAGAATTTGATTATGCAAAAGTTCTTCCTTTTTAGCATTGAAGTTTTTTTTTTTTTTCTTTTATTTAGTTTTTCAATGAAATTATTTGTTTTCTGTTTCTCCCATGTGATATGTGGGACCTTCAATGTATGGATCCTCCACCAGTGTCAACAAACCCAAATTGAAAGATCATAGCATTTTTTCTATGTTAGAGTTTCTGCTTTTTATTATCTTCTACCACTTTGAGTTGTTTCTTTTATTTTCTTTTTGGACTTTTTATTACCTATTTTAAACTTATCTTAATAGTATTAGAATTTTCACTTCATCTAATGTTTAGCTTTCTAAACTTAAAGACTGAATGTACTTATCTTAGTTTTCTATTTGTAATTTTTTTTACTTTATCATTTAAAATTTCCTCACCTATAAGTCTTTGACCTCCTTTTCTAACTCATTTTTAAAATAATTTTATGTTTCTTTAAAAGTTTATAAAATTATAAACATAAATGAATGAGTTGACAAATGCTTTTGTTTTTGCTAAGAATCAATTTTAAAAAGTGGGACGGGCTCCAACTTTTTAAAGTCCATGCATTGAGCCCCACGTTGATGAATTCAACATACCAACATACCCTTATATTGACACTCATGCACATGAGCGCATCCCATTGTCAGATTTACAATACAGAAAAACAAGATTTATATTTATTGGAATTTAGCATGCATTTCAGATTTGAGTAATCCAACAATTGTTAGATTCATTATGAAAAACAAGATTTATATTTACTGGAACTGACGATGATCATTGCATTATCAAATTCATCATTTATTAAAATAAAGAGGATTTAAAAGTTAAAATCCCCTAAAATCTCATAGGGACAATAAGGGCCACATGCCACAATTTATGTATTTATTATTTCTTTGAACTTTTCACCCCTAATGGCGATGTACTAGTAGTTCAACAAAGAGGAACGACAATAATAATATGACCTTTCATCGCTCTCAGAATTTTCAGTTCTTTCACGCTTCTTTTCTCTTTCAATGAACTATAAGCCATACATGCGACATCAGATTCTTATAAATATATATATATATATATATAAAGATATACAAATTGTTATTGGGCTTAAAATCAAGCTACATAATCCCTCCCTAATCCTAATATGTAATGGTTTTTTTTTTTTTTTTGTTTGAAAATATGCCTTTATCTTCCCTAAAAGACTTTAAGATATGAGATAATATTTGTTTTTTAAAAGGTTTCGTAGTGGGGTTTACCTAGATACAATCTTGGCAAGGCAAGGCTGGGGCTCAACCAATCCAAATGGGCCTCAGTTGCATCTTGAAAATTTTTTACTCAATGCCCAATTAAAGAATTGGACGTAATTCCTATCCAATCTCTTCTTATTTAGATTAAAATTTGTGACAAAGTTTGTGGGGTTGCATTGGCCTAGCAATACAAGAGAGTTTTGGTATGTAATAATCCACAAAAGTTTAGATTAATGGATGTTGATTTAAAGATATGTGAAAAAAGAAACTTTACTCATTATGCATTTAACTTATGGCTTTAAATAGGAGAACCTATAACATTCATTTGATTTATTATTTTAGTAATGATTATATATCCAAAGCCCTCTTGTATATGGTAGATCAGTAGTCTGTCTCATAGACTCCAGCTTGTGTCCATGTTTGCAAAAGGCAGTAGAGAGATTTAGTTGCAAAAGGTATATAGAATGTCTAGATCTTAGGCTCCTTTAGTCCAATGTTGGAAAACTCTCTGAGTTAACTGCTGACCATCTAGAGTCATCTAATTTTGACAAAGGATCAAGTCAAACACAAGGGAAACAAGGCCAAGTCACCTCATTTAATTAAATTGTTTACGTTGATCTCAACCATTTGATAGGTAGAATTGATTTTAAATAATTAATGTATATCTTAAGCGTTTATGCATGAGGTTTGGACTCATCAATTTATAAATGATGATTGGTTTGTAATTTAAAATTTATATTTGATATTTTACATTTAATATTTAGATTAACAACTTATTAATAAGCAATATTTTTTTTCATTATTTTCCTTATTATAGATTTTGTTTCTTGGATATATAAATTTATTAACTTGAATTGATTATCAAGAATATATGTAAGTAAATATATATTTATATTTTATAAGTATTTAATTTATATTTAAATCAATTTTAAATATATATATATATATACATATATAAAACTCTCTCTCGTCTTTACAATGGCTCTATCCGAGTCAACTGTTTTACATTGGACGAGTCAAACCCAAGTCACAGTTTTTTAAACCTTGCTTTAGTCTTAGTATTTTCACATGCCTTTTCAGGATTAGCCATGTGTATATAGCCAGGCTTAAAGGATGTTGACAATCATCCTGTCTAACGCCATACGGAAGACTTGCTGAAATATAAACACCTTTTACTTTTCATGTTGGCAGTCAATACTATGTTCTTAAAGTAGATGGTAATTATTAACATCAAATGTGTCTTTTCTTCTTTGATATTATTTCTTAAAACGACCGATCCATAAAACCTCTTGTATAAGGTGGCTCCTCTTGACACGATGAACATGGGCAAATGATGAAGTGACTCAACAAAAAAAAAAAAAAAATTTCTTATGATAAATGACAGGAGTGGTGAAGATTTTGCTGGATAAAGAGAGTAATTTCATCCCACAAGCAGATTGCTTTGGAAATACTGTGTTACACTATGCATCAGCTAAAAGCTACCGGAGGGTGTTTGAGGACAAGTCCAAGGACCGCAATTGGAGTCAGTCAAATGATCAGATAGAGATCCTTAAGCTCTTGCTAGAAGCCAACTCATCTCTAGCTTATGTACCCAACAGAAATGGCGATTATCCTCTTTTTATTGCGATAAGAAATGATTTTGCTTGGGTTGTTGGCACTATACTTGATCACTGTCCTGACTCTGCTAAGCTGGTCAACCAAAAAGGACAAAATGCCATTCACCTTGCCGTGAAGGAGAAGAACTGGTCCATCCTTAATTACTTGCTAACATATAGGAGGGAGTTTAAGAAGCTGATTAACGAACCTGATAATGATGGGAACACGCCAATGCATCTGGCAACTTTGACCAATCAAGATGAAATCATGGGGCTTTTGATTGATAAAGGGCCCCCTGACTTGACAATGAGCAACAAAGAAGGCCTCACAGCTATGGATATTTGCGGATACACGAAAAGAGAGGTATTGTTTTTCCCCCCTTTTTAGTAAATTAAAATAGAGGTATTGGTCAGTAACACTGGGTCTAGTAGAGGTAGAGAGCTCGGAACAAGAGAAATTCTATTGCCAGGCCTAGGCCTATGAAAAGGAATTATCTCCTGCAGGACAACTCAATTATGGAGTGAAATACTGAAAATGTCCGTCGATATGAAACAACATCTATCTATATCTTGAGTAGTAGTTTCAAATTTGGAGGTTCCAGCTACACTAGATAGATTTATTGCCCTGGACATAGGATTATCTGATAGGTGTGATTTAAAGGTTGTTCACTAGATTTTTATGATTCTACTTTTACAATCCAAGGATCTCATGCTTGTTGGTAGAGTAGAGTAAAATGAAAAACACTTCCAGTGTCAAATCAACAGAAAAAAAAATGGAGGGAGTTGGGAGTAAAAACTATAAAATGATTTAAAATATATTTTTAAAATTCACAAAATCACAAGAGAGGTACTCTTTAGTCTATTCTTTGCCTACACAAAATGAGAAAAAAAAAAAAAAAAGGTATTCTTGTAAAGCTCAACATGAGAAAAAAAATCTTTTACTCCCAACTCTCTCATCTTTCTGTTTCAATCTTACTTCTCATTCTATTTCCCCAAAAGAAAAAAAGTTACTTGATGCTTATTTTTTTTTTTAATTTACCTTTTATACAATTCCTACATATTCTAGTGCAAACAAGTAGGCCCTTAATGTATCAATCATGAATTGTAAAATACAGAGTTATTAGGACCTTTCACATGATGAAAACCCGGATTACTACCTTCCTCTCCCGATAGCTCCATTCGTATATGGACAATCCATTTCCATCAAATGTACGAGCGATCCATGATCATCATTCCTTTATTTGACCCTATATTATCTTCATTCAGCTCATGTAAAACTAGTAAGTCAACGAAGTCAAAGCCGACCCGTCAATGCCTATGTATGGCCTGAATATTATGTCCTTCATCTCCATTTACCTCATATGAATTTGATGAGCAAATCAATGCCGCCCTGTCATTGAATGTATATTCTGTCCATGATTATCTTCCTAATTATCAAGGCGAAGTAAGTAGAACTTGGATTGCCATGCTCCTATGGGATCTAAATCTAGATTTGATTTTACAATGGATCTTAAGAATATTCAGATGTCAAGATCTAATTCGCAAGATTCTTGTGGTAAAAATGAAAACCTTCTCAGAGTCGACCTATCTTAAGGGCCTCCATGCTTCTAAGTTATACCTTTAATCATCCTTAAGCTATGGTTAATCTATTTCTTTCGTACAAATGGGGCAATTCCCTTGTTTAGGCATTGGTCCCTAAGAGGTGGCTAGATGGGCTGCACTTGGGGCCCCATTGATGAGCGGAGAAACGGGGATGAGAAGTTCCACTTGTGATGGGTCTATATACCAAATTTGGGGTCAATCTTTTATATATATATATATATATATATATATATATGTGGGAGATCCTCCTATGAGAGCATCTCTCATCTTGCTATGAGAGATAAGGTGGGGACCCTCACATTTAAGTTGTTGGCATTGGATATAGATGTGAGGGCCCCCACCTTATCTCTCATAGTAAGGTAAGAGCATCTATCAATATATATATATATAAATATATAAAAACGGAGTCCAATCGGAATTTTCTATCATCCTCACATTCAAGATAAGAGCTCAAGCTTGGGATAAGGTAAGCTCAAGTGTGTGGCGGGGCTCACTTAGGGACCCGCATGGGGATGAAGATGGGGGGATTTCAAAAACTTCCTGGGATCCTCCTCTTTACAAAAAATCAGCCACAACTGTGATTTCTATCATCTTCATATGGGCCCAAAAGTTTAATGGTCAATTGTCCATTCGGATCAATACATAGTTGATTCAACGGTCTAGTAAAATCGAATTTGATCGAAAGTTGGTGGACATGTATAATTTAGGGGGGTCATGTGTTTGGTTCTTTTAGACGGACCAAAGGTGGGCCCCACATGAATTAGCTTACGAAATTTTCTCCTAAGCTTGAGCTTAGGAGAGCCTTGTTATATATATATATATATATAAAGGGATATTCAAGTGCATCTATCCCTCACCATAGGGTGAGGGACACTCCCCTTTTTAGGAAGTTTCAAGTACAAAAGCACTCTTGGACTTTTTGGGAAGATTCTCTTTTGTACTTGAAACTTCCCAAAATTGAGAGTGTCCCTCACCCTATGGTGATAGATAGATGCACTTGAATATTTCTCATATATATATAAGGAGTCCAATCCATTCAGTAGGTGAAAAGTGGTCACTATCAGTACATGGGAAAAACCTCTACCTGACCAAATACCTAGTGATCCATCTAAGTGGACCATAATATAGGGACCCCATTTAATAGTCACTAATCCCGTCTTAGGCACCCATCTAAATGAACTGGACCATTGGTTTGACTGTGTTCTCATTTCATACAGTGAAATGTGATTGGTATGATTGGCCATTGATAAAGTGGTTGTGATGATGATTTGAGCTTTTGTCACCATACAAAGTTACGTGGTGGGGAGATCTTTCGACCCCTCGGTTCCATCGCCAAGTGGGTTCGACAGGAAACAGGGTCCACGTTATTATGAGCACATGTGCTCAGGTGAGGGAGGCCTACCTGACGGCCCATCCAAATTGTCCATACACATGGGAACCCTCCTAAATTACACCCACCCCTTTTTTCCTACACCCAATCGAATGGATTGCACCGTTAGATCTACAGATCAATTTTGAAGGGGTGAAACTTACCGGTTGTTTATGAAGGGTTAGGATGATCAAATGGGGCTCATATTTTGTAAATAGGTAGGCCCCAACTAGATGAAGAGATCATCCTAGTTTCATCCCCCTAGTGGAGCTCCCAAGTGGGCCCCATAGTGAGGTGTGCAATAGATAATGTGTGTGTTGATGGTGGATCTGATTCTAATCTCACCGAAATTTGAATCATCAAGAAAGAAGATAATTTTGGGTTGTTTTAATGTAAAGAGGTGTGTTGTGCTTGATTTAAATGGGCAGCAGATGATCCATGTTTAAAGACGTGTGGGTCCAAACCACGTGGCTTGCCCTAAACCACCGAATTGAAGGTACATGTAACCAATTCCAAGAGAATCACCCCACTGAGGGCACACTCTAATTCCCCTTCTAGAATTTTTGAATTGAATTCCACTCGGATAAAAAACTACAAATCCTATTTGATAATTTTACCGTAAAATAAAGATAAAGCAAAGAATCAAATCAATAGAGAATAAAATAGAAGTGGGTTATGATGGTATTTTATTTTTAGTTGTTTGGTATGGAATATTTTTGACTTTTTGTATAGAAAAGTAGAGTATTTTTGTCTTTTAGTGGAAAAAGGAGGTTGCGTTTTTACTGATGGACCCGATTCTTCCCTCTCTCCCGCTGCCTCCGCCCCGGGTCTTTCGGGGTACGGCGGAGGGGAGGAGAAAAAAAGTAAAGGGTATCAACATCTTTCTTTCTTTTTGTACGGGTATGCCAATTTTACTTTTCTACTTGGAATTTAGAAACAGTGATCCAAAGATCCACCTTCACAAGTAGAAAGGGGAAATGAAACTTTTTTCTAGTTTTCCATTGCACACATATTTTAAGAAAAGAGACAAAAGGGTTTTTTTTATATGCCGTGAAAGGCGATTTCATTTGTTGCCGTGAAAGGCGATTTACAAGTCTTATCCATTATGAAAGACAAGAGTTGTGATTTTTGTCTCTAAAAGAAAAATAAAGTACAATAGAAATCAAGAAAAGGAATCTGACTTCTCATTCGATTGTGGGGACACGTTCAGATCGACGGTCGCGAGTCATGTATGGGCTCCTCCGTTGTCCATGCAGATGAGAACATTATTCTTGGATTCTTGGCTTGGCTTTTTAAACTCAGATTTTTAAAGGACAAAGACCAAGAGAAGGTCTTATATCCGATAAAAAGCTAAGTAAACGGGCTGAAAAGGCACGTTTTAGCCATGTTGGTAGAAGAAGGGAGGTCCTTGGGGGGGTGGCCCCCAAGGGTGCTTCAATCACCTTTTGGTGGTCTTGCAGCAGAGTTGCAGGAGTTCTGGATTTTCCGGGCAATTCTTTGGACTTCGAGTGAATTTCTCTGGCGATTTCTCTGGATTTTTTTTTTC
This sequence comes from Camphora micrantha, assembly GCA_003546025.1. Classification (NCBI taxonomy): domain Eukaryota; kingdom Viridiplantae; phylum Streptophyta; class Magnoliopsida; order Laurales; family Lauraceae; genus Camphora; species Camphora micrantha. The sequence goes on from QPKB01000007.1 coordinate 7,402,652, forward strand.
GCCTCTTTCCCTTTGGAATGCCCTCCTATTTATAGGCATTTGGTAGCCATTTAGGAGGGTTTATGAGCATTGAATGCATTAATGCTCATAATGGGGGGAGTTACAAGTTTTAAATTATTTGTTTGTAACTCCTTTTTCCTTGAATCTGATTGGCCGATGGAGAATAATGAGCTTTTAATTGTCTTTAATCCCCATCATGGGAGGAGTTTCATGGCTTTAATGCCATAAATCCTTTGACTTGTAACTCCCATTTGCTTGCTTTTGATTGGGCCGTCCAAAATAATGAGTTAATGACCGCATTAACTTGTCATAAAATGGGTCATTTAACCTCATTAATTGGTCGCCAAGTCGCTTGAAGAGTCGCGGGCCGCGCCGCGTCTTTTGGAATTCTTCTTGCGATGATCGCCGGTGGATCCACATGTTGTTTGATGTCGGATGGCGATGCAATTTCAGACATTGAGTAATGTCAACGTGCCGGCAACATCTGTCCTCTCGATTTCACGATCGGGCGGGCGGAAAGTGTGCTTTCTTTGTCGGTCGGTTGGCGATTTCGAGGCATCTAATGATCATCCAATGATTTTGGCGGTGAATCCGTGATGTTGACGAAGATCGACGGATTTAATGCACAAAAAATCAGATTTTGGAAAAATCACAGGGGCCAATCAACTCGAAACGCGAAAAGGACCCGAAAAAGGGGTCTTCCGGTGACTTTTGGGTCGCCGGAACTCCATGGTCGCCGACGACCATGCACCCATGGTCGCCGGCGACCATGTGGCCGGCGACCTTGGGCCATGGTCGCCGGCGACCATGGGCCAAGGTCGCCGGCGACCATGGGCCTTGGGCCCATTTTTCGGCCGCCGTTCGGTCGCCTTTTCTTCGCCGTTTTTCGATCTTTTTTCATTCTTTTTTCTTCTGTATTTTTCCTGACATTTCCCCTCATTTATTGGCCTGATTCTCTTGAAGAAAACCCGACGAGAAGCCACGCAAATCGGAGCACAAAGTTTCCTATTTTTCTGGAAAGCTGAAGACTTTGTTGTGTGGTATTACCGATTTTTTGTCAAGCATTGAAACTAGGCCAAACGATGTCGGAATGACCTGAAATTTGACGTGGAGCTTCTTGAACAGTAGATAGGACCAACCATAAGCTTTGGTTTGAGTTTTGAAGCCGTTCGGGGTCCCGCAAATGCTCGCCTTGATTTCGCCATTAGAGAAATGCCGAGCTTTGACCTGTGGTCAACCGGTGTCCGATTGACCTGAAATTTGACAGAGAGCCTCCTGAGTAGTAAGTAAGACCAACCATGGGCTTTGGTTTGAGTTTTGAAGCCTTTTGTGGTCCCGCAAATGCTCGCCTTGATTTCACCTCGAGGAAAATGCCGAGCTTTGAAACTAGGCCAAACGATGTCCGTTTGACCTAAAACTTGACAGGGGACCTATTGGAGTCATTTTGAGATGATCCATTAGCTCCAATTTGGATGCCATGATTCCGGGGTGCTCCGCCGCCGGCATGCCTAATTTTGCTTCGGAGCGTCGAGGTCGGGTAAAACGTTGTCGGAATGACCTGAAATTTGGCATGGAGCCTTTTGGAGGTATTCTGAGACCATCCGTAGGCTTTGATCGAAGTTTTGAAGTCTTCGACACTGTCGTTGCCTGGAACTCCTGTCTGGCTGTCGGAGGAGTGAAGTTAGGCCAAATGATGTTGAAACGGCCCAAAACTTCATGTGTACCCCTCTTTTGGCTGCTTTGAAAGACCTTGCAGTTTTTGTTTGACTCTGACAAGATCTGATGCTTGAAGTGGCGCCTTCCTATTTATGGCAGGATGTGGCTCCATGTAGCTTTTGGTGTTGAAGGGACATAGTGACATTTTTGGTGTCAACATTTACTTTTTTTTTTTTTTTTGAAAAGGGAGGGAGTTTTAAAAAAGGGTAATTTTGATGTGACCCCTTATCTGAAAAATGGAGGCTTTACTTGACTTTTACTAAACTAGTAAAGTGCCAAACGGGCGCTAAAGGATCAACTACAGCAAAATGATCGAAATAGTCTTTAGAATGATTTAAAATTTTGAATTCAGAATGCTTGTCTAAGTTCAACATTTGAAAATTTCTAACATCAGAATTATTTTACACAAATTTGTGAGAATTTGAAATTCTGCCAAGAATTTCTTAAGTTATTCCTATCAAGTAGAACCTAAATAATTAATTTTCCTTTCTTATGCATGTGACAGCATCCGATCCGCGACACATTGAGAAAATTTGGAGCTGTCCCTGGTCGCCACCAATGGCAAGAGCGGTTCCCTTCCCCACTCCCATTCAAAATGAAAACAGTGAAGATCAGCCCAGAATTTAAAAAATTAGGTCTCCAGACACTTCCTATTGTCACGTCACTAGTGGCTACAGTCACTTTCGCTGCTGCTTTTACAGTGCCAGGAGGATACAAGAATGATAGCCCTCGTGAAGGCTTACCTGTCTTTATGAGAAACGCAGCACTACAAGCTTTTGTGCTTTCAGATATTCTCGCCTTTTGCAGTTCTATGGCCGCCACAGTACTTCTCATCTATGCCAATGCCCATTTCAAGGATGCATTTAAGATTCACTATGCTTTACAGACATGCTATTATATCTCAGGGGTTGCCATCCCTGCAACTATAACTGCATTTGTGACTGCTGTATACGTGTTGACGTCAAAAGAAAGCTTGTGGCTGGCAGTTACATCTTTGGCATTGGGCTTTGCTGTTCCACTCTCTCTTGCTTGCTTTATATGGGGTTTAGAAAAAATAAGATGGGATTATTTTTGGAACGTTCGCTACTCGTTCGAATCATAGAATTTTTATTTGGTCATCGGAGAGATATGTCTAATAATTTGTCAATTTGATCTAGGATGCTTTTAATTTCTGTCAATCAATAAACTTTTTGTTTAGTTATCACGTTTTTATTGTTTGAATTAATTCATAGTCTTGCTATGGCCCATTTGTTTGAATGGATTTACAATTCCTAAGAAACCATGGTAAACTGGTTTTGGATAAAGGATTATTAAAAAGGTGCATGACAGGTGAAGGATATAAGCTAAATATGTAAATAGTAGACGTAGGTAATTAGGGTCATAGCTTATCTATGTTTTTAATTTTCATCTTTCTTTAATATATTTCCATTAAAAGGCTTATAGTTTAATAGCCATTATGAATGTTAACATTCGTTTATTCGATTTTTAGAATTCCTAGGTATCTAATTTCATGCAAACAACTATGCCTAAATGAGACTACTCATTGATAAAGATGAAGGAGAAAAAAGATTTTGGTTGTGTGTGTGAGTCCTCCATTGTGTGCGAGTTATCGAATGACTAGAAAGTCAAAACCATGCACTTTTCGTTTTATTTCAAAAGATCTTGAACATGTTTCCTCAAAAAAGAAATTTTCCTTATATATGGGACTGAGATTTCCACCTAAATAGAAGTCCGATCGTCGCGAAAATAAAATTATCAGTTTTTAAGTAAAAAATTGTTCTTACCAATTTTATTGTCTGCTAATTTTATTTGCACTAAACAATAGAAAAATCCATTTTTCATAAAGAAATGATAAATTTCTCACAAAAAATGGTTACACAGACATAAGGTGACTATATGTTATGTTTCATCGTTATATGTTATGTTCCCCCCCACACGGGTGGGTTGCATCGGATAATAGTGGGTGGGTTGTTGAATAGCTTTTAGTCAAAACCACCACCACACACAACACACACACCCCCCCCCCCCCCCCCCCCCCAAACAACAACAACACGCCCGCCCGAACTCCTTTTTTTTGGGGCCCGCCCCCCCCCCCCCCCCCCCAACAACACGCCCGCCCGAACTCCTTTTTTTGAGGAGTCATCGACCCCACCCCCCCTCTTTTTTTCACGAGTCATCGAACTGCGTAGAAAACGTTTTCTTCAACGATATCATTACCAGCATGCAGCATGCATTGGACAGATTCAAGCCATCTAAAATCATTTTTTCTTAATTTATCTCCTAGTGATGGCAACCCTAGATGCTTCCAAATGCTCTAATTTTCTTATTCTACCTTTCCTAGTCGTACCACACACCCATCTCTACTTCGCCTCAACCAATGGTGGGAAAATACTGAATCATGTGTCTACTGGGAAAAACATTGTACACAAATGAGCCTTTGATGCATGTATATAAAAAATGTAAGTGGTCTCAGACTCTCATTGGATAATCATTCATGGAGGAAGCAGATATTTTCTACCATCCCTTTTATAGCTTCACTAGTGTGCTTGTTTAGCAAGAGGAATCTTTTTTATTTGTTATGCAACGGTGTCTCCCGCTTAGTAATAAATGAGCTTGATATCCCAAAGTGTCTCCCGCCTAGGAGCCTTTGGCCCTGAGCCCAAGGGACAATTGAACAAGACAACGAGAACTAATCCATGTGGGCACATGCAAACCCTCCCATTCACATGCACCGGGTAAAACTATGAGAGGTGGCCAATGAAGGCAAGTGTCGAATACAAACCTCTCCGCTCCCAAAAGCACAGAGTCCTTGGCTAACTGAGGTAGCACTCATTGAGAGTCGACTAGTCCATTTTAAACATCCAGACATTATTATAAACAAACAAATAAAAAATGGATCACGAGCATCAGCCCAGTGAAAAAATAAAATGTATTGGCCAATACAGATCATGGCACATTGAAAAGGTGCTTGCTTACTATTGCAAACTTGAGGAACCATTGCGAGTCCAAATCATGTCACCAATAAAAGAATAATAATTAAAATTAAAAAACTAATTTTAAAAGACATTACGAATACTGCTAAAATCATTGCATTACAACACTCGCCGGAATGTTCAAATCATGTGATAATCATACTCCTGCATTTTAACCTTTGTGCCATTGATGATTTATCTTCTCCTACCTATGTCAAGAACACTCTAAAATCCATTATCTATCAGATATGTGATGTTATGCCACTGCAGTAGACCGGAACTCAAAAAAAGTTAACAGGAAAAATAATGTGAATCATACAGCCTGAAATCATACTTAAAACCAGAGTTCCAGCTTTCATATGGAAGCGGATAGAGAAGAAAGGATTAGCTCATTGAATGGGGGGGCGCACCTTGATAATGAGAAACTGATGGTATTTACAAATATGCAAAATATACATCACTTCGATGATGGATGAACAAAATCCCATTCACCTCACAAAAGGATCGGACTCACCCATACAAACCAGCTTCTCTTCAATATAATGAAGATATACAAAAGGAGGGAGATAAAATTAAAAAAGAATTGGAGTAAAACGTCAAAATCTTGAGCCGACAAACTCTCCCAATTTACACTTTGTACACTCCAGCGCCATCACGATCAAATTCAGCCATTAAGCTTTGATAAGAACTGGCTGAGATTGTATTCCTCTATGTACTGTGATTGATCCCAAAGCTCCTCCAGGCCACTGAGGATGGTTTTCAACCCCTTTAACCAGGGCCCCATTTCGGGATTTTCATAAAGGCTACCATTAAAAGATTTGGACTGGGTAGTGGCACCTTGCTTCATGTTTCAGAATGGGAAAAAATTAGCAAGAGAGATGGTAACACTAACATTCAAGTTAGAGATACGAGTTTCAAGGCATAATGCAGTAACTCGATTTTGTCCCAAATTTGTCCCAAATCATGTGTGCGCAATTAACTAAGACATTCGTACAAATCCAACAAATCCCAATTGCCATCACTTTTCAAAAGGTCTAATGTGTGGAAATATAATGAACACACCATCATGGACCGTGACTTGTATGCAACACACATCAGAAAGAGTGTTTGAGGGTGGGTGTGCTGGAAACCCAAATTCAAATGTTTTGGAATTGAAAACGAGAAAGAACATGACGTCACCCATGACAATACCCTTCTCGTCCCTTCCACAAGGTTTGATGTTTTTTAGAAAGAACAAAAGAAAGCCCATGTCGCACACAGATAATTACCTTTCTGCTAGTCTGTGACGATGTAAATAGATCGAGAAGCTGGTCTGTGTTCATCGTATTCACGCTGGCATTCTCTGCATTTATAACAGCATTAGCAACTGACACTTTGAACTTTTGGAGGCTCATAACTTTCTCCTCCAAGGTTCCACGCATGATTAGACGATGAACATTTACAACTTTACGCTGACCCAACCTATGGGCTCTGTCCATTGCTTGCACATGTTTTTAACTAAACAATCAGCAAAAGGATAAGAGTTATTATATCGTGTAACTAACAAGAAAATTTAATGGTCATTTGCTTCATTAGTAGGAACTAAGCATACAACGCTTCTAGATGAAACAAGATGTGCATCAAGAAACTGTAAAGAAACAGAAAATGAAAACGATATCACTACAAGCCAATACAGTTTATTTTCAGTCCAAGAAAACTGTAACTTTCACAATGAAGGTTATTACACACTCTACTCTCTTTTTTCTTTCCTTTCTTTCGATGGAGAATGATGGAAGAATTTTATTAAAAAATTAACCGAGCAAAAGGTAGTGAAAAATACAGCCTTCAGCAAAAGAATGATGGGCGAGGAGCTAGGCTCAAATGAAAATAATTTACTTCATCATCAGTCATGACATGAAACTAAGATGGACAACTCCATCCTCGACAACCCAGATTAGGCAATGCAATCAGTTCCTAGTTTGCATATCTTTGATAAAGAAGATCACAAGTTGGTGGGCCATCAAACAGATCACCACATAACAGTGGGTCATTCCATTAGTCATCACATGCCGTTTCTACGTGAGAAGATTGGCGAGACACCTCAGCAAGAGAATCCTCTAGATATCAGTTGGACACGTCATTCATATCATGATCTATCATGATCATGAGACAACCTGTATCAAGGACATGAAGGGTGTACAAATGAGCTGGCCTGGGATATGAAATCTTATTTTATGATATTCAGTTGCTTTAAATTTATTTTAATATATTCTCAAAATCCATGTGTAAGGAAACTAATCCATGTGTAAGGAAGCTACACATCTATATAATGAAATGATGAGGAAAGGCCCACCAACTTGTGATCTTCTTTATCAATCTTCATATCTGAAATATATGGGAAGAGTAGAATTTCATTAACACAATAAAATCATCTCCGCCTTTTAGATGTCCCAACAGTCCAAGCAATTGAATTCCTGAATAATCCTTGACAATTACAGGCATTTGTAAATTTGATGGCTAGAATCTCTTCCAAAATAAACCGTCCAACCCACCCTGGCCTAGGAAGAGCAAGAGTTAAAAAATTCTGTTTACAATTCTAAAAATGAAATTATCATCGAAGACCAACCTGCATGGAAGCCCAACTTGCCAACGCAGATGATTTCCGTTAAAATTATCATTTCCTAAGGAGCACCTTCCACTAGGTGGATCATCCTGATCAAGAACATCAGATAGTGACAAGAGCAATGACAGCAGGTCATCCTTATCCATCTCCATTTGGTTGGGAAGCAACCACTTGAAGAAGATTGTGTATGAGTCTAAGAAGAAAAGGGAAAAAAACGACCAAAACCAGAACTTAAACAAAAGTATTTTCTTCAACAGCATGCTCCCCATTGTCACTAATACTAGTACACTCCCCTTACCCTGGTATGAACACAACACATGCACCCTCTAGAATAATTTAAAAGAAAAACAACAGGACATGGCTTCTATAGAAATGAAGTGTTTACCAATCCTCCAAGGAGTATAAATTTGTGCCCCTTTCTCGAAGTAGGATAACCAAGTAGTAGTATATTAAATTTAATGGATTTTGCATCCAGTTTGTCATGAGTACGATTAGAAATGTTGATAAGTAGTACCTCCAAATATCATGGGGAGAATCTGAAACAAATGTTTATAAGACTTAAGAACCTTAATAGGAGTTTTATTACTGCCTAGTGCATATTACTTGGCACTTCTTTGAACTCCAAGAAGAGCAAGAAGCTGACAGTGGTGTCCAAGTTCTGAGCAGAGGCTGAGCACTGTACTATGTCCACTGGCACAACTGAAGTTATTTGGCTACAAGTCCACCAAGAATTTGGAGTAATTCGGAAGGAAACAATCCCCTCTTATAGCCGATAACATTAATGCCATTCAAATTGCGAATTCTGTCTTCCGTGAGCACACAAAACATTTAGAGGTTGATTCAAATTTCCTCATTTAGCCAGATCCAAATTGAATTTCACAATTGTATCAGCTGACTGTATCCTTGTTTCCCTCAATCAAAAATGAATTTTGCAACTACATCGGACAGCGCAGCTAAACATGGCCGACGTGGTATATCAGCCATTGCCTTTAAACAAAACAGAAGCCGGTCCACACCCATCCATTTAAACCTACATGGCTACAAACCAACTAAAGCCTAACTGAAAACCAAACAATCTAGTCATATGGATATGATCCATAAATCAATACTTCCCTCAATGTCCTTCCCCTTGAATTTGCACATACTTGAACCTCAACAAACCGACAAATTAATAAGAAATCAAGGAAGTTAAAAAAAAGGTGCTTTTATAAGATTTTTCAATGAAAAATGCAAAATATGAACATTGACGCATTGACTCCCATTAACTCATGTTTTAGCTTCTACCCAGATGTACAAGCACATGAGAAAAATAGTTCTTATATCAGCTGAGTACCAAAAAGCTATTTGAATCGTCTTTGCATTAGTTTATGGGTAAAAACACCCTAAAACCATTCTACTCTTCAAATTTCTTCTCAAAAACAGTTCTGGGACTTGGGAAGTGTTTTATTATAAGGAAATGTAAATATAATAAAAACAAAAGCATACATTTGGTGACATTACAAATAGAAACATGCAACAAATTCTGTAAGGATGCATTACACGACCTCTATTGTGCAGAAAAAGCAATATTGTAAGTATATTAAGTAATATAAAACCAAGTGGAACCATCCTAAATATGCCAAATTGCAATACAGAATTTCATCCAACAAAATAAAATTATATAATCAAAGAAGTTGCCCTTCCTTGCAGAAAAGTTGAGGGATACTGCCATGGAACCCACCAAATATTCTCGACAAAACAAAATGGCAAATATAATTTGAACCTTACTTAGATAAGACTTGCCGGCATGACTGGAAGTGGAAGACCATGAGACACAAAAAAAAAATGTGATTCTAGTTACCTGGCGGTCTCTCATTTTGGGTTCCGATCATGCTCCATGAAAACCAGTGTGTCTGCTGAAGTCAGATTTAGACCAAGCCCACCAACTGCAGATTGTAGATATGCAAGTGAATATGGAAACAGCTGAACCTGGGAAGAAGAAACAAATCTTAAAAGCATTCAAAATACCATGTGTTGTCAGCAGGAGCACATCAATGGTAGGATCAGAATTAAATGCTTTCACAATTTCAAAACGCCTCTCTGGTTCTACAGAGCCATCCAACCGCAAGTATGTCATACTACTTAGAATCAAATGATTCACTTGATTAGAGAAAACAAGACTTTCAGAAAAGCACTAGAAAATCATGATGGTTGTGTAATGGATACTAGAAACAGTAAAAGAGAGAAATAATACTAGCACTCAGTAGGTAATCATAAAAAGAGAGCTACATATATATATATATATATATATAATATGTATACATTAGATATGTAAGGAAGAATATAGTGGCCACGAGAAAAACCTTTTCATAAGATTGTGGAACAAATCTCTTTCAATGATATCCAGGAAAGACTGGATGAGAAACATGTAATGAAATAACAGGTTACTGTCAAGAACAAAGTATGATGAAGAAAATTTCCAACAGAACTTGAAAAGGACAATCTTGCTTTGTGCTGTGCAAAAATTACAACTCGGTGCTGCCCAATTCCACACTCTTCTAGTATCTCTTGAAGAGCGACCAATTTGGGAGAGTGGTGTAGCTCATGAAGGTCGATACAATGTCAGCACCGTCAGGCTTGAGCTCTGATAAAACAGAGAGAAGGGAATCTGGTGGCCTTTTACGGAGGACAAGTAAAGGATGACTGCAAAGCTTTAGCAAGTATTGAAGTGCCTGCAAAGTGAAATAAGAAAATAAACACATCAAACATGAGAAAAAGCAGATAAATGAAAGATCCATTATGATAATCAAAACAAAAATACCTGAAAGACATGTGCAGATGCTTTTGGAGAAGAACTAGCTTCTTCTCCTGCATTTGGTATCACATCTACATTTATCAAAGATGATTTTTCTTTTCTAGCATTTGACCCAGAGAACTGCTCATAAAGTTTTAATTGGACAGGGCTTAAATCACAGTATCTGTCCTGAAGTATTTTCTCTGGCAAGTCAGACAAAACCTTATCTTTAGTTCAACAAAGGAGGAATGGCATGACCTGTTAGATAAAAGAATTGAGTTAAAAATGCGGGCAAGACAGCTGTTATCAATGTTTTACATCACAGAATTCAAACATAATGTTTTTTGCAGCAATTCAGACAAGGTATTGGAGAAAGCTCACCTGCTTGTGCAGTGCTTCCATAGCAAGAGCCCCTGCTTCCGCATCCTTAGCAGAACATTTTGAATCTTTAGCTGCCAGCAATGTTTTCCATAATTGGATTGGAAACTGTCAAAGAAAAAAAAAATTTATAAAAAAAAGAGTACAGGATTAAAACTATTATGCTATATGGGTTTACAACACTTGAATCAGTAAAGTAATAAGTTGGAATGTAAGTGTTTTTAACCATCCAAACAAAAAGCTGGTCTCCAAGTATTTCAAGTGTCTCTTAGATAAATTATACAGTAAAGGTCCACAATTGAATCTTAACCATTTCAGCATTCCAAATAATGAGGGCACTTTAAAACTAAAGCAAATTTATGTAGCAAATTTGGAATCAAACGGGTTAACACTCGGGAAATAAGAACCATAAATATATATCTAACATATGACAATATAAAATCAGCTGGATTATGTTTCTTTCTTTTAGTTTGACAGTTCCAAATCGCAATGAAAGGATTTCTCTAATAGCTACACATGCTCCACAGAGGCGGACCCAGCTGTCAACTAACTCAGTACATCATTTTGTGTTTTGGCCATACTCAATAGAACTCACCCCACACTGTTTTCAAGATGGTACAATTCACAATATAAATCAATCAATATGTATAGAATCTGTATAAATAAACGAGTTGCATCGCCATCCGAATAGGAGTTTATTATAAATTATTCCATACAGAAGCAAATTGTCATACGATTCGTACACATTTTTTGATCGGTAACAGAACATTATATTAAAAAAGTAAAACAATACAAACTAGCAACCAAAACTTGGTATAATATAAAAGACTTATACCAAAGCGAACAAGAACAACAAACAATAGGAGTCACAATTACATCAAAGATCCACAAAAGGAGCAACCCTATCTAACCCTTGATTAGCCAACACGTCCACTAAATAATTTGCCGAATGATATGGTGGAAATCCACTTCACAAGTTAAATGGCAATCAGGTTTCTCCCTATGATATTATCATCAAGTTATTTGTTATTTGCATTACATTAATGGTATAGATGGAAAAAGAACAGAATATCAGTATTGAATCTTTTTCTTATTTAATTTTTTCCCAAAACATTTCAATATTTAAAAAATAAGGAATCAGAGATATCATTCTATTTGGCCCCTCAACGATCAGCAACAAAATTTTGATTTTCAAAACCTTGAACTGATTCTCCTTACAAATGGACAATAAAGAAATTGTTTAAAAGACTGGTGCAACAATCTGCACTATGGGTATGTTTGCCAGTGATATAAAAATCAGACTCAGCCCCACTCAGCAGAGACCAGTTGGTGCGACTCGGCCAAGCAGGGGACGGAATGTAGGGAAAAAAGACAGATAAAAAAGTAAAGTTTTCTATAATATTAGGTGATTTTCCAAAAAATATGGGGGGCCAATGTAAAAAAAAAATGAAAATTTTCATAACACTAGGCAGTTCTCCAAATTTTTGATGGGCCCAGAGAGAGAGAGAGAGAGTTTAGAAGAAATGGGGAAGATGAGGGTATGGGGTTCTCTTTTTTTTTTTTTTTTTTTTTTTTTTTTTTTTTTTTTTTTTTTTTTTTCTGGCAGGAAGAAGAAAGAAGCCAGATGCTGCTTTTTTAGGCTTCATACTTTTAACATAATATCTTTATTGTACTCTATAAATATCCAATTGTTCATCAATGAAGAACACAGAATCTGATCAACGTGTAGTCCCCATTTTCTACAGTAGAAACACATTCCATTGTAGAAAACACTTCACCACATCAGACAATAGAAACTGAAACTGTAGAAGATAAGATCTTCGGTACTGATTAAATGTACCATTAATATATACACTTCCACAAATATAATGAGGATTGGATTAACTAATATGAAAAACAAGATTTATATTTACTGGAACTGACCATGACTTCATTATCAGATTCATCCTTTATTTAAATATAGAGGATTTAACAGTTAAAATCCCCTTAAATCCCGTAAGGACAATAAGTGCCACCTGCCACAATTTAAGTATTTATTATTTTCTTTGAGCTTTTCGCCCCGAACAGCGATGTACTAGCAGTTCAACAAAGATGAATGATAATATGACCTTTCATCACAGTCGAAATTTTCAATTCATTCACACTTCTTTTCTCTTTCAATGAACTATAAGCCATATATGCAACATCAGATTCTTATAAAAAAAAAAAATGATATACAAATGCTTATTGGGCTTAAAATCAAGCTACCCAATCCCCCACATAATCCTAATTTGTAATCTTTTTTTTTTTTTTTGAAAATATGCCTTCATCAATCTTCTCTAAAATACTTAAGATATGAGATATTACTCATTTTTTAAAAGGTTTCGTATTGGGGTTTACCTAGATACAATATTGGCAAGGCTAGGGCTCAACCAATCCGAATGGGCCTCAGTTGCGTCTTTAAATTTTTTTACTCAATGCCCAATTAGAGAAATGGACCTAGCTAATTCCTATCCAATCTCTACTTATTTTAGATTAAAATTTGTGACAAAGTTTGTGGGGTTGCATTGGCCTAGCAATCCAAGAGAGTTTTGGTATGCAATAATCCACAAATATTTAAAGATATATTAAAAAAGAAACTTTACTCATTATGCATTTAATTTATGGCTTTAAATAAGAGAACCTATAACATTCTTTGATTTATTATTTTGGTAATGATTATAAATCCTAGTCCTCTTGTGTATGGTAGCTCAGTAGTCGGTCTCATAGACTTCAACTTGTGTCCATGTTTGAAAAAAGGCAGTAGAGAGATTCAATTGTAGAAGGTATAGAATGTTTAGATCTTAGACTCCTTTAATCCAAGGTTGGAAAACTCCCCGAGTTGATGACTATCTCTTGACCTTCCAGAGTCATCTCGTTTTGGCAAAGGATCGAGCCAAATGTAAGGGAGACACGGCCAAGTCACCTCATTTTAGTAAATTGTTTGCATTCTAAACCATTTGATAGGTAGAATTGATTTTAAACGATTAATGTATATTATAAGCGATTTTGCATGAGGTTTGGACGCATCAATTCATAAATGATGACTGGTTTGTAATTTAAAATTTTTATTTGATCTTTTACATTTAATATTTAGATTGACAACTTATGTAATAAGAAATATTTTTTTTCTTTATTTTCTTTATTATAGATTTTTCTTCTTGGATATATAAATTTATTAACGTGAATTGATTATCAAGAATGTAAGTAAGTAAATGTATATTTATATTTTATAAGCAATTGGTTTATTTTTTTAATTATTTTTTTAAAAGAAATATATAACTCTCTCGAGTCTTCATATTGACTCTATTTGACTCAACCGTTTTGCATTGGACGAGTCAAATTCAAGTCATAGTTTTTTAAACATTGCTTTAGTCTCGGTATTTTCATGTGGCCTTTTAAAATTAGCCATATGCATATAGCCACGCCCAAAGGATGTTGACAATCATCCTGTCTAACGCCATATGGAAGACTTGTTGAAATATAAACACCTTTTAATTTTCATGTTGGTAGACAATTCAATGTTCTTATAGTAGATGGTAATTATCAACATCAAATGTGTCTTTTCTTCTTTAATATTATTTCTTAAAACGACCAATCCATAAAACCTCTTGTATAAGGTGGCTCCTCTTGACACGATGAACAGGGGTTAATACCAAAAAATAGGGCCCACATTGAGGCTAATGATGAAGTGACTAAACAAATTTTTTTTTTCCAATGATGAATGACAGAAGTGGTGGAGATTTTGCTGGATAAAGAGCGTAATTTCATCACACAAGCAGATCGCTTTGGAAATACAGTGTTACATTATGCATCAGCTAGAAACTACTCTAGGGAGCGTGAGGAGGGTTGGACTAAAGCCCGAAATCAGATACAAATCCTTAAGCTATTGCTAAAAGCCAACCCATCTCTAGCTTATGCTCCCAACATAAATGGCGATTATCCACTTTTCTTCGCCATTAGAAAAGACTTTAATCGGGCCATTTACACTATACTTGGTCACTGTCCTGATTCTGCTGAGCTAGTCAACCAAAAAGGACAAAATGCCCTTCACCTTGCTGTGATGGAGAAGAGATGGGCCTCCCTTTTTTGGCTAAGTGGTAGGTTGGAGTGTAAGAAGCTGATTAACGAACAAGATAGCGATGGGAACACGCCAATGCATCTGGCCACTCGGACCAACCAAGAAGAACTGGTGACGCTTTTGATTAATAATGGGTCGCCTGACTTGACATTGAGCAACAAACAAGGCCTGACAGCTATGGATATTTGCGGATACACAGAAAAAGAGGTATTGTGTTTTTTTTTATTAGTAAATTAAATAGAGGTATTGGTTAGTAACACTAGGTATAGTAGAGGTTGAGAGATCGGAATAAAAGAAATTCTATTGCCAAACCGAAGCCTATGAAAATGAATTATCTCCTGCAGGACAACTCTATTATGGAGTGAAATACTGAAAATGTCCGTCGATATGGAACGACATATATCTCGAGTGGTAGTTTCAAATTTGGAGGTTCCAGCTACACTAGATGGGTTTATTGTCCTGGACATAGGATTATTTTATTCCGATTGGTGTGATCTAAAGGTCGCTCACTAGATTTTTACAATTTTACTTTTACAATCCATAAGATCTCATGTTTGTTTGTAGAGTAGAGTAAATTGAAAATAAGTTACAGTGTCAAATTAAAAGAAAAAAAAAAGTGGAGGGAGTTGGGAGTAAAAAGTATAAAATGATTAAATTATACTTTTAAAATTCACAAAATTACAAGAGATGTACTCTTAAAGGACACAAAATGAGAAAAACAGGGTAATCTTGTAAAGCCTAAAATGAGAAAAAAAAAAAAGTTCTTTTACTCCCAACTCTCAGCTTTCTGTTTCAATCTGACTTCTCATTCTATTTTCCCAAAAGTAAAAAATTATTTGATGCTTATTTTTTAAGACTTATTTTTTATTCAATTCCTATATATTCTAGTGCAAACAAGTAGGCCCTTGATGTATCAATCATAAATTGAAAAATATAGAGTTATTAGGACCTTTCCCATGATGAAAATCCGGATTACTACCTTCCTCTCGTAATAGCTCCATTAGTATATGGACAATCCATTTCCATCAAAAGTACAAACGATCCATGATCATCATTATTTCACCCTATACTATCTCCATTCAGGTCATATGAAATTAGAAAGTCAACAAAGTCAAAACCGACCTATCAATGCCAGTGTATTGCCTGAATATTCTGTCCATCTTCTCAATTTAGCTCCAATGGATTTGATGAGCTAATCAAGGCCGCCCTGTCACTGACTGTATATTGTGTACGTCCATGATTATCTTCCTAATTATCAAGGGCGAAGTAAGTAGAAATTGGATCACCATGCTCTTATGGGATCTAGATCTAGATTTGATTTAGCAATGGATCTTAAGAATATTCAGATGTCTAGATCTAGTCTACAAGATTCTTCAGGTAAAAATGAAAACCTCATCAGAGTCGACCTATATTAAGGGTCTCCACCCTTGTAAGCTATACAATTTCAAACCTTTAATCGTCCTTAAACTATGGTTAATTTATTACTTCCATAGAAATGAGGCTACCCTTTTTTTTTTTTCTTTTTTTAAAGCAATCTTCTCCAGCCTAGAAACCTAGCTTTTTCTATTTTTATATAGTTGATTAATCGTATCTGAAAGGAGAGTCTATATCCAGATGTTTTTAGTCAGGTCCTTAGGTGACTTGATAGTAGAGGGCCATTGAAGAAAGATAAAGATGAGGATAAGAAAGGGGTCTGTGAGTCCTCCATTGTATGCGAGTTATCAAATGACTAGAAAGTCAAAACCACTTTTCGTTTAATTTCAAATGGGCAGCAGAGGATCCATGTTTAAAGACGTGTGGGTCCAAACCACATGGCTTGGCCTAAAACACCAATCGAAGGTATATGTAACCAATTCAAAGAAAACCACCCTACCGATGGCACACTCTAATTCCCATTCTAGAATTTTTGAATGGAAATCCATCTAGGTAGAAAACTACAAATCCCAAAGGATCAACTACAACGAAATGATCGAAATTGTCTTTAGAATGATCTAAAATTCTGAATTTAGACTGCTTGTCTAAGTTCAACATTTGAAAAATTCTAAGACATCAGAGTTAGTTTACACAAATTTGAGAGATTCTGAAATTCTGCCAACAATTCTTTAAATTCTTCCTATCAAGTAGACCCTAAATCGTTAATTTTCTTTTTTTATGCATATGACAGCATCCGATCCGCGACAAATTGAAAGAATCTGGAGCCGTCCCTGGTCGCCACCGATGGCAAGAGACGATCCCAATCAAAGACCCAACCACAATAAGACAGATCAGCCCAGAATTTAAAAAATTAGGTCTCCAGACACTTCCTATTGTCACATCACTAGTGGCTACAGTCACTTTCGCTGCTGCTTTTACAGTGCCAGGAGGATACAAAAATGACGGCCCTCGTGAGGGCTTACCTGTCTTTATGAGAAACGCAGCACTACAAGCTTTTGTGCTTTCAGATATTCTCGCCTTTTGCAGTTCTATGGCTGCCACAGTACTTCTCATCTATGCCAATGCCCATTCCGAGGATGCATTCAAGATTCACTATGTGTTAAAGACATGCTATTGTATCTCTGGGGTTGCCATCATTGCAACTATTACTGCTTTTCTGACTGCTGTGTACGTCTTGACATCAAAAGAAAGCTTGTGGCTGGCTGTTACATCTTTGTCATTGGGCTCTGCTGTTCCACTCTTTCTTGTTTGCTATATATGGTTTTTGAAAAAACGAAAATGGAATTTATATGTGGAGGACGACGTAGAATTTTCATTTGCTCATCGGAGAGATAATGTCTAATGATTTCTGTCAATTTGATCCAGGATGCTTTTGATTTATCTCAATCAATGAAATTTTTGTTTAGTTTCATGTATTTATTCCTTAAATCAATTCATAGTCTTGCTAAGGGCCCATTTGTTTGAATGATTTAAAATTCCTAAGAAACCATGGTAAAATGGTTTCGGATGAAGGATTATGAAAGAGGTGCATGACAGGTGAATGATATAAGCTGGATATGTAAATAGGAGATGTAGGTAATTAGGGTCATAACTTATCTATGTTTTTAATTTTCATCTTTGTTTAATATATTTCCATTAAAAGGGTTATAGTTTAATAGCCATTATGATTGTTAACCTTTGTTTATTCGATTTTTAGAATTCCTAGGTATCTAATTTCATGCAAACAACTATGCCTAAATGAGACTACTCTTCGATATAGATGAAGGAGAAAAAAGATTTTGGTTGTGTGTGTGAGTCCTCCATTGTGTGCGAGTTATCGAATGACTAGAAAGTCAAAACCATGCACTTTTCGTTTAATTTCAAAAGATCTTGAACATGTTTCCTCAAAAAAGAAATATTCCTTATATATGGGACTGAGATTGCCACCTAAATAGAAGTCTGATCGTCGCGAAAATAAAATCTTCAGTGTTTAAGTAAAAAATTGTTCTTACCAATTTTATTGTTTGCTAATTTTATTTGCACTAAACAATAGAAAAATCCATTTTCCATAAAGAAATGATAAATTTCTCACAAAAAATGGTTACACAGACATAAGGTGACTATATGTTATGTTTCAACGTTATATGTTATGTTCCCCCCTTCGGGTGGGTTGCATCGGATAATAGTGGGTGGGTTGTCCCCCCAACTCGTTTCTTTGAGGAGTCATCGACCCCACCCCACTCTTTTTTTTTTACGAGTCATCGAACTGTGTAGAAAACGTTTTCTTCAACGTTATCATTTCCAGCATGCAGCTTGCATTGTATAGATTCAAGCCATCTAAAATCATTTTCTCTTAGTTTATCTCCTAGTGATGGCAACCCTAGATGCTTCCAAATGCTCTAATTTTCTTGTTCTACCTTTCCTTGTCTTAGCACACATCCATCTCTACTTTGCCTTTACCAATGGTGGGAAAATACTGAATCATGTGTCTATTGGGAAAAACATTGTACACAAATTAGCCTTTGATGCATGTATATAAGAATGTTTGTGGTCTAAGACTCTCATTGGATAATCATTCATTGAGGAAGCAGATATTTTCTACCATCCCTTTTATAGCTTCACAAGCGTGTTTGTTTAGCCAGAGAAAATTTTTTTTTATTTGTTATCCCACGGTGTCTCCCGTAATAACTGAGCTTGATATCCCAAAGTGTCTCCCGCCTGGAAGCCTTTGGCCCTGAGCCCAGGGACAACTGAACAAGACAACGAGAACTAATCCATATGGGCACATGCAAACCCTCCCATTCAGATGCACCGGGTAAAACTATGGGAGGTGGCCAATGAAGACAAGTGTCCAACACAAACCACTCCCAAAGGCGCAGAGTCCTTGGCTAACTGAGAAAGCACTCATTGAGAGTGGACTAGTGCAGTTCTAACATCCAGACATTATTATAAACAAAGAAATAATAAATGAGTTGCAATGAAAAAATAAAATGTATTGGCCAATACAGATCCTGGCACAGTGAAAGGTGCTTACTTACTATTGTAAACTTGAGGATTTATCTTCTCCTACCTATGTCAACAACACTCTAAAATCCATTTTCCATCAGATATGTGATGTTGAGCCGCCGCAGGATACCGGAACTCAAAAAAGCTACAGAAAAATAATGTGAATCATACAGCCTGAAATTATACTTAAAACCATATGGAAACCATATGGAAGCGGATAGAGACGAAAGGATTAGCACATTGAATGGGGGGCGCACCTTGATCATGAGAAACTGAAGGTATTTACAAATATGCAAAATATACATCACTTCGATGATGGATGAACAAAATCCCATTCACCTCACAAAAGGATCGGACTCACCCATACAAACCAGCTTCTCTTCAATATAATGAAGATATACAAAAGGAGGGAGATAAAATTAAAAAAGAATTGGAGTAAAACGTCAAAATCTTGAGCCGACAAACTCTCCCAATTTACACTTTGTACACTCCAGCGGCATCACGATCAAATTCAGCCATTAAGCTTTGCTAAGAACTGGCTGAGATTGTATTCCTCTGTGTACTGTGATTGATCCCAAAGCTCCTCCAGGCCACTGAGGATGGTTTTCAACCCCTTTACCCCGGACCCCATTTTGGGATCTTCATAAAGGCTACCATTAGAAGATTTTGACTGGGTAGTGGCACCCTGCTTCATGTTTCAGAATGGGAAAAAAATTAGCAAGAGAGATGGTAACACTAACATTCAAGTTAGAGATACGAGTTTCAAGGCATAAATGCAGTAACTCGATTTTGTCCCGAATCATGTGTGCGCAATTAACCAAGACATTCGTCAAGTCCAATAAATCCCAATTGCCATCACTTTTCAAAAGGTCTATGTGTGGAAATATAATGAACACACCATCGTGGACCGTGACATGTATGGTGATCCTTATGCAACACACATCAAAAAGAGTGTTTGAGGGTGGGTGTGCTGGAAACCCAAAATTAAATGTTTTGGAAATGAAAACAAGAAGAACATGACTCGCCCATGACAATACCCTTCTTGTCCCTTTCACAAGGTTAGATGTTTTTTAGAAAGAACAAAAGAAAGCCCATGTCGCAGACAGATAATTACCTTTCTGCCAGTCTGTGAAGATGTAAATAGATCGAGAAGCTGGTCTGTGTTCATTGTATTCAGGCTGGCATTCTCTGCATTTATAACAGCATTAGCAACCGACACTTTGAACTTTTGGAGGCTCATAACTTTCTCCTCCAAGGTTCCACGCATGATTAGACGATGAACATTTACAACTTTACGCTGACCCAACCTATGGGCTCTGTCCATTGCCTGCACATGTTATAACAAAACAATCAGCAAAAGGATAAGAGTTCTTATATCGCATAACAAACAAGAGAATTTAATGGTCATTTGCTTCATTAGTAGGAACTTAACATACAACGCTTCTAGATGAAACAAGATGTGAGTTCATCCAATCACCAAGACAAAGATTTGCATCAATAAACAATAAAGAAACAGAAAATGAAAACGATATCACTACAAGCCAATACAATTTATTTTCAGTCCAAGAAAACCGAAACTTCCACAATGAAGGTTATAACACTCCCTACTCTCTTTTCTCTTTCCTTTCTTTCGATGGAGAATGACGGATGAATTCTATCACGAAAATTACCGAGCAAAGAGAAGTGAAAATACAGCATTCAACAAAAAAAAATGATTAGTGAGGTGCTAGGCTCAAATGAAAATAATGCGCTTCATCATCAATCATGACATGAAACTAAGACAGAAAACTCCATCCTCGACAACCCAGATTAGGCAACACAATCAGTTCCAAGTTTGCATATCTTCATATCTGAAATATATGGGAAGAGTAGAATTTCATTAACACAATAAAATCATCACCGCCTTTTAGATATCCCAGCAGTCCAAGCAATTGCATTCCCGAATAATCTTCTACAATTACAGGCATTTGTAAATTTGATGGCACGAATCTCTTCCAGAATAAACCGTCCAACCCACCCTGGCCTAGGAAGAGAAAGAGATAAAAAAGTCTGTTTACAATTCTAGAAATGAAATAATCATGGAAGCCCAGCCTGCCAACACAGATGACTTCCCTTAAAATTATCATTTCCTAAGGAGCACCTTCCACTAGGTGGATTATCCTGATCAAGAACATCAGATAGTGACGGGAGCAATGACAGCAGGTCATCCTTATCCATCCCCATTTGGTCTAGAAGAAGATTGTGTACGAGTCTAAGAAGAAAAGGGAAAGAAAAAACGAAAACCAGAACTTAAACAATAGTATTTTCTTCAACAGCATGCTCCCCATTGTCACTAGCACTCTAGTACACTCCCCTTACCCTGGTATGAACACAACACATGCTCCCCTGATAATAAGCGCAACACATACACCCTCTTGAATAATTTAAAAGAAAAACAACAGGACATGGCTTCTATAGGAATGAAGTCTATACCAATCCTACTAGGAGTATAAATTTGTGCCCCTTTCTTGAAGTAGGATGACCAAGTAGTAGTATATTAAATTTAATGGATTTTGCATCCAGTTTCTCGTGAATACGATTAGAAACGTTGATAAGTAGTACCTCCACATATCCTAGGGAGAATCTGATACAAATGTTTATAAGACTTAAGAACATTAATAGGAGTTTTACCACTGCCTGGTGCATATTACTTGGCACTTCTTTGAACTCCAAGAAGAGCAAGAAGCTGACAATGGGGCCCAAGTTCTGAGCAGAGGCTGAGCACTGTTTTATGTCCTCTGCCACAAGTGAAGTTATTTGGCTACAAGTCCTCCAAGAATTCGGAGTAATTCGGAAGGAAGCAACCCCCTCTTATAGCTGATAACATTAATGCCATTCAAATTGCGAATTCAGTCTTCCGTGAGCACACAAAACATATAGAGGTTGATTCAAATTTCCTCATTTAACCTGATCCAAATTGAATTTCACGATTGTATCAGCTGACTGTATCCTTGTTCCCCTCAATCAAATATGAATTTTGCGACTACATCCGATGGAGCAGCTAATATGGCCACATACAAATATGAACATGGCTGACATGGTATATCAGCCATTGCCTTTAAGCAAAACAGAAGCCGGTCCACACGCATCCATTTTAACGTACATGGCTACAAACCAACTAAAGCCTAACTGAGAACCAAACAATCTAGGCATACGGATATGATCCATAAATCAATACTTCCCTCAATGTCATTCCCCTTGAATTTGCACATACTTCACCCTCAACAAACCCACAAATTAATAAGAAATCAAGGACAATAAAAAAAAGTGCTTTTATAGGATTTTTCAATGAAAAACGCAAAATATGAACATTGACGCATTGACTCCCACTAACTCATGTTTTAGCTTCTACCCAGATGTATAAACACATGAGAAAAATAGTGAGAAAAATAGTTCTTAAATCAGCTGAGTACCAAAAAGATATTTGAATCGCCTTTGCATTAGTTTCTGGGTAAAAACACCCAAAAGCCATTCTTCTCTTCAATTTTGTTCTCAAAAACAGTTTTGGGACTTGGAAAGTGTTTTATAAGAAAATGTATAGACAATAAAAACAAAAGCATATAGTTGGCGACATTACAAAAAGAAACATGCAACAAATTTTGTAAGGATGCATTACACAGCCTCTATTATGCAGAAAAAGAAATATTGTAAGTATATTAAGTAATATAAAACCAAGTGGAACCATCCTAAATATGCCAAAATGCGATACAGAAAGTTTCATCCAACAAAATAAAATTATATAATCAAAGAAGTCGCCCTTCCTTGCAGAAAAGTTGAGGGATAATACCATGGAACCCAGCAAATATTCTCGATAAAACAAAATGGCAATGTAATTTGAACCTTACTTAGATAAGACTTGCCCGCATGACTGGAAGTGGAAGACCATGAGACACAAAACAATGTGATTCTAGTTACCTGGTGGTCCCTCATTGGGTTCCAATCATGCTCCATGAAAACCAGTGTGTCTGCTGAAGTCAGATTTAGACCAAGCCCACCAACTGCAGATTGTAGATATGCAAGTGAATATGGAAACAGCTGAACCTAGGGAGAAGAAACAAATCTTAAAAGCATTCAAAATACCATGTGTTGTCAGCAGGAGCACATCAATGGTAGGATCGGAATTAAATGCTTTCACAATTTCAAAACGCCTCTCTGGTTCTACAGAGCCATCCAGCCGCAAGTATGTGATACTGCTTAGAATCAAATGATTCACTATATTAGAGAAAACAAGACTTTCAGAAAAGCACTATAAAATCATGACGGTTGTGTAATGGATACTAAGAACAGTAAAAGAGAGAAATAATACTAGCACTCAGTAGGTAATCATGAAAAGAGAGCTACATATATATACATTAGATATGTAAGGAAGAATATAGTGGCCACGAGGAAAACCTTTTCATATGATTGTGGAACAAATCTCTTTCAATGATATCCAGGAAAGACTGCATGAGAAACATATAATGAAATAACAGATTACTGTCAAGAACACAGTATGATGAAAAAAATTTCCAACAGAATTTGAAAAGGACAATCTTACTTTGTGTTGTGCGAAAATTAAAACTCGGTGCTGCCCAACTCCAACAGTGCCCTCGGCACTTGGAGCATCTAACCCTATTCCACACTCTTCCAGTATCTCTTGAAGAGCGACCAATTTGGGAGAGTGGTGTAGCTCATGAAGGTCTGATACAATGTTAGCACTGTCAGGCATGAGCTCTGATAAAACAGACAGAAGGGAATCTGGTGGCCTTTCACCGAGGACAAGTAAAGGATGACTGCAAAGCTTTAGCAAGTATTGAAGTGCCTGTAAAATGAAAAAAGAATATAAACACATCAAACATGAGAAAAAGCAGACAAATGAAAGATCCATTATGATAATCAAAACAAAAATACCTGAAAGACATGTGCAGATGCTTTTGGAGAAGAACTAGCTTCTTCTCCTGCATTTGGTATCACATCTACATTTATCAAAGATGATATTTCTTTTCTAGCATTTGAACCAGAGAACTGCTCATAAAGTTTTAATTGGACAGGGCTTAAATCACAGTATCTGTCCTGAATTATTTTCTCTGGCAAGTCAGACAAAACCTCATCTTTAGTGCGACGAAGGAGGAATGGCATGACCTGTTAGATAAAAGAATTGAGTTAAAAATGTGGGCAAGACAGCTGTTATCAATGTTTTACATCACAGAATTCAAACATAATGTTTTTTGCAGCAATTCAGACAAGGTATTGGAGAAAGCTTACCTGCTTGTGCAGTGCTTCCATAGCAAGAGCCCCTGCTTCCGCATCCTTAGCAGAACATTTTGAATCTTTAGCTGCCAGCAATGGTTTTCCATAATTGGATTGGAACTGTAAAAGAAAAAAAAAAAATTATAAAAAAAAAAAGGTACAGGATTAAAACTATTATGCTATATGGGTTTACAACACTTGAATCAGTAAAGTAATAAGTTGGAATGTAAGTGTTGGTCTCTAAGTATTTCTAGTGTCTCTTAGATAAATTATACAGTAAAGGTCCACAATTGAATCTTAACCATTTCAGCATTTCAAATTATGAGGGCACTCTAAAACTAAAGCGAATTTATGTAGCAAATTTGGAATCAAACGGGTTAACACTCGGGAAATAAGAACCATAAATATATCTAACATATGACAATATAAAATCAGCTGGATTATGTTTCTTTCTTTTAGTTTGACAGTTCCAAATCCCAATGAAAGGATTTCTCTAATAGCTACACATGCTCCACAGAGGCGGACCCAAGCATCTCAACTGTCAACTAACTCAGTACATCATTATGTGTTTTGGCCATACTCAATAGAACTCACCTCACACTGTTTTCAAGATGGTACAATTCACAATATAAATCAATCAATATGTATAGAATCTGTATAAATAAACGAGTTGCATCGCCATCCGAATATGAGTTTATTTTAAATTATTCCATACAGAAGCAAATTGTCATACGATTCGAATCTATTAGAATATTGGTGGTTCTGCTCGAAACCAAGAGTATATTCAATATATGTAGTTTGTGTTTCTTTATAACTGCAATGCCTTTAAAAGGCAGTGTAGGCCTTCTTCCACACAGCTTTTTGTATTTTTTTTTTCCCACTTAAGATAAACTTGAAAGGGAAGCTGTGTTTTCAATTTTCTAATCCCTGGACCTAGTGTGAAAGAATCAACATTCATTCTTTCACATCTATTTAATTAAAGTGATACTTTTCCTACATGATACATTACTAATCAAAATAGGAATGGCAGTGGTATTTTGCACAAACTTTGGTCTCCATCAGAACAATAACAATTTTGATGAAGATCTATGCATAGTATTTACTCTGTACAGGCTGTACTGTACACTTATAGATGTCGATGAATGCTGGTATACGGCCTGTAGTCTATTCATACTGATACACAAGGAAAGATACATGGGTTGCTATTCATAAGCGTACACATTTTTTGATCGGTAACAGAACATTATATTAAAAAAGTAAAACAATACAAACTAGCAACCAAAACTTGGTATAATATAAAAGACTTATACCAAAGCGAACAAGAACAACAAACAATAGGAGCCACAAAAGGAGCAACCCTATCTAACCCTTGATTAGCCAACACATCCACTAAATAATTTGCCGAATGATATGGTGGAAAACCACTTCACAAGTTAAATGGCAATCAGGTTTCTCCCTATGATATTATCATCAAGTTATTTGTTATTTGCATTACATTAATGGTATAGATGGAAAAAGAACAGAATATCAGTATTGAGTCTTTTTCTTATTTAATTTTTTCCCAAAACATTTCAATATTAAAAAAATAAGGAATCAGAGATATCATTCTATTTGACCCCTCAACGATAAGCAACACAATTTTGATTTTCAAAATCTTGAACTGATCCTTCTTACAAATGGACAATAAAGAAATTGTTTAAAAGACTGGTGCAACAATCTGCACTATGGGTATGTTTGCCAGTGATATAAAAATCAGACTCAGCCCCACTCAGCAGAGACCAGTTGGTGCGACTCGGCCAAGCAGGGGACGGAATGTAGGGAAAAAAGACAGATAAAAAAATAAAGTTTTCTATAATATTAGGTGATTTTCCAAAAAATATGGGGGGCCAATGTAAAAAAAATGAAAATTTTCATAACACTAGGCAGTTTTCCAAATTTTTGATGGGCCCAAAGAGAGAGAGAGAGAGAGAGAGAGAGAGTTTAGAAGAAATGGGGAAGATGAGGGTATGGGTTTTTTTTTTTTTTTTTTCCTGGCAGGAAGAAGAAAGAAGCCAGAGGCTGCTTTTTTAGGCTTCATACTTTTAACATAATATCTTTATTGTACTCTATAAATATCCAATTGTTCATCAATGAAGAACACAGAATCTGATCAACATGTAGTCCCCATTTTCTACAGTAGAAACACATTCCATTGTAGAAAACACTTCACCACATCAGACAATAGAAACTGAAACTGTAGAAGATAAGATCTTTGGTACTGATTAAATGTACCATTAATATATACACTTCCACAAATATAATGAGGATTGGATTAACTAATATGAAGCATTTCTAACATCAATAGATCTCATAAATTTCACAAGCTGTGGATTTGATGGGCACCCTTAATTACGCAATCAAATGCCCCTTGATATTTTTAAGTATGTCTAATGAAGTTTATACTGCATCTTCAGAATTGACAAAGGTTCTAAACAAGAGACAGCAGGTCAAGAAAATGAGTATATCAATGCATTTTTACTGCACATTTGGATCTCCACGAGGAAAACAATGACAGAAAGTTAAGATCACTGGCAGAATTGGGGGGGGGCGCGCTCCCCCAAGGTCTTTATTTTACTTAGTGGCCCCACAAGGAAAACTTCCTGGGTCCGGCCCTGATTAAGACACCATTATGTAATAGAATCAAGAAGCCACAACACAGGTAAAATGGCAATACTGCAAGAACTACACAAATACATTAATATCCCAAGTTACCTGTCTTTCTGTCCCAAGAAACCCAGGCATCAAAAAGTCAAACAGTGACCATAGCTCCAAGACATTATTCTGCAATACAAATGCATAGTATATAATTAGCAAAGCCTTGTGAAAACTGAATCTCCAGTTGTAGAGCATGAAGGCTACAAACCAACCTGAATTGGTGTCCCGCTAAGTATAAGCCGATGTTCAGCTTTCAATTGTTTCACCGCAAATGTAATTTTAGACTTTGAATTCTTTATAATATGACCCTCATCGAGAATGCAGTAATTCCAAGCGAGCTGTCTAAGACAATCGATATCTTTTCGGATGATATCATATGATGTAATGACAACATTATACTTCTCAAACCGGTTACGGAGTGATGTGCGCTCCTGAGCAGAACCAACATACTGAAGAGGAGTCATTACAGAAGCGTCGATATACTTCTCTATTTCATAGGCCCAGTGTCCAACTAATGTTGATGGACAGATGATTAATGATGAAAGTTCCTTGCCACTGTCGGAAGCACGCCTCTCTGCAATGTCAGATGCCATAATCGCTGATGCCTGGAGAGTTTTACCGAGTCCCATGTCATCACATAATATTCCATGAAGCTTGAACCGCCTCAAGAAAGATAACCAATTTATACCCTCTTGTTGGTACCTAGAGGAAACCAACTAAAATTGTAAGCACAAGAAACCCAACACTACAATGTCATAAGAACATCTCAGTTCTTTCTAATTATAATCACACTTATTATGTGAGATGACAACATGATAGGCCTGCTAATTCCTACTCAAGTCAGTAAAAAACAAAAAAAACAAAAACAAAAAAAACAAAGAAGGCTGCACTTGACGGGCCTGTTTGTTACCTCATGTAAATTTGTCTTGGCACCAACCAACAAGTTAGAAGTAACATCTGGCCACCAGAAAGGTATCAAAGATGGGCAGACAACCCTCCTCTTTATTATTTTTATTTTTTTTGGGCCACGTTAAAAGTTAAGAGTTAGGAGCAAACAGGACCTCAAGTAATTCGATTTCAGGACCCCACATAATGCGAGAATGCCCCACCATCCTATGATACCCAGATACTTCAAAATAGGCAAGGTATCATGCCGTTTCATATACAACACTTCACATTATATGTGTAAAATCAGTGTCCCAATCATATCCATGGTGTGTCCTTGCTGTATCTGGGTATCATAGCTCGCATCGCACCAACTGGTTCGGCAGTATAGATAATCAGTTTGAACATCCAATAGTTAAATAACAGTTCTGTAAGTACCTTCTTAGAGTAACTTTCAACTCAGTTGAGAGCTTGTAATCACTAATATGAGAGTTATCAAGTAGTTGCTCTAGAAATTGTGCGTCTTCTGTATTTCTAGACAAGCTCTCACTCAATCCAACTGGAGGTGGGAGGCCCCTTGCCAACGGCAGAAGAGGAACAAGAGCAGCAAAGCTGTGTGTCACACTCTGTCTGACAGTATGATCACAATCACCCATACAACCAAGAAGAGGGACAACTAGTAAAGGAGCATATGGTACCAGTTCCACTCCCAATCCTTGGACAAGCAAATTTACAAGCATACCAGCACCTTGTCTAGCATGAACAGAACCGGAGTCCCCCAGCATAGGAATTACCCTCTCAATCACAATTCCCATCACACTGGTTGTCATTGTCTTGGCCATTGAGGCAATACATCTTGAAGCAGCTAATCTAACAGCAAGATGGTGATGGCGCACACATTCAAAGATGCATGGAAGAAGAGTGAGTAACTTGGGTTTTAACGTCTCATGCACCATAGGTGCAATCGAACGAACCACCTGAAAAGCAGTAGAAATTTAAAATTTTGCGATTCAACACCAAATCAGTAAAATAAGCAAAGCTAGATATACAAACACCAAATAGATTTTAGTAAGATAAACCAATTTTCCCACACTGACATTCCAGGTAACAGTGTCATACACATGTATTAACATTACAATTTTTTACGCAGCTTCAAGAAGATATTAGATACAAAATCTTAGAACTCATCTGAGTCCAAGTCAACTTGGCCATGGCCAAGTCACTTTGGAGACAACTCGCCCAAGTCCCACTAAAGGGTTAGAAAACTCCAAATCCAACACTATCTCCATCTCTGATGTTGTGGGAGTTTAAATGACATCTCAAAAAGTATCTCCTCAAAACCTCAAACCAAATCACTCAATCACCCTTCAAATGCCATCTAAAAAACTCATATCTTCCCTTCATCAGTCAAGCTCCTCACCTCCTCCAAATTCACCACAATCCTCTGCAGCTCCACCAAAATCCCCTCTCCAAAGCCATCATTATTAGACCCATCAAACCCATTTCTCTCAGATGGTCAGGTAGATGGGAGAGGTTGGTTTTTAAGTGAGGGTGATGAGGCCCTGAGGGAGGTAGAGGTGGAAGTGTGGAGAGGAGGAGATGGTGGTGGAGGAAGAGAGAGGAGGACCAAACTCGACCCCCTACTTGGCCGACATAGGAGATGTTGGGAAGCCCCACATCCTACATCGCCCAAGTCCTAAGTTGGACAGGGCTTTATATACCTGTTTGGGCCTTCCACCTATCAGCTTAAGTTTTTGGGTTGGTATATAGTATCTTACATGGTATCAAAGCGGGTTTCGATCCCGTTGTTCTTGTGTAACCCACGTGACTCTTGTCGTTCTTGTCTAGCCCACATGGCAGGCCCGTCCATGAAATCTATTGGGCCTGCACGTGAGGGGGCGTGTTGGGAAGCCCCATATCCCACATCACCAAAGTCCTAAGTTGGACAGGGCTTTATATACCTATTTGGGCCTTCCATCTATCAGCTTAAGCTTTTAGGTTGGTATATGGTATCTTACAGGAGAGTCAACGTACATATGGATTCTGCAAGAGCTGCTTCTCTTTTTATCCTTTTGCAACAGTGTTTATCTAACCATAGAATAATTTTTTTCATTTCAAATATCATAATGTGATACCTTGATTAAAGGATGTTTGTCTAACCTACGAGGAGGAATACTTTGTGGGAAGGGAAGAGCAATAGAAGAAAAATTCATCCTTCGAAATGAAGTGAGGTGATCAAGCCTAAAAAGTTGAGGGTTTGGGTTTGGAGGGATTTGGAAATTGGGAATTGAGCTATGTTGGTAAAGCGGTGGCAGAGATTTGTGGAAGAAAGAGAGGCTCTTTGGAAGAAAGATATTGGGTGCCTAAGTTAGTTCCTAAGTACCACATATATATGGAGTTCTATTGCTTGTGAGAAGGATGGGCTCTTTTTTTTTCTTTTCTTTTCTTTTTTTTTTTTTGTGGGTTTTGTGGGTTGGGGATGTGGAGAAAGTCTCTTGCAAAGGGCCGGGCTACCTTGTTAGGGTAGGGAGGAGAGTGTGTTTCTAGTTTGATGACTTGGCAGAAGGCTCTTTGGAGGAAAGTTATTGTGGGCAAAGATGGGGAGGACGGGTGAGGTTCGGTGCCTACGTCATTTCCTAAGTATCATTCATCAGGTATATGGAGCTCTGTTTCTTGTGTGGGGGATAAGTCCAATTTTTGGAGGTCTTTTTGTGAAAGGATGGTGGACTACCGTATTGTGTAAGGGAGGAAAGTGCATCTTTTGTTTGATGGCTTGGCAAAAGTGGTCCCTCATGGTATGTAGCCCAGAGCGTTTAGAGTTGTATCCAACCAGGAGACTACAGTCAGAGAGTGTTTTGTTTTGAGAGGTAATATGGTATACTGGGAGTTGTCTTTTAGGCGAGGTTTTTCAATCTTAGGAGTTCAATATGGGGAATTGTCAAGTTTTCTGGCTAACATATTAATTGCAGGAAGATGAGGAAGCAGCATTAGAAAACCCTCACCATACAGGGCTTTTTCAATGAAATCTTTCAGTGTAACTATGAAGGCTCCATCATAGGACAGCCTGTACTTTAGCTTGGATGGGCTTGGCTCCTTATGTGGAGGCTTTATGTAGGTTGGAGATTGTGGTACTTTTTTAGGATAGGCTTGGTGGCAGATAATATTTTGGACTTATAGAGGAGTCCACTAATCACCTTTTCATTCATTGCAAGGCTACATTAGTGCTTCTTCCCTTTGGAGTCACCTCTTTCATAGATACGGATAGCTTGGTGTTCTCCGCAGTCTCTAGCGAAGCCTGCTGAGTCATGAAGGAAGGTGTCGTTTGTTGGGTGTGGTCTCCTTTAAAGGATTGTCCCTTTTGCTACCATTTGGTCAGTGTGGAAAGAAATAATTAAAAGAATTTTTAGAGTAGCCTCATCTTCTTTGGTGGATCTTCTCTCCCTGGTCAAAATCTTAGGATTGCTGAGTGGCATTGGTTTAGGAGTTTATCAAATTCAAAATGAATGAACTCTTGTTCAATTGGGAAGCATAAACATGGTTTGCGTTCAGTTCCCACGCAAACACCTGCACGCAAGCACAGAGAGAGACCAACTTTGGTGTGTTGAAATTAAATGTGGATGGTGCTGTGAGGCGTAAACCAAGCCCAGCAAGTATAGGTGGGGCCGTTCGTAAAAAATAAGGGAGAGGGGTGTATGTTCTTAAAAGACATGGGGGTTAGAGATTCTAATGAAGCCGATGTGTTGCCAATTTTGGAGGCCTTGAGAATATTTTTTCGATCTTTCCAAGGGAGCTTGATAGTGGAGAGCGACTATTACAATGCAATCTCATGGGTTATTCATGATAGATGCAAGCCATGGAAGCTTCAATTTTGTTTTAACAAGGACAAGGATTTGGTTTGGCATAATTACGTGGTGTTTCATCATAAAGTTTGGTCAGCCAATAGGTTGGCAGAATCCTTAGCAAAGTAGGGTTTAATACATCGTCTCCTTTGGAGGTGTTTCTTTACTATTGTCGTGTTTTAGGGTATCAGTCTCTCAAGGCCAGCTTCTTTCTAGAGGGTGTTCATCTATTGCTTCGTCTTTAATAAAAAGTTACCAGTTAATTTTCAAAAAAAAAAAAAAGACATGATGGCTCTATCAAAACAAGATTTCTTTAAAAAAAGACCCACAAGGAATATCAAACCAAATCACAAGAAAAAGAGCTAGCTAGTGTTGATTTTCATATCTTAATTCAATCAGAACAATGTCTCTGTGTCAAAACCCTAGTTTTGGAGAGAATATTATAGAAAAAGAAGAAAAACTGGAAAAGATAGTAGTCAACAAGCTCTTATTGTGAATATGTATAGTGTATAAAACAGAAAGATGCAGTAAAGGCAAAAGGAAAAAAAGAAATTGAAACAGAAAGATGCACTAAACACAATCTTAGTGAATTAATATCAGTAAATGTTAATCTTGACCATTATAACTAAATAGAAAAATGACTCATATACCTCTACTAAGGGGAAAAAGCAAGAATAAAAAAAAAAAACAAGAAAAAAAGAAAAAAGAGACAGTATAGAATAAACATGTCCAAGCAATATGGACATCCAAAGCGGTCCAACGTGTAGCTTGTGTGGCCCAGAATTGTCTCATGTGAACTATGGGTTTGATCAAGATAGGGCCCTTCATTAATGGTTAATATATCACTTCTAGGACTTCTTGGTTTGATTTGTCCAAAACACTCATTTGGTATCGCTCATACATGATTCACTTACACAGATTGCTCCTCAGGTGGGTCCTATCGATGTTGCTTATATAGCCCGGGGTAAGCCCCAAGCCCGTGACATGAGCAAGGTCAAATGTTTTTGTTGTAAAAAACTCGGACATGTTTCCACTCAGTGCAACCAGAAGTTTTGTTCCTACTGCAAAACCAAAGATCATGTTCTTCCAGAATGCCGGACACGACCTCAAAATAAGCCACAGCAACAGAGAGCTTATTCTGCACATCTTCCTAAAGCCTCTTCACCAGTCATGCCTGCCACACCTGAAGCTTATTCACCAGTCATGCCTGCACCACCTGCTGCCACTTCTTCTACCCTTACTCCTGAAATGGTCCAACAAATGATCATAAATGCTTTCTCTACACTAGGCCTGTCAGGTAAACCAAAATCTTCAGAATCCACCTGGTATATTGATTCAGGGGCCTCCAATCATATGACACACTCTCCTGCCAATATGACTCATATTAGGACGTATGATGGAGACCTCTGCATCAATACTGCTGACAGTGGCAGTGTTCCCATTACAGCTGTTCGCCATGTTCCTCACTCCTTGCCCTTGCATAATGTTTTTCTTTCTCCTCGCTTAACCACAAATTTGTTATCAGTTGGTCAACTTGTTGATAATAATTGCTCCATCCTTTTTTCTCGCTCTGGTTGTGTTGTGCAGGATCAAGTATCGGGTAAGGTGCTGGCGAAGGGCCCTAAGCAGGGACGACTGTTTCCTCTCCAGATTTCGTCACAAGAAAGGCCCCCTTCAGAGTCTGCTTTCCTTTCTCATTCCAGTCATAATAACTGCCAGTTGTGGCATAATCGTTTAGGACATCCTAATTCCAAAACTTTGATGTTTTTATTAAATTCTGGTTTAATTAATGATAATAAAGTTTCTTTTAAAGATGTTTCTTTTAATTGTGATAGCTGCAAGATGGGGAAAGGGAAAACTCTTCCGTTTCCTCTTCATGATTCTTTGGCTCTGAAATGTTTTGATATTGTTCATAGTGATGTCTGGGGTATTGCACCTGTTATCTCTCATTCTCATTATAAATATTTTGTTACATTTATTGATGATTATAGTCGTTTTACTTGGATTTATTTGTTGCATTCTAAGTCTGATGTTTTCTCGGTTTTTAAGGTTTTCTTGTCTTATGTTGAGAATCAATTTTCAACTACAATTAAAATTCTTAGATCTGATTCAGGGGGGGAGTATGTTTCTAAGGACTTTCAACTATTTTTGCAATCCAAAGGAATTATTTCCCAACGATCTTGTCCCTACACCCCCCAACAAAATGGTGTGTCTGAACGTAAAAACCGACATCTTTTAGATACTGCTCGTTCCCTCTTGTTAGCTTCTTCTGTCCCCACTCAGTTTTGGCCCGAAGCCCTCTCAACCGCTGTGCATGTAATAAATCGTTTACCTTCCTCTAGATTAGACAACCAGACACCGTTTTTTCGACTTTTTCAAGAACATCCTCTTTATGATCATCTTCGTCCTTTTGGGTGTGTGTGTTTTGTCTCTCCCCCTCCCACTGAGCGCACTAAGTTAAAAGCACAGTCCTCCATATGTGCCTTTCTTGGGTACGCTCTTAATAAAAAAGGCTATCTATGTTATGATCCTACAGCAAAAAGAATTCGGGTGTCTCGCAATGTCGTGTTTTTTGAAAATCAGTATTTCTTTCCAAGGCATGGTGATTCGAATGACTCTGTCCCTTTATCTTTTTTACCACCCTTTTCAGATGCAATACCTCAACCGGTTACTCGTTTTAGGCCGAATTTTGTGTATGAACGACGGAAGGTTACAGTTGATTCTGCCTCTGGGTCTCTCCCTACGTCTACCATTCCTGCACCTGATCCTGCACCTGATCCACCTCCGGAGCCTCCTGCTCTTCGCCGATCCACTCGCCACATCAGGCCACCTGATCGTTATGGCTTTACCCATGCTTCATTATTAACCACTTTGTCTTCTATTTCTATCCCTAACTCATACTCTCAGGCAGTACAGCATGATTGTTGGATACAGGCTATGCAGGAAGAACTTATCGCTCTTCAAACAAATCATACATGGGATGTTGTTCTTTGTCCTTCATCGGTCAAACCTATTGGATGCAAATGGGTATACTCGGTGAAATTGAAATCTGATGGATCCTTGGACCGCTACAAAGCCCGCCTGGTTGCGCTTGGAAACAGGCAGGAGTATGGTATCGACTATGAGGAGACTTTTGCTCCGGTGGCCAAAATGACAACTGTACGTACAGTTCTTGCAATAGCCGCTTCTCAGTCGTGGCCCCTGTATCAGATGGATGTAAAGAATGCCTTTCTTCATGGGGATCTTAAAGAGGAAGTCTATATGCGTCTCCCTCAGGGAATTCCTTCTTCTTCCAAGACCGATGTCGCTCGTTTACAACGCTCCTTATATGGCCTTAAACAGGCGCCCAGAGCCTGGTTTGACAAGTTCCATACCACTCTCCTTCAGCTTTCTTTTATACAGAGCCCGTATGATCCTTCGATGTTCACGATTCATTCATCCAGAGGATCCACAATTCTCCTTGTGTATGTCGATGATATCATTATTACTGGCCCACACAGTGATATGATTCAACAAATACAGGCCGCTCTGCAAGATACATTTCATATGAAGGATTTGGGACCTTTGAATTATTTCTTGGGTTTAGAAGTTCATCAATCAAAGAAAGGTTTGTTTCTGCATCAACACAAATATGCTACTGACCTTGTGGCTCTCGCCGATCTAGGTGATTCTAGCCCAGTTGACACCCCTTCGGAAGTAAATGTCAAGCTTCGTCAACAAGATGAAGAGCTCCTTCCTGATCCTACATTTTATCGTCGGTTAGTTGGTAGCCTTGTCTACCTAACCATCACCCGACCAGATATCTCTTATGCTGTTAATCTGGTCAGTCAGTTTATGACAATCCCGCGGCATCATCATTTGGCGGCAGTCAAACGGATTATTCGATATATCCTTGGTACCTCTACCCGTGGCTTATTTTTTCCAGTTGGCACACTGCTTACACTCACTACTTATTCTGACGCGGATTGGGCTAGTTGTCCGGACACACGCCGCTCTACCACAGGATGGTGCGTTTACTTGGGAGACGCCCTGATATCCTGGAAATGTAAAAAACAAGATAAAGTCTCAAAATCTTCCACGGAATCAGAATACCGTGCCATGTCTTCCGCTTGTTCTGAAATTCTATGGCTACGTGGATTGCTCTCAGAGCTTGGATTCTCTCAGACTCAATCAACTCCTCTTCATGCTGATAACACCAGTGCCATTCGAATCACTGAAAATCCTGTGTTTCATGAACGAACCAAGCATATAGAGGTGGACTGTCACTTCATTCGGGACGAGTATGATCGCAAAGTCATTACTCTTCCCCATATTTCCACTGAGTTCCAGCTTGCTGATATCTTCACCAAGGGCCTTCCATGGCCACAGCATGAATTCTTGGTTCGCAAATTGTTGCTGGTTGATTCTCCGGATCAATTTGAGGGGGGGTGTTAAACTGTAAACTTGTATGTTAAATAGGCCCAGCTCACTTGTATGATAATAGGCCCGGCCCACTTGTACATATGAGATCTAGTCGTAACTTGTACAGCAAGACTAAATCGTATGCTAGATGTTTTACCATATTTAGAGATTTAATTAGGTACTAATTTGATGATTTGTAGCCTAAACTTAGGCAATGTAAAGTCTATATAAATAATAGCAATCCAAGAAGACAGCATTCGATTGGAAAGCATTTTCATAGAAGTCTCTCTCTCTCATGCAAGTTTCTCTCTCTCTCTCTGTCAGATTTGAGGTAGAATCATCTTCGCATTCAGATACGCATGTCAATGGAATATTACCTCTATATGTACTCACATTGAATACATTAGATGTAGTCAAATGATCTGATAAATGTATTATGTATTCCTCAGCAGTGAACTCCTTGAGAATCCGGCATGGACCTATCTTCAACTTATTCAACTTGCAAAATTTTCAAAGTGACCTTTCTAACCTCAAATATGAACGCCATCACCTTCTTTAGGGCGTGTTTGTAAAACACGATGATTTCTCATTAAAGAAGAAATTGGCTTTGATTTTCCTTGCTGCAAAATTCTCGATAATCTGCTACATCTTTCAGAGCCAAAAAAAAGGAAAAAATTTTAACCAAATTTCCACAATATAGAGGAAACTGAAATCCAGTGGGGGAAGGCAGTGTCTGATTTTGAGTTTGCACACAGGAGTTCTGTGGAGCACAGAATCCTAGCATTACAAAAACATATCCTTAAAAGTTAGCAATATTCTTCCACAATCAGTTGCTTCTATGGATTTCGCGTCACTTTCAACAATCCTCTTGCAAACTTCTTCATGCATGGCCTAAATATTCTTTGACAACTAAACTGCACAACTACTAATCTGTTCGAACTTATCAATCATCCCAAAATCAAATATAGAAGTCAGATTGGGCACATACACGATCTCAAATTAGATCTTTTTAAGGCATCCTGCTTCACAAACTACAGGCAGAACAGCGCCAGCTGGCAATGTCTTCTTCCAACCAAACTTCTCAAAAGATTGGAAAAATTCTTATCCATCACCTCAGTTAATCCATCAGCCTCAAATGTATGCAATGCCGAACCTCAAATTTGTCAGGACTCTTCACCACAATTTGAACAAAAAATGACTTTGAACATTTAACTAGACATAATTTAAAAAGTTCAAACTAACATTTAACTAAATATAAAAGTAGATTAAGCTAGAAGCATCACACATTAATTTACAAATATGTGCTCACATATTGTTGAAGCTATACATGGACTTATTTTAATTGATTATGTTATATTATGAATTTAAATACTGATGATTATGCAAATGGTTTTATTAATCACTCAATCCACATGTTTTTTATTAATTAATACTTAGTTTGAATCTTAATTTTAATTTATCATTCAATTTGCATGAGCCTTAACCCCGTGCATTGTACAATCTTTATTCTAGTATGTATATACACTATACGATAAATTTCGTATT
This sequence comes from Camphora micrantha, assembly GCA_003546025.1. NCBI lineage: Eukaryota > Viridiplantae > Streptophyta > Magnoliopsida > Laurales > Lauraceae > Camphora > Camphora micrantha. The sequence goes on from QPKB01000007.1 coordinate 7,440,243, forward strand.
TAAAAAACCCTATGTATTTGACTGAACTACAAAACAGTCCCTGAATTCTATATTTACACAAGACCATCCTATTTCTTAAAAGCATCATCATGTTACTTGTCTTCATATTTTTTTTATTGGTTGTTTCTTTGGTATGAAATCTATTGATGGTGTGTTCATCATTTACTCTTTTCTTATTTACGTTTTTTATACTTCTATTTTTAAAATAAAAATTTTAGACTTCATGGTATGATTTGTTTCAACCCGCAAGCACAATATTCTAATGTGATTATGATTAACAGAATATTTATGTTGGCATCATTCATCAATTGATACTCTCAGGTCAAACTGTATGTTTAATAGAAAGACGAAGTTGTAGAGGGGAAAAAAACCTGTATGTTGTTTATCAAGGCCTGGTGATCTTTAACACTGCCAAGTGCTTCAGTCATTTTCTGTTCATCTGTAACCAGAAGCCATTCAGAACTCACAGGCAGGAGAACCTCAGTAAGACAATCCCACAGTCTAGGAAGTTTATCAAATAACGATCCCCCAAATTTATCACACAAATGCTTCAGTGCGAGTTCTGATCCACGTCTGCTTATAAAGCCTTCAATCCTCGACCGGTCTTCACCAGTAGAGAGCATATGTACTTTTGTCTTCTGACTGCCTGAGCTTGTTGTAACTTTTCCAAAAGACAAAAGGTCCTGATCTTCAATAGTCTCCACGGAACTCAACAGCGCAGCTTGAGGAGTCTCACAGGGGTCCATGCATGTCAAACTGCAAAGGTTCTTAATTAACTTGTCATTTGGACCAGGTCTGCGAGTGACGCAATGACAGATAAGCTCAGCAAGTGCTTCTGCCGCCTGCTGTTGCAATATTTCCTCCTAAATTAACAGTTTTAAGACAATTTAGATGAATAATAACTCAAAATCAATGTGATATATCAACTTCTGAAATTAACCACCTGTTCTCTCCTGACAGCAGCCATCAAAGGCAATATAATTGGATTTAGTCTGGCTGGTAACTCTGACATCCAGACAACAGCAGAAGCAATCAAGGCTGTGACAGTAACATGCAAATTTCCCTGCAAATAATTTGGAAGCGAAAAATACTTACTAATAAGAGGAGACCTCTGAACTTTTTATATGGCAAGATTTTACACACACACACACACACACACTAAGCCCTTGGTGGAACCCACTTGGATGCATGCCAAACATGAGGATAGTTTGATGGTAAGGTCTTGTTGTGGATATGATTTTGGGTAAAAATCATCTCAAGCAGATTATATAATGACGACAGTTTCTTAAGTTACATTTTTAAGAAATTTAATTCAACAGTGAGTATAATTCAGATTAGTGTCAAATTAGGGCAAGCGCCAATTCATGGGGTTGGGGGGGTGGGGGGTGGTGAGGGGGTTTGGGGGTTGTGGGGGGTTGTTAGTGAGTGTGTGGATTTATCACGGGGGGGTTCCCACGTGGCGATAAAAAAGTTACCTTCACACACAATCTGTGAGAGGTACCTCTTAGCAGAAGGAAATCCAATATATACATATATAGGGGCCCCCTTTGTTGAAGTCATGAACTCAATTTTTCAAAAGCTTGTCAGGCCCACCTGGGACTCCACTTGGCAATGGGGCCAGGGGATATCAAAACATTTCCCCTCCCCCTACCTGTGTATATTGATGGGAGTCTCAGATGATCCTAACCACAACAGCCCACAAGTTTTCACCATCCGAAACGAGTAAATGGTTAATCCAACGGTCCAGTCCATGGTTAATCCAACGGTCCAGTCCATTTCGGTGGGTGCAAAACCCTAGGATCGGTGACTATCAGCGGGGTTCCCTGTTTTATGGTCCACTCGGATGGATCATAAGGGAAGCCTCACTGGGTGTTCCGCACAAGCTTGAGCCCCCTCTGCTAAGCCTATGAGCTCAAATTTTCAAACGCTTGTGGGGCCTACCTGGGACCCCACTTTGGGAAGAGGGGTGGAGGGGGTTCTTTTCATCTGGTTGGGGCTGTTGTTTTTTTTTTTTTTTTTTTTTTGTGTGGGGGGTGGGGACGGACTATGAGGTGTGCACCGGGAGATGGGGGTGGCACTATGAGGTGTGCACCAAAACACCATGTGCACTGGATAATTTTCGTGTGTGCGTAGATATGGGCAATGTTCTCCGACGAGTAGACTGCATACTTCTCATTTGCACACCAGCTCAAGACAGCAAATCAAGACCACATGTGATATATTCACATGTGTGAGAATTGTGTTCAACATCCCATGTGCTCTCCTAGAAAGGCACAGAGTCAACAGTTTTGATACAATAACTGTACTATTTATTTTAATTCCTCTTTCATTAGATTAAATTGTTGTAACATCATTGAGTGGATTCCAAAGGAATTCCAAAATAAAAAAAAATAAAAAAAAAACAGTGGACCCATGTATAATGGGTACACTGAATTTTCCCAAATTCTATCCCTTTTATCTTGCAATTTTTTCTATTGCGTAGTTTATTACGGTATCAGAGCTTAGTGTTTTTTTTTTTTTTTTCCTCATTAAATTGTTCTAGTATTCTAAACTAAGGATTTCTGAATCCTTGGTTTGCTCATGGCCTAACGACTCCAATAGAAGGGTATTGACTTCATCATGTTTCTGAAGGGAAATTTTCAAATAAGGCCTTTAAGTTTTTGCCATATTTCAAAAAAGATTGTATAGTTTATTATGGTATCAGAGCTTAGGTTTTCTTTTTCTTTTCTTTTTTTTTTTTTATCATTCAATTGTTTTAGTATTCTAAACTAAGGATTTCTGAATCCTTGGTTTGCTCATGCCTATCGACTCCAACAAAAGGGTATTGACTTCATCATGTTTCTGAAGGGAAATTTTCAAATCAGGCCTTGAAGTTTTTGCCATATTTCAAAATAGGACATTAGTTTGGAGACTTTCCAGATTAGGGCCTAAGTTTTCCATTAAGTTTTCAAGTAAGGACAACCAGTCATTTAAAGGTGTTTCCGGCAAACTTTTTCTTCAATTTTTTAGAAATACCCAAATTACCTTTCATTCAAATAAAACCCTCGTGCAGTTTCTCCATCTTTTGCTCTTTTCCTTCATCTTCACCAGTGTCCTCACGGTGATCGACAACAACCGGTGTCTCCACGGCAATCAGTGGCATGTAGTGGATGCAGGAAGCATGACATAATAATAAATGAAGAACAATTTGCGTGTTTTAAAAAAATGAGGAAAAAAGTCGCCAAAAAACACCTTTAAATAGTTAGATGTCCTTAATTGAAAACTCACTAGAAAACTTAGGCTCTAATTTGAAAAGTTTTAAAACTTGTGTCCTTTTTTAAAATAGGGAAAAAACTTAGTCCTTATTTGAAAATTTTCCCGTTTCTGAATCCAGATTCAGCAGAGGTCTATCAAAACCTCTCCTCCAGATCATTCCGATTTGTAAATCTCTCTCAGATCAGAAGATAAGATGCATTCGTGGGATCATCAAACCTCAGACAGCATTGCCCTACCTGTGCGTCCGTGCAATCATCATGTGGGCCCCACTTCTGCATATCCAATCAAGACAAGATTTCATCTCCATGCTCACCAGGATATTCTGAGATTTATTGGTATTTTTTGGAAATTTTTTAAAGCTCCGCAAGGTTGGTTTTGCACACGTTTCTGTGACAGCTGACAATTAGTTGAAACTGTTTTTTTTATCAAACTGCTAGATCTCTCAATCTATCGGTCTGATCACTGAGATTTCAAATACAAGTGTGGAAATTATGAACAATATCTGCAACGTTGATTTGTGATCAGGAGATTGAGAACTTGGATTTTCAGCATTCTACTTCTGAGAAATAGGATCGGCAAGCCCTTGTTTTCAACTATCTACAGATTTTTGGCCTTTTTGATCTTATTCTTCAGGCACTTTTTTTTTTTTTATCAGTGAATAGGATCTGTTTATGCATATAACACTATCATGGACAAAAACGAGGTCATTTCAAACAAATTAAATGGCAAGAACTGCACTTGATGATCGTTTCATTTAAAATATTTTGATACAGGCAAAGGTCTAGCAGGCTATCTCAATGGTACTGTAAAGGAGGCGGAAGATGAAAAAAAATGGGATCAAAACAATGCTACGGTCATAAAATGGATTCTTAGCTCCATCGATCCAAATATTAGTTCATCCCTACAGGCCTTTGAAAAAGCCTCTGACATGTGGCCGCACCTACGAATGCTTTATCATCAAGTTAATAAAGCTAGGAAGTTTTTCTTAGATATTGAATTGGCCAAATAAAGTCAAGGGGACAGGTCTGTACAGGAATATTACAATGGATTCCTGGTAGCTACAGTTAGGAAAGAGGCCAAACCTGATGTTATCAAGATCCTTGAAGAATCTCACACTAGCCAGCTTTTTATGAACCTTCATCCAGAATGAGTCTGTTCAATCTGCCCTGACGAACTATAGGTATCTCCCCGTTTGGATATTTCTGTTCAGGAGGTTCTCAGAGAAGAGACTCGGGCCCAGTCATAGCATGCTAACTCTGAGGAACCCAAGGCCTTCGTTGCTAGCAAATCTGCAGAAGCAGCCTTTTATACTCCAAAAGGACAGTGTTTTGAATGCAGGGGTTATGGGCATGTTGCCCATTACTGTAAAAAGAAAAATTACACCGTCGTCATCCCCAACAAACTCAATAGGAGAATAAGCAGCCTTGACAAAAGAATTGGACTGCTCTCAAGGCACAAGTGAATGATGAAGCTGCCTCTTCCACTGCTTCTTCCACTGAAATGAATATCACCCCCAATCAGATTCACAATATGAATTCAGTTAATGGATCTATTGCCTCAGCTTTTTCGTCAATGGGCATCATTGGTCGGCCATCTCATACCGTTCTCTCTATCTTTTCTTCTTCTTCCTCTCTTACTTGGTCTATTGATTTTGGGGCTTCTAACCATATGACATCCATTGCCCATTCTTTAAAGGACCTTGTACCTTATGCTGGGCATGAACAAATCATGGCTTCCAATGGCCAAACTCTATCAATTTCCAGCATAGGCTCCATTGGGCTTTCCACTCCTCAGAATCAATCTCTCAAACTTTCTAAAGTTTTCTTTGCGCCTCGTATATTTGCAAATTTGGTTTCCATTGGACAATTACTTGAAAATTAATGCTCTGTAATTTTTTTCTTCCTCTGGATGCTTCATACAGGAACAGCACTGAGAAGATGATCGGAACAAGGAGTAAACAGGGGCGGCTGTTCATGCTGGATTATGGACTAGGCTCCTTTTTTGCTTCTTCATTGTTTAGAAATAAAGTTTGGACCCTTTGGCATCAGCGATTGGGTCATTTGAATAATGAAAGTTTATTAAATTTGTTTAAGTGTGGATTTTTGGACTCTACTTTATCTAATGCGTCGATGTCTTCAACTCTTTTACATTCAAAATACAATTCGTGTTGTTTAAGAGTCACATTTTGCCTTTTCCTAGTCATAATTCAAGGGTTTCTTCTACTCTTTTACATTCAAAATGCAATTCATGTTGTTTAAGAGTCACATTTTTCCCTTTTCTAGTCATAATTCAAGGGCATCTGCTTCTTTTGATATTATTCATAGTGATGTATGGGGTATTGCACCTAGAATGAGTAGACCTAGATTCGAGTATTATGTTACTTTTATTGATTATCACACACGGTACACTTGGATCTATTTTCTTTGTCAAAAATCTGGAGCTTTTCAAACTTTCCAGAAATTTTATAATCTCATTAAATCTCAGTTTGTCAAGTCTATTAAAATTCTCAGATCTGATTAAGAGAGAGAATGCACTTCCACTGAATTCTCTTCCTTTTCTATCAAATAATGGGATTCAACATAAAAAATTAAAAATTAAAAAAAAATATATTGTCCTTGTACCCCACAACAAAACGGTGGGGCTGAAAGGAAAAACAAGCATCTCTTAGAAACCTTACATTCAAGGATCAAAATATCGGTTGTGGCAGGCGTAGCGGCCAGTAGCCAAAACACTATATAGCGGGCAATACATAGCAGCTAAGGTGATACGTGGCGGTGTAGACATGTGAATTTTTTAAGTGATCAAAAATATTTGAATCTTGTATAACAACCAATCTTGTGTTTTTTTAGTAATTTGAGACCATATAAGGGTAGAGACAACTTTAGGAAAGGCCATTGAGGATAAGAAATAGGAAAAACAATGTGTAAAATTAAAACCGTCAAAACCGATTGGCTCTACTACGTTTTAGACAGTAGCGCCGTTATTTTCAAAATAGCATAGCGGCCGATAATGTGGCCACTACATATTTTGAACCATGCTTACGTTCAATTCTGATTGATTCTACAGTTCCTCAAACTTTTTGGTTTGAAGCTGCTCATACAGTAGAACATTTAATTAATAGACTTTCAACAAAAAATTTAGCAAACAAGTTCCCATTTGAAATTCTATTTGGTCGCGTTCCTTTGTACTCTCATTTAAGAGTTTTCGGTTGCCTGTGCTTTGTTCATCTCAACCGAAATGAGAGGGACTAACTTTCCGCTCAATCCGTAAAGTGTGTTGTTCTTGGTTATAGCATAAAGGTTACATCTATTATGATCCTGTGGCGCATCGTATCCATATTTCTCGGAACATTGTGTTTCTTGAACATATTCCTTTTTATTTTCTATTTCACCACCTGCAAAAATAATGGATGTATCTTTTATTTCTTCTTTCCTTTGCAAACCCTTTCATTGGCTCATTTGAAGGTCTATGTTCGTCATTAGGAGATACATCCTACTGTTACACCAGCGCCTACGCCTTCGCCGCTGCTAGATCCAGATCCCAATCCTTATCAGGTACATCTTCTACCTCCACAATAATTCGTTGATCCACTCCTATATCTAAGCCTCCTTACACATGGTTTCCAAGCATTATTCTCCACTTCAGATTCTGTCTCCATTCCTTCACCTCTTTTTTACAGGTAGCCAAGCAAACATGTTGGCAAAAGGCTATGGCTCTTGAAGTGAGTCGTACGTGGGATTTGGTTCCACAACCAAAGTTAGAATCCATTATTGGCAGTAAGTGGGTGTACACTATTAAGGCCAAATCCGATGGAACTCTTGATTGGTACAAAGCAAGATTGGTTGCCCAAGGCTACAAACAAAAACATGGATTGACTATGAGAGACTTTTTGTTCCTATAGATATAATGATAGTCGTACGAACCTTGTTAAGTATTGCTGCAATCCGAAATAGGCAATTATGACAAATGGATGCCAAGAATGCATTTCTACATGGAGAATTGCATGAAACTGTTTATATGAAGCCTTCATATGGATATAAATGTCCTCCCAACACGTTCTATCTTTTGAAGAAATCTATATATGGGCTTAAACAAGCTATATGCGCTTGGTTTGACAAGTTCAACCAAGCTATTCTCAAAGCTCATTTTCATCAAAGCCATTGTGCTCATTCTCTTTTTATTTGGCATTTTTCTCGAGGGTGCACCATTCTGCTGGTATATGTTGATGGTATTATCAGTGGAAATGACTTTGTTGGTATAGTTAATCTCAAGAGCTACTTACTGCAGCAATTTAAAATGAAGGATCTTGGAATACTCACTTATTTCCTTGGCCTTAAGATTACTCGTTCTCCTCACGGCATCCATGTTCATCAATGCAAATATTCTGAAGATCTCCTTTCTCAAACTGGCTTTTCTGAAGGTAGATCTGCAGATGCTCCTATGGAAATCAATATCAAATTACAAAAAGAGGATGGTGAGGTATTGTCTGACGTGACCATGTATTGACGTCTTGTTGGAAGTTTACTCTAATTAACTATAACTCGGCCAAATATTGCATATGCCATTCAAGTTCTTAGCGAGTTTGTCGCATCTCAGTGTTGTTCATCGTCTTCTTCATTACATCCAGCGAACAATTGATAGAGGCATTTTCTATTCTTCCACATCATCCATCCCATCTCCGCGGATATGCAGCTGATGGTTGGGCGGAGTGTCCTGAGACCAGACATTTCACTACGGGTGGTGTATTTTTTTGGGACGTCTACTGTCTCTTGGAAGTGTCTGAAACAGCCGACAGTTTCCAAATCATCCACTGAGGCTGAATTCAGAGCCATGTCTTCAGCATAAAGTGAAATTATTTGGCTCCGCCGTCGTCTTCATGATTTTGGAGTGTTCTCTATAGGACCAACGCCAGTCTTTGTGGATAATACTAGTGCCATTCGAATTGCACACAATTTGGTGTTTCATGAGCGGACCACACAAATTGAAGTAGATTGCCATTTTATTCATGAAAAGATAATGTCCAAGACTGTATCTTCCTCATATCAATCAGTTGCCAGATCTCTTCACAAAAGACATAAAGATCTAGACATAAATTACTGGTATCCAAATTGATGCTCCGGTCACCTACGTATCAATTTGAGGGGGGAGTGTAAAGACAGCAAACCAAGACCACACATGACATATTCACATGTACGAGAGAATCTTGTTCAAAATCCCACGTGCACTTCTACAAAAGCATAGAGTAGGCAGTTTTGATATAATACTTGAACTACTTATTTTAATTCCTTTCATTAGATTAAATTGCTATAACATCATTGATTAAATTCCAAAGAAATTCCTATATAAAACATAGTCAACCCATGTAATGGGTACACTAAATTTTCCCAAATTCTATCATTTTTATCTTGCAATTTCTGATATTGCATAGTCTATTAATTAATGGGAGTGAGGTACATGGAAAGGTCTCCTTATAGATAAGGGCCAACAAAAAAAAGAAAAAAAATCAGCTCCATCAAATCATCCTAGCCCTTGATTTAATAGCCATAAATTTAGCGGTCTTTTAACCACAAATTTCTTTGAGATTCAATCCAATAGTGGATAAAGGTTAGGTGAGAGTGAAATTGGGGCCCATGTCAGATCATAGGGGATGAGAGTGCTAAAGCGCCTGCACTGATCAAAGTTGGGCCCAAGTGGGCCCCATAGAGCTGGATTATATTTAAAGTTGCTCATAAGAGAACATAAATACTTACATACGTACGTACATACATCCATACATATACAAGGTGAGCACATGCGCAAATAGCTTAGATGCACTGGTCTAACCGTAAAAGACTTCTTGCACCCCCCCCCCCCCCCCCTCTTTCCCCTTTCTTCCTCTCCCTAATTTCACCGATTCATTAAAAAATCGCTAAACTTAAGGGACATGGGACATAGATCAAGGGGTCTCTCTCTCTCTCTCTCAATATATATGATCCATCTGAAACCATCCACACACGAGGCTCCCTGAATTTCACTCAATCCATAGAGTTTTCACCGATTCGAATGGACGGACCATTGGATTAAGTGCCAATTTTTTTCTTTAATATAAAGTCATTAAACTTGTGCGCCACAAATGAAGGGGTTCGAGGCATGTGATTGACCACAAACTTGATAGTTGAGCCCATCCAAAATGCCTCTTTCCATCCCATGATCAGTGGGGCCATAGGTGGGTCCATCAAGTTGTCCCTCACCATAATACGGTGAGGGATAGATGCATATGAACATCCTTATATATATGGGGAGCGTTACATAGCGTCCAGCATTTTTTTAGGTGAAAACGCCACTCCTAGTTGGGCCCACTGGGATGTATGATGATCATGGAAATCCATTGGATGGGAAAATCCATATGAGGCCTACCTATATGCAAAATTTTGAGTCCATAAAGATCATCCTAACCTTTTGATCCATGGCCCTAAGATTTAATGGTTTAAAAGGCATCATTTTATTATGATTTCAATCCAATGGTGAGGAAAAGTAAGATGAGCATCAAATTTGGACTTATGACTATTCATTTTGTGGTGGGTGGGTCGGTGTGTTTTTGGGTGGTTTTTTTTGCTTTTGTTTTTCTTCTTGTTGTTTGGGGTGTGTGTGTGGGGGGAGGGGGGGGGCGGGACTAGATTGACTCAACATGGGGCCCATGACCAAAAAAAGCAGGGGCAGAAAAGGGTGAGAATTTTCCTTTATACACACTCACATTGAACTTCTGTGCAAGGTAATTGGATGGGGCCCCACTAACAATGGGACCAAGGGATGGAAATATCCATCTGGGATGGGCCTAGATATGAAATTTGGGTTCAACCATATGCCTCTAACCCCTTCATCCTTGGCTCAAGTATAACAGCTTTATATCCAAAAAAAAATTAGAAAAAGAACCCTTGATCCAACACTCCAGTCCATTCAGATGAGTGCAGACCCAACGGATTTGGTGCAAATAGGTGGGATGGCTTTGATGGTCCATTCGGATTAGTGCGCAGGTAGGCCCCACGCACTACCTCAAGCAAATTCCTCCATGCAAGGCATATGTACCAAAATATTAGCCTATATATATTATTTACATAATGAGGCTAAAGGAGCAGTAGAAAATTGACCCAAGAAAAATGTGCAGCTCATGTGGTGAAAGCATTTTTTTTCAAAATGAATAGTCAACAACAGTCTGAAAGAGATGAAAGGAGGACATGACCCAAATACATTATCAATTGCATGTACACGTACATTATCTTTCTCCTGGAGAAAATATGAAATGGGATCAAAAATATGAAATGGGATCAACAACATACCTGCACACATTTCAGATAGCCAGAAGTTGACAAAAGACGTTGCTTTGATGACTCTATATCATCTAAAATGCTTTGCTCCCCGATTTCCTCCCCAGTTGAAGGGTCAACAGGAAGTGAAATCTTAGATGCAAAACTGATGGCATCATCAACACTTGCAGAATCAGGATTGAAGTTTGTATTAGACAACATTCTCTTAAACGTGCAGGATGAATCAACTGCACGGTATAGAAGATTGGCCTCATTGTGCATCTTCATGTAAGTTCTAGAAAGTTCAGAGTAAGGAAGAGGTGAATCTTTAGTAGGCAACGAAGGATCTGTACAAGCTAATAAATCCAACAACCATTGTCTAAGATCATTTACAAATCCAAGCATGGTACTCGCATGCATTCCAGAAGAGTTCCCACGATTGAACTCCCTAAACCAAGCAACAAGAATCATGGAGGCCACCTGGAGGTATTGTTTATTAGGTTTCACAATAATCGAAAACAGAATAACAAAAATATTCATAATGAATCTATAAGAAATTGAGTTGCCTACCTGACGCTGAACTCCAGATAATGAGGTAAGATCCTGCCATAATGGATCAATCACACATTGCAAAGCTGCCTCAGGCAGCTTTGATGCCAAGATACCTATTGCAGTTGCTGTAACCACCCGTGTACGAGTGACCGATTTTTCACTGTCTGCACCAACAATTATCTTGGTGAAATTTGAAGATGCTTCTCCATTTTTCTCTGGAAGAGGTGTGTTATTCAAACAATCAAGGCCCAAATTCCTGTTCTGTTCATTCTCTAGCTTAACAGCTCTCATCTTTGCAGCAGCTCTGAAATGACTTTTCCTAGGTGGAGCTGCCGGCCAGAATATTTTTGTGGCATCTAAGGCAGAACCATACGGAGTGGTTGCAAGCTGTATCCACGAAGAAATATATGACATTGCGGCAGCTTGCAAATCTGTCTGCGGACACTGATACGAATCTCCATGTCAGTAATCCTCAAAAAAAAAAAAAAAAAGGAAGAAATAAAATAAAATAAAAAAACAAAAAACAAAACCTATTTTGTGAAAATTGTTAAAGAATTATTTTCGATATTAAGGCAACGTGAAACCTGAAGCAGGAGTCTCCACACCCTTTCAGAACATTGCAGAATTTCTTCATTTGATTCCAAAAGCAAATTCTGGAAAACAATCCTAAGGGTATCACCCAAAATAGAAGAGGGCCAAAAACTACCAGTTTCAGACCCACAAGAACTTCTAGATCCTGCTTCAAGAACTCGCTCCTGCACAAGAAAGTAATCAGTAAAAGAGAGAATAAAAAAGGGGGCATGCATAGTGTACATACATATATTCTCATTTTTTTCTTAATTGGCATAAACTATCTCATGATTCAAAATACAAGAAAAAAATATCATTAATTGAATTTTAACATAAACAATTTTACTAATTGGAAAAAGTTGATTTTAAGGTGAGAAACAGATAGGATTCAAAAACCAATGGTCTAATATGGAACTGAATTCCAGGTATGCCGGTGGATAAGTGAACCAATATCTTTCTTCATCGAAAGCCAGACCAATGACTCACTGTTCATGACCATTCAAGTAAAAAAAAAAAAAAGGGATGTCCGGTCATGTTGCCTTTATTATCAGAATGGAGAGAGAGAGAGAGAGAGAGAGACCAGCATTAAAAAATAGAAAAACATGAAATTGATCCCATTTGAAAGTATATTAACCTTTTCAATGATGCTCTATGCAAAAATTACACAACTTGGTAGAAGTTGTCAATCTCTAGATAGGGTGTGGCATAACACTACAACAGGAATTAGGAATATTTTAAGAGCTCCTCCCTTTCTACAATAGGTTTGGGCTAAGACTCAATGAAATGGAAGGATAAGATAAGAACATATGAGTCATTTTTAAGACAGAAGGATCATAAAAGAATGGTGATCTTTCTAACTAGGCATAATCCTGTTATTGAATTAAGAGCAGTGAACATACAGTAGTATTTACAGGTTATAAGACTAGCTTTGCTCATATTAACTTCTTTATCGATACTATCTCATTTTTATTTTTTTTATTACGGTTAATGTTGCATGACATAATACCCTCATCCACACTCAAAAGAAGAGAAGAAGAAGAATAAAAACACTTCTATGCCTTGATATAAGTGGCCAATCTACAGATAGGATGCAGTGTAACAACAGGCATATTTTAGTTTGTCAGCTTCTAGAATAGGTATAATCAGAACAGCAGCAGCAGCAGCAATAATAAAAAGAGAAAATGGTATGTCATGCTAAGCATAATTTCCTTTAAAAAAAGTTAAACAGGAGGAAATAAAAAATAAAAAGGATTTCTAAAGACACAACTGAGGTATTACCAGAGTCCGTATGGCTGCATGACGAACAGATGTAATGATGTGTCTCATAAACGGCCACAACCGAGGTGCCAAAGAGGATAGTACATAAGGATTTTCATCATACTTCATCCCAGCTCGAATATCATCACCCTGAAGTACCTCATTAAGATCTAAAACCTGCTTCTCCAGTGATGTTAATGCTCCTAACATCTTTGGAACCATCTCAGGCTGAGAATATATTTCTGCCAATAGGTTCATCACACTGCAACAGCAGAAATCATATTTTGAATGGATTGAACACAATGACGTTTCAGAGTTTAGCACAAGCAAATAACAAATAGATAACGACGAACTTCAACAACAAGATTCCATTAATGAGATGCATGGGGAAAATATTCAAGAGAGAAATGATTGCAGAAACTGTTAGAATTAACAAAACCCAGAAATTAATCAGCTAAACCTTTAGACCTGAAAAACACACAAGATATAGGGATCATGCACCTAGCTAAAAATCAACCAATAATTGAAATCATGAATAAAATGTGACAAGAAAGCAGGCCCACAACATAAAAGCAAAGCACTTTCTCCACTGGTCAGGTACAGTATAGATGTAGTCCACAAATGGAGAAAAGGATACAACTCATTTCCAAGAATTTAGGACAAAAAACAGATGAGCACTTTATTTCTATCACTTCATCTGTAGTTTCATGTTTTCATTTGACAGATCTTACCCAAGCCTCCTTTGGAGGGCTTTGATTCAATACTAAGCCCCTCAGTTGCAACACTCAACTCAGTTTCACATTATTTCCAGTGAAGCCTGGGACCTGGCCCAGTTTGTTACATGATATTATCCATGGCCAATTTGACAAGTGAAAGAAAAGGACAAGGATGCAGCTAGCAGCTGACCCTTTGACAGCCTTATTTTACACGATGCAACTGACCATTCGTTTTATCAACTCATATACCGTTTTCTAGCCGTCGAGCATTACTAAATAAACATGAATACATACACAAAACAATAGCACCCCACAGCACAAATACAACCATGTTATAGTTAATTTTCAAAAGTCCCTTTTATATTACTTGTAAATAAATGGGAGAAAATAACACGGAGTTTGTTGGACCCAATATGAAAAGAGGATGGAATCATATCCAACAATATTTACCAAATAAATAAATAAATAATATATGCTAACAACATTGCAAGTGCCCAATGACTCCAAACAGCTAATATCACTAAGCTAAGCAAATATAAGTTCAAAAATGTCTACCAACACAAAATGACATGCTAAATGCAATAGTCACAAGCATGAAGGCCAACTTTATGGTGCAAGGTTAGCAATAAACACTGAAGCGACAACCTAGAAGCTCATCAACATTAAAGCCTTGTCACAACTATGTAGGTGTCAGATACAAAAATTTTGCTTCTGCATTCTGATCTATCCCATGCCAAATCCCCCGATAAGTTTCACTTCTTCAAATCCAACCTTACTACTTCAATCCATGTCTTCTTTAGCCTACCCCTTCTCCTTGGTGGACCATCAAACTACATGGAAAAATTGTTTTCCCACCGGTGCCATGACTAGGCTGCATTGGACATGTCCAAGGACCCACCGCTACGTAGCATAGCACGTAGCAGTGCGATTTGAAAAAATCGTCAAAAAAATCTGAATGTTGGAAAATGATAGAAAATTTTTTTTTTTTTTTTCAAAGTAACTAAGATAAGAGGTGTAGCGGTCCCCTCATGGTATGAGGTCCTGTATCGCTGTATAAATAGAAAATAATAGTAATGATCATTTTTTCACAAGTATTCATGTTACTTAGTTATGCTAACTTGGAAACTAATGAAAGGCTCATAAAAAATTAAAAAAAATAATAATAATAATAATAATGTCATGAAGTCATGACTTAAGACTAAAGAGTACCTAGAGAAAAGAATACCTCTACCAAATGAGGTGTCTAATAGGATGTACCTAGAGAAGAACCCTTGAGAAGAACTCTTTGCAAGGATGAAAATAGCGGTAGCGGCGGGTGTAGCAGCCTGCCGTCAAAACGCTACGTAGCGTAGCAGCGCTACGTAGCGATGCGATTTGGAAAAATCGTCAAAAAAATATGAAAAAATTCTAGAAAATCTAGAATATTGGAAAATGAGAGAAAATGTATTTTTTTTGCAAAAGTAACTAAGGTAAGGGGCCGTAGCGGTCCCCTCACTGTATAAGGTCCTGTATCGCTGTATAAATAGAAAATAATAGTAATGATCATTTTTTTCACGTGTTCATGTTCCTTAGTTATGCTAACTTAGAAACTAATGAAAGGCTTATAAAAGAAAAAACTATGTCATGAAGTCAAGACTTAAGAGTACCTAGAGAAAAAAATACATCTACCAAAGGGGGTGTCTAATAGGATGTACTTAGAGAAGAATCATTGAGAAGAACTCTTTGTATCGACTGTAATTCGGCAAGATCATGTGCTTTTTAGTGTTCTTTTAAACATAAAAGAGTAGAAGAGTTGTGTAGAAATGTTATTTGGAGAGGAGAAGAAAAAAAATAAGTCTTATTATGCATTTTAAAAAGATTTGGAAAGTAGGAATTTTTCTCACCCCGTAGCGGCCCCATAGCAGTCATAGTGGCCCATAACGGCTCCGTAGCAGCCGCTACGGGTGCGATGGCCGATAAATCAGCCGTAACGTAGCGGTGGCAGCCGCTACAGCAGATATAGCATAGCGGCCGCTATTTTCATCCATGACTCTTTGTATCGACTGTAATTCAGTGAGATCATGTGTTTTTTGGTGTTCTTTTAAACATAAAAGGGAGAAAAGTTGCGTAGAAATGTTATTTGGAGAGAAGAAAAAAAGAAATAAGTCTTATTATGCATTTTAAAAAAAATTAAAAGTAGAAATCTGTCTCTCCGTAACGGTCCTGTAGCGGGCCCGTAGCGGCCGCTACGGTTGTGAGCGGCGCTAAATTCTATTTAGCATAGCAGTCTTCACCGTTACACCTGATATAGCGGCCGCTACGCGCTATTTTGATCCATGGACACGTCCAAATCATCTCAAACAAGTTTCTCTGATTTTATCACCTACTAATGGAACCCTTAAATACTCACAAAAGTGTTTTTTTCTAATTCTATCCTTCCTCGCTTTAACAAACATCCACCTCAACATTCTCATCTCTACTAGATTCATTTTGTGCATACATTGCTTCTTAATTGGCCAGCATTCATCTCCATACATACACCGATAACAAAACACTTCAGCAGCAAGCCTCCAATTAAACCGTCTCGCTCTTATCCTATATTTGATGTCTTCCTCAACCTCTCCATCCTGACTAATTATGGAGCCTGGGTATCGGAATGGATCTCTTTGTAGTATCTCTTGTTCTTCAATTCTCATAGTAGTTCCAACTCTTTGTAAATCCACACTAAAGTTGCAATCCATATATTATGTCTCCGTACAACTTATTTTAAAGCTCTTGGATTCTAATGCTCCCGCTATCTCTCAAGTTTCGCATTAATGTAATATCTCAATTCATCCACCAACATTATATCATCTACAAACGACATACACCAAAGTACCTTATCTTGAATATGAGCAGTTAACTAATCCATAATCAATGTCAAGAGATGAGGGCTTAAGGCTTATCCCTGTTGTAAACCTATCAGCATTGGAGATTCGATTGTCTCTCCATAGGTAGTTCTCACACTCATTACCGCTCCCAGTGGCGGAGCCCGGACTCTCTCTATCTATTGGGGTGGGAGGAAGGGGCGGAGGGGGCATGCAAGGGATTTGAAATCATGTGCAATTTGACCAATAAATTAGTTATTAGATTATATCCCAAAAAAGATAAAAATGCTGAATTTGTATTTCTCTACACATCAAACATCTAATCAGGGTCCATAAGAGTAGAGATAATTGAAAATTATATGATTTTAGCATATTTACTTGTGAGCACATGATTATGGTCACAAAAAAATATTTAAAAAATTAAAATAAAATTTAATCACTTTCTTCAATGTCATAAAATGGGGATAAGTATAAAAAAATTTAAAATGCTAAGGCCAATGGAACCTTTGTGGCATGTAATTATTATAGGAAGAAACCCTAAAGCAAATCTACTTATAGCCGCATGAAATTTGTACCAAAGAAATAATTGGATCTGATTTATTAAAATGGGGATAAGTACAAAGAATTTCAAATTGTTAAGGTTGATGGAACCTTTGGGTCATGTAATTACTACAGGAAGAAACAATAAAGCAAATCTATTTATAGCCACATGAAATTTCTTACCTAAGAAATAATTAGATCTAATTTATTCAATATTTTTAATTTTTAATTTTAAAAATTCAAAATATGATCACAACTTAATGAGCAAGCATTCAAAATGTTTTAATTATAAGTACCAAACTTAAAAGGTCCCGCATTCTAGGCTCATTAAAGGGTGGAAAAAAAAAAAGCAGACAACTGCACGATGCATATTTATTTGAGGATAGAGAAGGCTTTAGTGAGTTGCCATGCAGAAAAGAGAGGAAGTAAATAAGTAAGAAGAAATGCATAGAAGTTAGTTGTTTTACGAGTTGTCTTCCTGATACAAGCTAAAAGACAAACTAGCCCTTATATATTTTGAAAGTTCTACTCATAAGCCAAAGGAAAAAAGGAAGTTGAAGAGGGACAAACAAGGACAAAAGAAAGTCTGAGGAAGGTCAAAATACATAAAAACCAAAATATGCATGAGATTTTTTTCTAATTTAAAAGAAACAAGAAGTTGAGAAGGGGCAATTGCTCCTCCTCAACCGTATGTGGCTCCGCCGCCGACCGCTCCCTCATATATTATTTTTTACTCATTTCACTATAACATCTTAGGACACTCCTTTTATCTTTAACCCACCAAATTAATCTCTAGGCGCCCTATTGTAGGCTCTCTCTAAATTGATAAAGCCCATATGAAGATTTTTCATCTTCTTTCAACATTTTTCCATTAATTGCTGAAGTGAGATGATAGCTTCCATAGTTAACCCCCAAAGCATCAAAAGCATCAAACCAAATTGATTTTCAGATATACTGTTCTTTTGTCTAAGTTTTTACTCCATTACTTTCTTCCATAGTTCTATAGTACAACTCATAAGCTTAATCCCACGATAATTGGTACAACCTTGTATACTTCATTTATTCTTATATATAGGTACTACAACACTTCTCCATTCATCCGGCATTTTTTTTATTTACATCATATTGAAGAATCTAGTTAACCAAATCCACCCAATTTCCCCTAAGCATTTCCAAGCCTCTATCAAAATGTCATCTGGCCCCATAGCCTTTCTCATCTTCATTTGTGCCAATGCTCTCTTCACTTCTACTACCCTAATTCTGCAGTAAAAGGTGTGTCCTGCTAAGAGTCCTGTCTCGTTCTTATGCCTCCAATAAAGTCTTCATTTAAAAGCTTATTCAAATATTCTCTCCACCTTTCTTTAATATCATTGTCTTCACTAACATATTTTGGTCATCGCTCCTTGTACATTTGACATTATGTAAGTCTACTTTTCCTTTCCCTCATTTTGGCAAGCTTAAAATATCTTTTTCTCCTTCTTTTGTTCCCAAACATATGACGTAGCCTGGATCTGCAAACGGTGATGGAACAGGTTATGGAATGGGTGTAGACGGCCTATAAGAGAGTTCGCCGAATCCTGGACGGATTCCAATGAGGACCAACTCTGCATATGGGAATTAGTCAAATTCATGTCGGAACTCAACATGAATCTTCCATTAAAGAGAAAGGGAAAACTAAACAATCTTTATTATTGAATAATGATGAACTACTCTCCTAATTGAGGGATTACATATTTATAAGAAGGGTTGGGCATACCCTTCCTAGTAGGACTCTGCTTTCCTAAACAATAAAGGAAATAACTTGCTTAACAATCCAAATAAAATAAAAATCCTAATTTTAATTACTAAATAAATAACAACTCTCTAAACAAGACTCTCAAGTAATTGAAACTTCTAACTAAATTAATGACCTATTGGGGCTTGTGGACTAGGCCCAATTAGGTGGCAGACCATGGGTCTGGCCTGCATCAACTTATCATATAGGTCATCATATGCTTTGAACTTTACATCACTTACTACTTTCTTAACCTCTTTCTTTGCCTTCTTATATATTTCATAATTCCCCATATCCCTAGTACCCTACCACACATTATAACAATACCTTCTCTCTTCACCAGATTTCTAAGCCTCTACACTCCACCACCAAGGTTCTTTATGATGGTGTCTTTTCCCTTGTGACTATCGAAGCACCTATTTTGCAACTGTTCTAGTACTGTCAGCCATTTGATTCCACATTATCATAGTTTCTCCCTCCAAACAACATTCTTCCCTCTATAACTTCATCCTTGTCAGCCATTTCATTCCACATTAGCATAGTTTCTCCCTCCAAACACCATTCTCCCCTCTATAACTTTATCCTTAAATAGTGTTTCTCTTTCACCTTCCAAATCCTTTCACCTTTTTAGGGCACGTTTCCTATGTTGTGAGGTCAAGCTTTCTCATGGAATAAACTTACAATCTTATAAGGACTGTGACACACAATTAGGCAGGTCAAATATCTCAAAAAATAAAGCTTCTATTCCACTAACCTCTGTAGTTAACTGGCTCATCCAAGGTTCGATAGGTTTTCTCCGGTTTGACCCATGCCTAAACTCATTCATCAAATGGCCTTATCCTTGGTATTTTAGAATTATTCTACACCAGCCAAGAGGTGGGTTGCACTTTACGCTTACCCAGGATGTTTTACTAATATTAGAGATACAAATGCATTCCAAGATAAAGGGCACCCAACTTAGATTGAGGGCCGCAAAATAGCCAATTTGAGGATAACCTAGGCACCCATCACAAGTTATAATGACTGCTGCCCCATCTGCGGTATGATATGCCAGACTAGTGCAACAGGTTGAGACAAAACTGGCTAGGCTAGCACAAGTGATCAGTAAAGCTTCACCAGTAAGGCATGGGGGCTTCTATTGGCACCGGATTTTATTCTCTCCACATTGCACTAAAAAAAAAAAAAAAAAATCTTTTCCTAAACTACTACTCCCCCCCCCCCTCCGCTGGCTGGGAGGGAGATCGGGCAGCAGGGTTTCCGCCTGTTGCAGCCAGATCTCCCTCCCAGCTCCGCGGGGGGGGGGGGGGGGGGGAAGGGGGAAAGAAGAGGGAGAGAGGCCGGCTGGCCTAGGATCCCTCCCCGCCGGAGACTAGGTGGGGTGGGGTGGAGGGAGAGAGAGGATGAAGGTAGAGAGAGAGAGAGGGAGGAGGGTTAGTTTAGGAAAAGTTTTTTTATTATTTTTTTATTGTGGTGTGGAGAGATGAAAATCCGGTGCGAATAGAAGCCCCCATAAGGTATCTCAGTTTAATAATAAAGACTTATGTTAGCTCCAAAAGTGTGCATGTATATTTGCGATTCTGCGCTCAAAGGGAATCCATAGAAAGCGATATAATTACCACAGTCAGGGCAAGTTTATTTAATGGAGAGGAGAATAAAAGAGGAATAAAGAGTCGCATCAAGAATAAAATAAAAAGGAGAGGATGGAGAGTAAAAATACTATAGGACAATTTTTTACTAAACTTTATTATAGTCAGGCCGAGTAAAAAGGATGTTGAGAAAAGGAGGGTGTAGAGTGACTACTTTATCTCACATCAAAAATTACTCTACCCTCCCCATTTTGCTCCAAACACCCAAGAGTAAAACTTTATGTCACATCAATGATTACTCACTCTTACATCCTTCATCCAAACACGCAAGAGTAAAACTTTATGTCACCAAGGATAAAAATAGCGGTCGCAGCAGCCGTAGACTGGCCAAAATACTATGTAACTAACAATACGTAGCGGTTACGGTGACATGTAGCAGGAATATACAGCGATGGCGCCGATATGTAGCGGCATCGTGGTGTGAATTTTTATTTTTTTTGTGGTAAAAAAAAATTGAATCTTATATAGCTACCAATCTTGTATTATTATTTTTAGTGATTTGGAACCATTTAAGGGTAGAGACCAAGGTTCAAAAAATCGGACTCGGGACTCGACTCGGCCAAGTCTCATGCGACTCAGTATGTGCTGAGTCTGATTTTTTTGAACCATGGTAGAGACAACTATTGAAAAGACCATAGAGGAGAAGAAATAGGAAAAATAGTGTTATAAATTAAAATTGCTTTGCTCTATTAGGTTTTAGACCGTAGTGCCGCTATTTTCAAAATAGCGTAACGGCCACTATTTTGAACCATGTATATCATATCAGCCCCTTTTAACCTCCTCTTCTAATAGACATGCTAAACAACAAGGCCGTCCGTCAAGAGAATGAAATTTTTTAGGGACAGAAATTCAAATAGGTGGCTCTTGTGGCAATTTCCAGCAAGAGATGAAGCGCGAACTGTTTCATTGAATAAAAAGTATTGGTCTTTCATGGTGCAATAGTCCTAGGTCCTACAAATTACCCAGGAAAAATCCGCCAAATAGTCACAGAAAAACCATTCAAATATGCTAATAAGGGCGAATACGTTCCAAAATGATTTTAGAACAAATGCATGAAAAGGCATACCTACTGGTAGAAGGACTCAGATCATCCAAATCTAGTAAAATATCCCACAATAGCATAACAATCGAATGTAGCGCCTCGCCATCAAGGGATACAATAGCTGAAGCAATGGGTATTAAGGCCTCAGCAGCAACAGCTCTAACATCATCATCTGGGTCCTCTAACCCAGCTCTACATGCAGGTAGTATGTAGGCAAGCAAATCCTGAAGCATTTCCTGACAAGCATTAAACAACCCTGTCAGTAGAAAATTGAAGCAGCCCGGAATCTCTCTATGCAAAACATCTACTACCCACCAAACATGCATCCGTTTTTGCTAATACTTCTACAGATTATAACGTTACACAAACGAGTCCTAAGGCATGTATTTTCAGCACTTTTTACACAGAAAAAGATAAATGTTTCCAAGCCAAGGACCATTTCCAAATAAAATGAAATTTCTATGAGAGGGGATAAACTTCCACTTCCACTACAATTTAAATAAAACACATGTGCATTTGCACAGTCCACACATTCTCCACATGCCTCTCTCTGTAGTTGTTAAGACTGTATTGGGCCCACCAGATATTATCGAATGTGCATTCTATCAGCTGATCTCTTTGACTCCTGTTGATCAGTGGACACCATCAACACAAGAAAAGAAGAAACCCTCACTATGCACATATACATGTAGCCGAGAAACAGTTCTCACAATTATTTTGCCCCATCATTCTTTTATCAATGTGTTTTCAACTGTAAGACCAGGGTTTTCCATATCATCAGATGATTGATGGGCAATGCCTATTAATAGTTGCAACATGTTTAATGGGAAATAGAAAATACACAGCATATGGCATTTGTTTTTCTAGGTTCATGTATTAAATGACAAAAACTTTATAGGAACACGTATTGTCGCACCGAATGGAATCTGCGAAAAACTGAAGTGGACTTCTTCAGCAACCTTATTCTCCTCAGAAAATGGAGATGCCATTAGCACAAATAAATTTTGCAAAACCAACTGAACTATGTAAGAAAAACTAATATTGAGACATGACCATTACAGGGTTGTCAATTATTTTTTACAGCAAAAGAAACCAGCGGGAGCTTTTCTCAATGACGGAATTTATTTTGGAAGGAAAAAGGAGGTATGCAGTATTTTGTATGTAAGCGTCAGTGTAAAATACAATACATCAAAATAGAACATTGCTTATAATAGAAAGCTTGCGAGTTTCAGATTATAAATGTGGAGAATAATACCTGCCGAACAGCAACTAAATATTTGATCCCCAAAAGGCTCCCGTGCCGAATTTCCCATTCTTGTCGATACTGAAAGGAGAGTAAGAAACATTGATGTGAGAAGAGTATTGATAGCTCCGACAATCAATTAAAGACAAAAACCACCCTGTTCTTGAATTAACAGTTACCTGCATCTGTAGTAAGATGTTCAGAGTTTGACGAACTAATGACGGATGCATGTACTTAAGTGCAGCACCTAGTGCTTGTGCACAGGTTTCACGAACAGGGGCAACAACCTGATCAGAAACATAATCACCAAAACTGCACAAACAAGGCAAAAAAAAAAAAATCATCTTCATGGAAAATGGTAACGATTATAATTATCAGAAAACTACTAATGACCAGAGACGTCATGAGGAAAAAAGAAAAAAAAATAGCAGACAAAAAACTCAAGTCTGCATAATACCAAGCAAATGATCATATGCAATGTCCACATGATTAGAGCACCTTTTTAATTAAACCTAAGTGGTCAAAAGAAGCCTAAGAAAATCAAGCTGAAACTTGCCCCACCAGCATACCGATCTAAAGATAGTACAGAAAGCAAACGGATAGCACAATCTTGAAGGAATTCCCAGTTTTTAATCCATGAATGCCTCGCAAGCTTGAGCAATTTCTTCAATCTGCAACCTTCAGGCAAATTAGATGGTAACTGCATCTCTGCAGCAGAGCTCCAATCATCAAAGTAGATTTTCTGGTGTCCAGTTTCCCCAACTTCTTTACGCTGCAAATTAAGGCCATCAAGACATGTTTCAGGCTCCAATTTAACAGGACCAGTATCGAGTCCTCCATAAACCTGTCCAGGGGTTGAACTCCATGAACCATCTTCAAATTTTAAGCAAACACGAGGGTCCATCTCCCTGCCTCTCACAGCTACTGTACTTACAAAGAGATTTGGATCACTTTCTGACTTCTGTCTCTTCAAGTTTGGTTCAGATTCACAAACAGAAACTTGTGTGTCAAGAACAGTTTCTCTGAGTCTCTTTGTGGCATTGCCCAAATTATGACTATTATCAACTTCAACCAACTGCAAACTTTCTGAACTCAGATCAGGTATAAAAACACCAGCAGAAGCACCTTGATGGGTTAAAATTTCTCTAAGTGCCATGATACTACCATGTCGCACCTCCCATACTGTAATATCAGAAAAATACAGAATGAAAGTATCAGAAACATATCATCTGATCATCTGGGGAGGGAAATGTTTAATTGTGCTAAAACATACAAGATAACAAAGCTTCACTGTATTGAGTGAGAGAGAGAGAGAGAGAGAGAGACTTACTGGGGTCGAACATATCATGGATGAGCTGCTCAACAAAATGGTGGAACGGCCAGCTCCCATCACCATCATGCTCAAAGCTGTCATCCTCATAAATAGAATCGGTGAATACCTGCGAAAGGAACATTTAGGAGAGGGAAGTCCCATAGAATGATGCCATCTTCTATATTTCAATTGCAAATCTCACTCAAATAGTGGTGGAGAGACTCCAAAGGTGAAGAATGTACCAAATGATTTGAGACTTAAAGTGAGCAACAACAAAAAAAAATTTAATATGTTTTTCCTGTCAACAAGAAGAGGCAGGTTCCAGTTCTTTTGTGAAGAGAGAGAGAGAGAGAGAGCAGAGAAAAGATGTGAAGCAAAGGATTTGTAAAGATTGACTTATAGCTACTAGCAAGAACACCAGGAGCACAAATCCAGAATCTAATGGGCTGAAGTCAGGAGAGAAAAATAAGGCTCTCTTACTAGAACACCAGGTTGAGAAGTTGAGGAGAACCATAAATGAACATTTACTTTTTTTTTAAATGGTAATGATTTTATTAATAATTGAGGTATTTGCAGCATGAAGGAGCTATACTGAGACAAAGCCAGCGGAAAAAGTTAAAATTCACCCCCACTTAAGCCAGAATATAACAGAACGATCAGATCACCTCCAGAGCTGGAGGGTGGGAAATAGAAATCAAACTGGAAACGGGATCACAATGGCAAAGAGCCAAAGAGCATTCCATTCCGTCAAACGCCTTTAGCCAGGAGATCTACTGCATTATTACTCCGACGAGCATGCATGGCCTTCCCTTGCCAAGTCTTGGACCTCCTCTACCATGTTGCACGGATTCCAAGGTACAATACCTCCCCTAGCCACCAACAAATGGCACGTTTTTTTGTCTCCCTCCACTATGACACTCTGAATGTTCATATTCCTTGGCTACAGGAAGGCCCACATTAATGTCTATCAACTCTGATCCATTTATTGTTTAGAACACCACCCCTTTCACCTTTGAAGCCAAATTTCCATGACCAAAAAAGAACAACATGGGAATTTGGGAGGGGCCCAATGTATGCAAACCGAGACAGAACTACACTCCATATGCCTTGAGCAGACTGACATTTTAGGAGACAATCCATCAATTCTGCATCCGCTACACACATAAACGCAAGCATTAAGGAATCCAGCTAAACCATTCAAAAAAAAAAAGGAATCCAGCTAAACACGCCACAGAATGTCCATAGGAGTAGTGCAGTCCATCCAAATATAATGACCTTTGAAACACCACAATCCTCCATAAGCTGGCTACTGGGCTAGTTTTCACTACCCTTATTCCTAACCGAGAAGAAAGCATATCCCCAAAAAACCATCCACAGTCCCTTGTCAACCCCCATTTCTGGAATGTTAAACAAATAAATGAGCAACCATCCACAGCCAACTTCCCATAATCAGGACTCTAGAGCTCCAAGAGAAGCCTTTTTTGGGAATCCATTTCCCATGATCTAGAAAGCCCTTAAGCAATCACACTCTAATCCAATTGCATCATCTAACCCAAAACGCATTCTCCTCATTGCATAAAAGAGTAACTCCATTCGACCTATCATGCTCCTTTTCTAAGTAGCTCACAAATTACATCCAGTTGTGACAAAAGTCTAGGACCCATCAAGGATTTGTCCACTGTTGTTAGAATCCTAGGATTCATATTTGAATCCTACAATTCATATCGTATCCTAAGGAAAACGATTTGCATCCATGCAACAAATCCTAATTACAGCTGAGTCTTAGCTCTTAGGATTCAAGTGAGAATCTTACGATTTAATACTTGTTTTCTCGAATGTTACATTCAAATGATTCATTTGAGCAGGAATAGCCACAACTGAGAGTTTGATGTTAGTAACTTCACAATATTTCTTTTTCTTTTTTTCCGGTGCCCCTTTCTGTTTTTGAAAGGTTATTTAGTGATTAATAAAAATTCCTAAGGAGTTCTGTGATTTTCAAGAGAATTTACCGTTTAAGCGGTAAATTAATCATGTGACCAAAGCATTCAATTGTACATATGGTTTTGTCCTGCATTCATTCTTTTAATTTTATTTTTTTTAAGTACTTTTTTTTTTCATTAACATCTTCTTAATTTAAGGAGACATCCTAACCATGTAAAGTTGATGGTTTGGATTTTACGTTTATCTTTTAATTAAAAGAGAACAAAAAACACTGCAACTATTTTATTTTTCCTAGTAATGTTGTATCTTAAACACATTTAACTATTCACACATCATTTATGACTCCACTCCACCAGTTGTTGTAATTGCAAGTCCCAAGCCCGAATGAAAAGGGTTTTGTCAGGTATGTTGATAGCCTGAATAAAAAATTTGTCACGATCCCAACATATCATTTATGATATATTAGTCTATGTCAATGATATTCTCAATATGATTCTATTCTAGTCTTATTTGTCACTAATTGATGCTGCTATGGAGGGAAGATGAATGGATTACAAATAACTAGTTTTTTTCTTTCTTCCTTTTAATTTTTTATAATTTACCCTTTTTATAAGAAAAATAAAAAAATCTTAAAATTCATGATACCATTCAAATCATCCCCTTCAACAATTTCCAATACAGTTCGATTTTCTGAACAACTAGTAGCCATATATCTCTTCCAATTTCATCCCAGAAGAACTGGTTCATGAGCAAACTGTAATGACCCAGAGGTTTATTGCTTCTAAGGTCAAAAAACTGCCGCTTCACTTCCTCCCCAAACTCCCTCCCTCCCTCCACTAGCCTTCTCAAACAATAAGCCTACTATCTCTTCTTTGTGAATAATTGCCTAGAGAGTAGATATTCACAAACGTTTCCTTTTAACTCTGTGGATTCCTCATTATTCCCCCTTACACCTTGATTCTTCCTTCTTTTTTCTTTCTTTTTTTTCTTTTTTTTTTTTTTTTGGTGGTGGTGGTGGTGTGGGGGTGGGAAGGGAATGGCAATAGTAACTTTCGCCAAAAAGAAGATTTTACAAAAAGCAGAACCACCCAATCAAGATTGGAAAGGAAGGAAAAAGCTCAACATTATACCTGTACGAAAAACAGACCAACAACAAAGAACAATAGAAATTACAAAGTTAAAGCAACAAACAGAAGGGTCTATCCACCCCTTGTTTGACCATCAAATCAGCAAAGCCATTAGCCGATCACCCAACATGATGAAACTCCACAGATGTTGACGGGAAAGCACCATAATCTCATTGAAGTAGAACTATAATCTCCACGAGGGCTTGGTCGATGAAGAAACCCAGGATATGGCATTCCTAGAGTCTCTTTCCATTACTAACTAGGAATAAAATGAGGTGGTAAAAATCTAAAGACCTCCTAGAATAGCCAACACCTCTGCTAGTGGAAAAATCCTTGATTCTTGCTTTTAGATATTTCAGATTCTAAGCCAACTTAAAACCTCCCCAACCTTCCATCCAAATGGTCCTCCACCACTCTTTAAGGAGATCTGGTGAGTGTCATTTCCATCCACTATAGCTTGAAAGCAAATGAAGTCAAGCTCTATCTCTCACATCTGGAATCCAGCTAGATAACATAATGGTCTGATGCCGATTTTGGAAGCGCCACTCCCTATACATCCATCCATCCCCCCCAATAGCAGAAGCATGTCAAGACTAGACATTGAGAAAGGAAACTAGTGATTAGACCAAGCATAGTGAACTCTGTTTGGGTCTAGATATGAGGCCATGGGATTTTATCCAAACATAGAACTCTCTCATCTTTACAAACAACATTCCCCCTTCATCCTCCTTTTTCTCTCACGAGGGGAAAAAGAAAATAAAGGCAAAAACTTACACAACACTCTAACAAGGTTGAAGACTCTCTCTATGCACCATACCCCTAACCAACTTGTCAAAAGCTATCCCACAAACAAGATTCATTAGAGCCATACATTGCCATCAGGAAGCTTCAAGGTCCTCTAAATGAATAGGCACTGAAAAACATCCTATCAAGAATCACCCACTTTGAAGCAGTGAAGGGAATAGGGAGGATAGCCAACGTGCTAAACTCCAAGCCAAAGGCTTAGGGATAGGGATCCATAGGATCAAAACTGTCTTGGTCTCACAACACAAACACACAACTGAGGGAAATTCTCAAGGAAGAAATTTTATTAATCAATGCATTGTCCCTAAAGAGGGATTACAATCCTTTATATAGATTCATACTCCGACCTATTCTTGGAAACAACTCTAATTAAAATAAGCACTAAATCAAATAAGAGAAACTTTCTAATTAATCTCCCAATTATTCCTAAAATCCAGCTAATACTAAAAATAAAACTCTTGCATGATTTGAAGATCTTTTTATGGGCTTGGGCCCAATGGGCTGCCAGACCAAGGATCTAGCCTGCATCACACTTCTACCCTCAATGAATATCAGAGGATAAATCCTCTGGCCACTCCCTCTAAATTGAGGGAAGCCCACAGGCTTGACCACCTATGATACTCGAATACATATACAAGCCCATCGTATCTGTATTGGTACCCGATACTGCACCAATACTGATACAATACAAGTTTATCATATCCTACTTACCAAGTCCTTTATTTCATATTCTGTTTGTTTGCTTGGTGGAATAAAATTTTATCTTTTATAAAATAAAAAAAAAGGTCCTTTATTTCATTTAGTTCTGATAATTTTCTTCTCAACATAAAAAAAAAAAAAAAAAAAGATAGAAAAAAATGTAAGCAATGATGATTTCATGGATTCAAAAGTGATCTAAAGAAAAAAT
Organism: Camphora micrantha; assembly: GCA_003546025.1. NCBI lineage: Eukaryota > Viridiplantae > Streptophyta > Magnoliopsida > Laurales > Lauraceae > Camphora > Camphora micrantha. Next base: position 7,469,058 of record QPKB01000007.1, read on the forward strand.
TAGGACACCCACATCCGCATCCATGCCCTAGATTTTCAAAAGTGAGGAGTCGAATCCCTAATCCATGTATCAGCATCCATATCCGTACCCATATCTGGGAATCATAGTTGACCACCCACCCCATACCCTTTCTATTGCATCCTTGTCCACCTTGTTCAACTTCATTTTCTACAACATAGTAATTAAGGCATTCGAGATCAGGATTACCTTCTTGACCGTCGACCTGCCATCAACGTCACCGAGCTCCTTGACATTTCACAAGATGATCTTCATCTGTTACATTTCCTACCCTAAGCTCCTAGAGACGCAAGCATCGTAGCCAGCCCACGCTTCTGCTTCTAGTATGTTTTCCACAGTCAATAAAAAACTTGAGGCTGAAAACATTCCTACCTGTTTTGTTCCCCCTCTCCTCGATAGAGTTAACAAGGAGATCCCAGCCACCATCTTCATCTGTCATAGAAACCCTCAATCTCGGCATATACAATGATTCTTAGCAAAAGCAGTCTGGTCCACCCCCGGCCTTTGTTGGAACGAAGAGAACCCAGTTAAGACTTGGGACATGCCCTCACCTTCAGATTAACAAACCACCCACTGCAGGCCCCTAGCAGACTCATTTCCTCCTACAGCATTCTCACTTTCTTGCTTCTGTTCCTCAGATGTTGAAATGGGTCCACAACCATCACTATCTGGGGAAGAAACCCTTATTGTAGGAGAATATTAATCCATTCCCACTCCTAGTAGACCAAATCTTGCACTCGTCACCATTGCCCTCCTAATGGATATGGTAATGCCCATTACCTTCTCACTCTTTTTGCCCTTACAGGTTGGAATGCTTAATGCCACCGTTCCGAAACTGCTCTGTGTTTTTTTTTAAATGGTGAATAAATTCATTGGTCAGGAAAACCATACAGTATAAGAGCTTTTTCGGCTTTTCCTCTCTTACCATTTGCTTTTGATAGCTCTTTTTTCCCTTTTTTTTCTGTAGGGGGATTTTGTGGTCAGTATAGGTGCTTCCACTCCTACAACAAACAAATTAAGTAGCAGTGATGGTCAAAGAAGGTTTCAGAACTCCCTCTTTGGCCAATTGATCTGCTTCTGCATTGGCTGATCGAAAAATACGAATGGAGGAAATGTTCAAATCGCTAGACAGCTGCACCACCTCATCTATGATATCTGCTAGGTACCAAGGAGATCTAGCAGGTTGAGTCACCCATTGGATTACAAAAGAAGAGTCCTTCAACAATGAAGTAATGAGGATGAAGATGCGCAGCCTCTCAAAGGCCTAAGTTTAGAGCTAGAAGCTCCGCTTTGTTGATGGAGCAAAACCCACGAAAACCCGCAGGGCCCGAATAGGACAAACTGCTCCTTAACCCAAGTCCCACCATAAATCTTGCTTGCATGTTCTTTGTGCCTTTCAGCTCGACTGGATCATCTTCTTCATTGGAACTCTTAACATAGAGAGATCTTAGATTTCCCACCCAATGCCAGAGCCTTCACTCAATTCCATGACATCCTCCCTTCAAATACCTGCACCTCAGTCTTTGCTTTAAAAGAGATTTAGTTCTGTTCCAGACAGGAAGAAAAAGGCCCTAGTAGTTTGGGATTGGGCTCTTAAGCCTATTTGCTTCAAGATGCAACCCCCCAGCCCACAACTTAAGACCATCTTAAAGCCCACGACCGGGTATTGGCCCAATCGCTTGAAAATGGGTTCACAAGTTCCAAAAGCCTAAGTCCAAGTCTATGCAAGACTCTGGAAGGACCATAGGTTTACAGTCTTAATGCCCTTAAGCTTTGAGGCGGGCATTTCAGAATTCGAAAGGTCGGGTTACACTCCATCTTCATCTTCTACCACCTGCCTACACTCCATCTTCATCTTCTACCACCTGCCTGACTTCTAAATCTAGTAATTTATCTTCCTCTCTTCCTCCCAAGGATGAAAATAGCGGTAGCGGCGGGCGTAGCGGCCTGCCGCCAAAACGCTACGTAGCGGGCGATACGTAGCGTAGCGGCGATACGTAGCGGCGTAGCGGTGCGATTTGGAAAAATCGTCAAAAAAATATGAAAAAATTCTAGAAAATCTAGAATATTGGAAAATGAGAGAAAATGTATTTTTTTTGCAAAAGTAACTAAGGTAAGGGGGCGTAGCGGTCCCCTCACTGTATAAGGTCCTGCATCGCTGTCTAAATAGAAAATAATAGTAATGATCATTTTTTTCACATGTGTTCATGTTCCTTAGTTATGCTAACTTAGAAACTAATGAAAGGCTTATAAAAGAAAAAACTATGTCATGAAGTCAAGACTTAAGAGTACCTAGAGAAAAAAATACATCTACCAAAGGGGGTGTCTAATAGGATGTACTTAGAGAAGAATCATTGAGAATAACTCTTTGTATCGACTGTAATTCGGCAAGATAATGTGCTTTTTGGTGTTCTTTTAAACATAAAAGAGTAGAAGAGTTGTGTAGAAGTGTTATTTGGAGAGAAGAAAAAAAAAAAAAGAGTCTTATTATGGATTTTAAAAAAATTTGAAAAGTAGGAATTTTCTCACCCCGTAGCGGCCCTGTAGCGGCCGTAGCGGACCGTAGCGGCCCCGTAGCGGCCCGTAGCGGCCGTAGCGGCCCCGTAGCGGACGTAGCGGCCGCTACGGGTGCGGCGGCCGATAAATCGGCCGTAGCGTAGCGGTGGCGGCCGCTACGGCCGATATAGCGGCCGCTACGCTACGTAGCGGCCGCTATTTTCATCCATGCTTCCTCCACCCAGATGAGGAAAAAAAGGTCATCCAATCACAAGAAGATGGAACTCAGAACTTTGGTTCCTTTTCTTTTTTTCTTTTTTTTCTACATCGAAAGGGTTACACAGCAACAGAAAAAACAGAGAAAGAAGTAAAAGAAACAGACATAAAAACAGAAATTGAGAAAGAAAAAATCAACCCAGACAAAACACCATGAAACAGTAAGCACCCCACTTGGCTACAGGAACTGATGGAACTTTGGTTCCTTTTCGCTTGAGCACACTTGCTTCACAAAAGTGCAATTCATCCTTTTTTAATAATTCTAGGGTCAAACTCGAGGTTTGTGCCCAAGTAGGAACCAAGAAAGCTAAAAACTCCTTTCATACATGATATGACACAACTAAGAAGGAACAAGAAGTCATCCCATCACCTCAACACCCCAAAGAGGAGAAGACGCCCATGACAAATCTCTTCCACCCCGACTTCTGATGATAGGTTAATAAAGACTATTCAATCGTCAAGTTGCTCGATGTCTGCTATTATCTTCCTCCAATTTGCATCCAACCATGATTCGATGAAATTCATAAAAATCATCAACAATTTCAAGTATCAAACTAGGCTAGCTGAAAACCTACACATTTCCTACTTAACACTTTTCCCCAACCACCCAATTTTCCTTGTACCCCGGTATTCCCCTCCTTGATGATCTATCATTTCATTTGACCATAAAGTCAATCACCGATCTTCAAGATGTCTGGTGTATTTCCACCTCTGAATAAGAGTTGACCGCATGCTATTAGGTCTGGTGGTAGCAGCCTTCAGAATCTTATAATTAGCCAGCTGCATCTAAACTTTTGGCTTCAACAAGATGAGATCAATCGCTTGATCAGGTTCAATTTGTGATGCAAACCTTACGAAGGTAAATCCCAAGTTTCTTCTTCTCACCTTCTCCTTTGGGATGAAAGAATCTATGATCAGACCAACTCAGCAAAATGTCACCTCAAAGGTCCATCACAATCACCAGCGAAATGTTAGAGATGAACAAAAGAAATGGTCTTTTCTCGCAGTACCTGCCAGTCCTTTGCAACAATCAATCATTTCGATCATTTCTCTTAATATCTTAGCAACCATATAAATGAACTATTATTCAATAATGACTGCTAAATTATCCAAACGTTACTAGATAGAAAAAATTTCATGGATTAGCAAGTTCGAAGAAGTGAAATCAAAGCATTGTTTTTTTCTTTGTGTGTGTGTGTGTGTGTGAGAGAGAGAGAGAGAGAGAGAGAGAGAGAGAGAGAGATGCAAATAAACTTCCAAAATAATCGATAGCTGAACATTATATAAAGAGAACATTGCTAGGGGGAACATGCTCTCCCTATTATGGTGATTTCTTCATTGCAAGAGGCCACAATGAAATATAACATGCTTTATTAATTCACCAAATTAGGTTTGACGAGTTTATATTTATATTCGATGGGAATTAATATCTGCATAATACCTTATCTGAATTTAGTGGGTCAGGACATGTGCCCTTTGGTGTTGCTGAAGTTTGAGAATGTGGTGCCTCAAAATCGTCATCCTCAGACCAGCCTTTTGGGTGGTCTTTTGCATTTACTTTAGCTTTCCGTTTTAATAGATTCAATTCTCTTGCACTTAACCTTTTTGAAATAAAATTTGGAACCATATTGGCACCTAGTTGCTGGATACGGTGACCCGACTGCGATAAATAATAGCCATGATCCATCCCATTTCCATGGGAATGAACTTTGGACACAAGAAGATCTTCATCCCTTATCATATCATTGACATCCATAAACTGCTCACAAACATCCAGACCTGCACAAAGGAACAAATGCCTGTCAGCAATACTTATCACATGCCCAATAAATGTAAAAGAATAAGCTAATATGTAAAGCAAAGCCATGACATAAAGTCGCACATGCAATACAAGGTGATGTATAAATCTTTTTTTTTTTTTTTGGCGATCTATAAATCTTAACCGAGATACAAGGCCCAGCTCCAAGCAAGTGTTTTTTAACTCAAAATCTTCAAATAGATAATTAAAAAAAAAAAACACATAAGCATGAAAAAAATATTAAATGGTTTTTGGGCATATGCATTTGTTCTGCATGCAAAACACTCACCATGGTTTTATCTATATTTTCATTTTCTTTTATTTTTTTGCAGTTCCTTGTAACTTTTCCTATATCAAAGTCATTCAAATCTTACTTATGAAAAAAAATTAAGTTATTATTCAACTAGCGCCTACAGTGCCTAATATTTCTCTATTTTGAGCCATCTGCTTCCTTATCTATACACAAATTCCAATTCCAGAGTGTATCAAATATTACATACAAATCAATTGTATTATAACCTATGTGTACAAGAAATGATTATTAATGAGTGATTTGAACCTTTTTTCACAATTTTTTTTAATGGCTACTTTTATTAAAAAAAAAAATCAAGCAGTACAAGAGATGAGTACCGAGAAGCTAACCAGGAAAACAGGGAAACAATAAGAAAAAACAAAGCCCCAGACTAAACACTTAGGGCCCGTTTGGTAATTTGCTTTTAAAATAAAGTGGAGTGAAGTGAAATGAAAAGAATGAATAAAATATAAGTGAGTTATGATGGCATTTTGTTTTTAGTTGTTTGGGATGGAATATTTTTGACTTTTTGTACAGGGAAATGGAGTTTTTTTGTCTTTTAGTGAGTAAATGTAGTTGCTTTTTGACTTTTTTTGGAAAAGATGGAGGGAATTTTTTAGAAAAGTGCTTTTGATGGGATGTTTAACTTGACTTCACTTCACTTGACTATATTAGTAAAATTACCAAACGGGCCCTTAAGGTCTTTCCGAGGCGAATCGCTTATTTGAGCCATTTTTCACAACTTATATTTATTTTTATATTTTTTGGGTGTTAATTATATTCAATTTCTTAGATGCAATCACTTCTTTCGATAGCTGATTATTGTCTTTTTACTTATTTCAAAATTTCATAATTCCCATTTAGCCTTCGATCTTCACATCAATAACATGATATAGCATAACCATACTTCAAGTTATTACTAATATAAACTCTTTGATTCAACATTAAAATGAAATAACACTTAAGTTACAAGAATTAACATGATATAGCATATCCATACTTAAGTTATTGCTCATATAAACTTCTTGATTCAACATTAAAATGAAATAACACTTAAAGTTACAAGAATTTGACTTCTATACAGAAGCATCGTTGTCATCAAAGCCTTACTTAAATTGAAGTAAGAAGGTCAGTAATCCTCCATAGAAATAGAGGAGTTTTTTTATTTTATTTTTATATCGGAGGGTGTCTCAGCCCTTTAGCCGGACTAATCCCTACGGGCCCAAGGGGAGCCAGGTAAATCCCCTGTGGCCCCAGTGTGGAGGAAATTAGCACTGAATCAAGTACAAAAATGTCATTTAAATTGAATGATATCTAGTAACTAAAAACAAATATCATGGATAATAATACCCAACCCCAAGTATGACAATCCTGAACTCATTTGAATCAATAATCCATGCTAGAAACACCAAAATGAATATGAGCTGACCCAAACGACGTCGAAGATTTTGCTTCTGGCGAGCTAAGCGCTCTGCTGGATTCTTGGTACTCTCATTTGCAATATCGTACTCCTGAGCCAGAATGTATACTGAATATTAGTCTCTAAAGAAAATAATTGTTGCACAAACAAAAGGAAGAGGGTAGTCATATACATTATATAAAGAAATACAGCTGAACCCATAAAATAAAACTACAAGTTACAAGCCAAAAACACTTGATAAAGAATCATGAACCCAAGCACAATGTAACAATAAGACCGCATTTGTGCAATGCTAAGGGTTTGGTAATGCCACGAAGAAGGCTTTCAAATTTCCATACAAGCAAGTTTTCCACATTTTGGTGCAGCACTTTCCACATGGAAAAGCAGAAAATTCTGAACGAATTTTCCTCGATTCCATCGAAAACCTTCTCCTATTTGGTAAGAGGTTGAACTGTGCTTCTGTGCTCCATGGAAATTTGAACTGTCAAAGGCAGTTCACACTGTGCTTCAGTGTGAAAACAAATTTCCATGGAGCACAGAAGCACAGTGTTACACAGTTCCCTAGTTCCCGCCTTTGACAAGGTAGATACAAATAACAAAAAAAGAAGCACGCCCCCTTTACTTTCAGGCAAGGCCTCCCTCCCTCCCTCCCTGAATGGCATTTGATTGAGGCCCTATATTCTCCAATTTCTGACCCCTATCAAGAAACAAACACTACTAGCCTCAAGGAATAACTCACACTAGATTCAATTAGGGTTTGCGCATAAAATCCTCAGACAAGCAAATTCTACAACATATTTATAGATGGACTCTAAGATAGGTGAAGTTTTGTTTATATTGTCTAAGAATATGGATGTTAAAAGACTCAAAGGAGGCAGACGTGTTGGCCATCTTAGAAGTGCTTCACATCTTTTCTCAAAATCTCCAAAACTCATCAATTGTGGACATGATTCGACTAATTCTCTCTCTTGGATATTGTCAAGCAAAGCGCAGTGGATGATGCATTTCATTCTCAATGAGATTAAATACCTGTCTTCCTTATATCAGGTATCTTTTATTCCTGTTAGTAGGTCAGCCAATGGTATGGTTGATGTATTCGCAATGCAAGGGAAAGATCGATTGTTTGATTTTAGTGCTTGCATTAGGTAATGGTTTTCTAGCATTTGGTATAATGCTTTTATACCTGCGCTCGCTTCTGGCCTTGTGGTTGTATTTCCTTTTCTCCTTATAAAATTATCAGTTACCTCTCAAAACAAATTTTATAGATGGAGTCCTCTACAACTACTATCACAGACCTTAAGTATGACCACAGCCGCAGTAAGCTTTTTTTTTTTAAATGGTGATTGAATTCATTGCTCGAAAAAAACTGTATAGTATAAGAGAAATATACTGAACTCAAAAGGCCCCAAACAAACTTGGGGTGAGCAATCAAAACCAAAAAGGGGGAGCTAAGCCCAAAAAAAGTAGCAACAACCCCAAAAAAACAAACTAAACAGAAATATGCAACTCTGTTTTCAGAACACCCTCTTTGGCGAGCCTATCCGCTTCATCATTAGCCGAGCACTTGATATGGTGGAAGGAAATATTGACATCCCCCGAAAGCTGGATAACCTCCTCAATGATATCCGCAAGGTACAAAGGGGGGTTTGAAGATTGGGATGCCCATTGAATTACACAAAAAGAATCCTCTTCAACAAGTAACCGATCGGGATGGAGATTAGCTGCTTCTCGTAGGCCGATTTTGAGAGCTAACAATTCAGCTTTGTTGATGGAACAAAATCCGGCTAGGCCCGAGTAAGAAAGTATGGTATTACCTTCCTCATTACGAATAACACCCCCCACACCCGCTAGACCAGGATTACCCAAAGCACTACCATCGAAATTAAGCTTGAGGGCGCTTGAAAGGGGAGGGCACCACAGTAAGTATTTTGTCCACTCATGAATTTGGATCCCTACCAAATGGGCCCATGCTAGTCTAAACACAAGCCCCAAGACATCCATCTTCCCATCATTATGCCAGGTGAATCCATCTACAAAAATAAATTCCCATTCACAACTACTTGAATGTCATTCTTCAAGGATGTTTTTATCAACCTAGCTGCAAATCACTCATTCCCTAGTTTTGTGCTCACTTACATCCACATGTGAAATCATAGCCATGAAAGATTATGATAACGACGCCTTTAAAAGATCAGAGTTAGACATTGATGGTATCACTACCATTTGGCCAAACCAAAAATCTCTTCATGTCATCTCAGATAGTATGATGAACCCTCTAGTTAATTACAGATCATCATTACCCTGAATTTCTCAGATGGTATGATGAACCTTCATTTGTCCAGTTACCATGGAATTAGCATCACGTATTGCTCATAGCACAGAAGAATCGATCCTCTGAAGAACTTTCCATTGATCCTTTTGACAACCCCTCCGCCTCTAATTCCACCTTGAATTGAATGAAAAAAAAATAATCATCTCAGTGTCTTCAAATCCTATTTGTGATTTGTCAGCACAAACGGATCAACAACTATCCTCACTTCTTGAGACAATACCCACAAACTAACAACATTGAATTAGACATATGATACAAACAACAGAATGAAGAATAAAAAAAAAATTGCTCCTCCATCTTTAACATTGCACCAAGGACTAAAATTGTGGTTGCAGCGAGCATAGCGACCAATGGCCAAAAAACTACGTAGCGGGCAATGCATAGCGGTATGAATTTTTTAAGTGGTCAAAATAATTGAAATATTGTGTAGCAGCCAATCTTGTATTTTTTTAGTGATTTGGAAGGGTATAAACAACTTTAAGAAAGACTATTGAGGAGAAAAAATAAGAAAAATAATGTTTCAAATTAAAACAGATTGGCTCCCTTAGGGCCCGTTTGGCAATTTACTAGGTTAGTAAAAGTAATGTAAAGCGACCATTTTTCAGACAAGGGGTCACATCAAAAGTACACATCTCCAAAATTCTCTCCTTTTTCAAAAAAAAAAAAAAAAAGGATCAAAAAGCAACATCCTTTCTTCACTAAACGACCAAAAAAAAAAAACTCACTTTTTACATAAAAACTCAAAAAGATTCCCTACCAATCCACTAAAGACAAACTACCATCATAAACCCCTTATATTTTATTCTCTCTTGATTTGATGCTTTACATTACTTTTACTTTAACAGTAAATTGCCAAACGGACCCTTAGGTTTTAGACCCTAACGCCGCTATTTTTAAAATAGCGTAATGGCTGCTATGGCCGATAATGCAACCTCAACCACTATTTTGAACCATGCATTGCACCATAGTTCTATGCTTTCAACACCATTCCTCTCAAAGTCACAATCTTCGACTTCATATTATAGTTCCAAATACCACACTTAGACACCAAGAAACTTAAAATACTCATTGAATATAAGTCCATTCAGTTTCTACCAACAATCTAACGGTTACCGGCTTTTAGTACTGGTCACTCTTGCCGTTTCTGTTCAGCCTCTTCTAATCATATCCCCTTGATAAAATTATTATACATTTAAGGAAAGACTAAAGCCAAGCAAAGGACGTCTCAACATGATTTGCATTGCATTAGTGCACACATTTGTAATTTTACAAATTACTTCAACATAAATGTAATATTACTAATATGCACACTGACATTTCAAAATAACATCTAACCATGACTAGGCCGAACAGAAATAATATCCAGACACGGACACAGGTACGCCCTCCTATCGAATTTATGAAGATTCAGTGTAGGTTATTTTCTTTTTTATTTGGGTTGGTATGGTTCACTTATAATCCTTTTTGTATTTGTATCGCACATTTTCCAAGTAAGATCTTCTCATCTGCTCATATAAAAAAAATTTAAATGGCTTAATTTCCAAGTTACCATTGCAAGACCATAAAAAACAGAAAGGCGACACCAGAGGAAATCTGAATATGTAATATATATATATATAAGAAAACAGATTCAAAGGCTAGATAGCATGCATGTCATTACCTGCCCAATAGATGCCAATAGTGGAGCACCAAATTCCAACACCTTTGTAATTTCAAAGCTGCAAAAAAGAACATCAAAGAATGAACTGAAGCCAATGAAAACATCAAATAATGCATACACAAATGGAATACCTTCTGAAAGAGAGGCCTCCTACAGTTTTAGGAGGTGACCATCCCATCATCATGTCTTTCACGGTATCAGACGTTCCAGTCTCCAAAATTTCCGATTCAACACATGCAAACAGTTCTTTCAGAGACCTGTGCTTAACATTCTCAGCAATCGCTCCCACAGCATGAGCAGCAGCAACCCTTGTCTCCCAATTCTTACTATGAAGATACTGGGAAACCTATATTTTACGAGACAAAATTTGAGCAAACACTGAAACATTCATGATTACAAGAGCTCACAAGAAATAAATGAACCAAACATACACATTTATGACAAAACAGCAGCCCAACTATAATGGGTAGGAAAATATAATGATGCATAGGTATGAAAAGGAGTCCTATCAACTCAAGTAGAAATAAATCGAAATGCGTATAAGAAATTTGCAGATCAATCACTGTCCATTGACTGATACTGGCCATGGATGAAAATAGCGGCCGCTACGTCCGCTACGGGGCCGCTACGGCCCGCTACGGGGCCGCTACGGTCCGCTACGGGGTGAGAAAATTCCTACTTTTCAATTTTTTTTAAAATGCATAATAAGACTCTTTTTTTTTTTTTCTTCTTTTCAAATAACATTTCTACACAAGTCTTCTACTCTTTTATGTTTAAAAGAACACCAAAAAACACATTATCTTGCCGAATTATAGTCGATACAAAGAGTTATTCTCAATGATTCTTCTCTAAGTACATCCTATTAGACACCCCATTTGGTAGATGTATTTTTTTCTCTACGTACTCTTGAGTCTTAACTTCATGACATAGTTTTTTCTTTTATAAGCCTTTCATTAGTTTCTAAATTAGCATAACTAAGGAACATGAACACATATGAGAAAAATGATCTATACTATTATTTTCTATTTAGACAGCGATACAGGACCTTATACAGTGAGGGGACCGCTACGCCCCCTTACCTTAGTTACTTTTGCAAAAAAAAATACATTTTCTCTCATTTTCCAATATTCTAGATTTTCTAGAATTTTTTCATATTTTTTTGATGATTTTTCCAAATCGCACCGCTACGCCGCTACGCTACGTATCGCCCGCTACGTAGCGTTTTGGCGGCAGGCCGCTACGCCCGCCGCTACCGCTATTTTCATCATTGATACTGGTAGACTAATCTGGAGTAATAAGTAACTTCTACTTGTCCAAAATAAACCAAGTTACCAAACAAAAAAATTAATGGCAGACTACATCTAATCAAATTTATTAATAAAATTACTCTATTTTAAATCTAATCAGGAACTGATTTCAACTACCAAATCTAAATCCCAACAGTAAACCACGTCAATATCATCACCATCATCATCATCATCATCATAATCATCAAGACCTCATCCCATCAATCTGGTCAACCAAAAAGTTCAACTCCAACACATAATAAAAATAAGAGGATTTTATTTTTACCGGAAAAATCCCCTCAGACACTGTGAAGACCAAAAAGGGCCCAACACTTATAAATCCACCATCAGCGGTCCCAGTGGCCATTTTCCGGATTTCTTTTTTTTTATAATTTGACCCGGGCAACAATATCGCCTCACCAGTCACCACTCCCCTATTCTTTAAAACCCAGCCGAAACCCTTTTTCCCTCTTTTCCTCTTCTTCCTTTCTTCTCCTCCAGCAATCTCAGCATTCTCTTTCACAGGTGGTCCCATAGCTCATCTTACACAGCGTTTTATTGCATTATTTAATCAAATTTGGTCACAATGAAGCACGTGGAGGGTTTTTTTTTTTTCCTTTTGTTGTCTTCTTGTTCTTCTTTGTGGCCCACACAGCGGAAGATTAAATGATTTTGTTGTATTCCCTCACCCGCCAATATGATGGTAAACCACGTCGAAATCTTGCATGTCTTTCGATTTGTGCCTTGATTTTGTTTTCTACCTACAGTACATGTGTTCTTCCCCTAGCTTGATGTCTTTGAATCTATGTTTTATAGATGGAAATGTTGCATGTTAGGTTTTGATAAAAGAGATTTTGCAAATGGTTTTTCCTCTGGTATGTCTATCACTGATTCCACATGTACAAATGCTTTTTCCTCTGACTCCTTAAGGAACTTGAATTCCTTTCCTCAATATCACCGATGAGTCTTGCACGCACTCAAACCACCTTAGCTAGAAACTTAGATATAAGATGACATAACTCGCCAACTTTTCTGGTCAACAGGATAAGTTTAAGCTGGTGACGATGAGGACGACACGATTATAGAGGTGTTCATAATCAACTCAAGTATCGGCATGGTTGTGCAATGGTTTTTCCGCAGAAGCGGAAGCTTCCTTTCTGCGCGGCACATTTGTGTTTGTTCAGTGCAGCGAGAAAACTGCAAAAAACGGCGCTTTTCGTAATAAATTTTCTTCACCAGGACAGAATTCTGAATCCAACCACCCACTATCAGAAACCTGTTTCCGCTACAATTTTCTGATGCCGCGGCTACACTCAAACGAGCCATATGTCTCTCATTAATTGCACATGTACAAATGCTTTGCCCCTCAAGTTTATTCCCATGAAGAAATCATTAATAAATCTCCTTTTCTTTCGCAAGGGAAATCACTAACTATCCTAAACATTCAAAGCTTCAAAACTCCTATCCTACTTGACCAGATTCATTGTCTTGATATTAGCTTTTTAAAAAATGTAAAAATCAATTCTATGGTTAGGACTCACAAAACAAAATAAAGAATAATGAGAAGAAAAAAATTTGGACTCCTCAAACATTCCTTATTGCAGAAATGATTGTTTACATTACAATCTATTTGTATAAATTCATGAGACATTGAGACTTACATGACAACTTTATCCAAAACCACAATGTAATCAAATCATCTCTCTTTAACTCATTCAAAGATGTATTGGTATCTTGTAGTATTTGATGCCACCAACATCATTTACCCAAACCGAAAAAAGAAAAAAAATTTGTTAAATACCCACTGACATGTTTATGCATATCCCACAACATAGGATGGCACATTTTATCTGCAGCATTAGATAACAAATGATAAAGCAACCATTTGCGCAAAAGAAAGAAAAGGTGATAAGATAGTGGGGAAGAATTAAAAAGCTAGCATAATGTAACAGACAGATAAAACAACAACAAAAACAAAACAAAAAACCAAAAAAAAAAAACCAAAAAACTCAGCGGTAAAAATAACCAACCTTTTTAAGGAGAGAATTTAAGTCTTGAGGATGCGACTTTGCAATCTCACCTATTTGCCGAGCAGCTGCAAATCTCGTTGCATGAGTCGAACCAGCTTAGTTTTGGTCAAAGAAGTACCCAATCCAAAAAGATTAATAACTGTACCCAGTCTACTAAATAACTGTTCAATGAGTGCTTCACCTACACACAAAGATGATACAGAACATCTAGTATCCACAATATGATCATAAAAGGATACTGTCCAATAGAGTGAGCAGGCGATGAAGACGAGATGATTGTTGAGCCATGTTGCCTGGAAAGGTGTAAACTTTCTCATTCGGTCCAGTTGCAAACGCATGCAAAAGTAAGTTCAAAAAGTAAACAGTGTGTGTAATTCTTCCATACTACATGATTCCTATGCTTTCTAGAATTTCTGCCAATACAAATACAGTACAAATCTGCAACCATCCAGCTCAAGCCAGTAGCCTGAAAATTCACAGAGCACAAACATCAAAATAAAGTGTTTTTTTTTTTTTTGAATGGTAACATCAAAATAAAGTTGAGCACACCATGAACATAATTAATTGGCTTCTAACATTCTTATAGATAGTGCCATTGAAAACAACACCAGTTGATATTAACAGAAATAATAAATAAGGGCACACACTAATAATATATATACATATATAATATATAAAGAGAGAGAGATGGATCTTTTTTATAGGAATCATTAACTGAATCTTTTTTTATAGTACATTGCATCTATTCTTCTTTCTTATTTTTAATGTTTATAATACAATGAATTGTATCACTTGATTAGAGATGAGGATCTATTATAATCAGGATTAGAGCTGATTAGGGATTCTGATCGAGCTAGTATATCATGCAATTGATTGCACTTCTAATGCTAGGAAGAGACTAAACTCTAATACCAATATGAAGCAGGCCCAAGGGCAAAAATATTCAATTCATAAAGTTCATACAATCTATTCTATGATCGGACAGCAGCCCTTACACATATTATTTTTTAATGATACCCTTACAAATATTCATTATGTTTGAATTAAATTAACCCTATATAAGTTTATAAGAAACCCTAACCTCATAACAACTTTTGTTCTAGTTATAGTAAGAGTCCTAACTTAATATAACTAAAACAAGTAAACAAATAAAACAAAAGAGAGAAAAAGGAAAGAGAAAAATTAGGAAACCTGCAGAGACTTGCGCATTGTGCACAATGGGAGGGTCAGCAGCCCTTTGTGGGCTGTTGGGTTTAGCTGTGCTGATGAAATGGGATTGCTACATGGGCTCAAGCAGGCCTACGTAATTCATGCCCACTTGAAAAGAAGCCCGTGCACAAGCTTGCAATGATATTATCATCTACCAAGATTGAAGGCGACTGCACAAAGATAAGCAAAAGTCATCCCTTCAAATATTTTGTTCCACAAGCCGATGACTGCAGGTCTTTTACCCAGTTTTGGATTTTTTTTTTACTCCTTTTTGTAAAGTACCCACACATCGAGTCACACACTCACTGTCAGTAGCGCCAGGGATTTATCCCTGATTGTTTCTGTGGAAAGGAGGTGACTCACCAACTGCGCAGGGGATTGATCCCCAGTTTGGGTTTTTGTTGTTAGTGACCTTGTAATTTACAACAGATTGCAAGATCTAAAAGAACTGCCCAGCGACCCATTGAACTCGGTTGTTGCACTCATTCATTCACCAGACCTGACACCAAACAATGCATTGATTGTTTGAACGCCATTATACCATGGATTCCAAGTGCCAATCACAATATCAATATTTCGGCATCACCCAACAAGCATAATTACTTGTTGGTGCCCTATATTTTTAAGCGAATTTTCAAGATGACAACCACTCTAGTACCAAGGAGAAATGCTTGTGAAAGAAATAATGCATAGATCACCAATTAATCATGGTATAACTTGATACATCAGAATGTCTCCTCGTGAAGTTTGATGGAAGGAGCCGTTTTCTTTTGGTATTTAATTTTTTGAGTGTTTGTTTCAGGGAAAGTGCATTGTGATGGGAAAGGAAACGATCCTGAAAAAGGAATGGTATGGAGGGCTGATAATGCCAAGGTAGTAAGCTGGATACTGTGCTCCATTGAAATACTATTTCCGTAACCCTAAGCTCCATTGGACATAAGTATTGCCACAACCCAATTATAGGGGAGAGGTTTAGAGTTTTTTTGGGAAGATGTGTGGATAGAATGCATACTCCTAGTTTCCAACTTTATATCGGGTCCCTTCCAATGAAGGTCAGTTTGTTGGCTAGTGCTATGAGTTTCTGGAGGTAAAATTGTTTAGAGTATAGCCTTTAAAAGGACATTGTCCAAGCCACTATTATCCATTGTAGACACTCAAGATAAGAGACTTTGGAAAGGGGTGTTCTCCACAAAAGCTCTCTCTCTCTCTCTCTCTCTCTCTCTCAGAAAAGGACCGCGTGCTGCAGAATAACTGATTTTTCGATATCTATTGGGTGGTAGCCAAACGTTTGAAGGAGTTTGTCATTTCTTAGTGTTGAGTGTCATTATATAGAAGAGGCCAATTTTTGTTGAAGATGGTACCTTAAGCGCTGTTATTGTTTATATAAAGAAAGATATAAACAGAAATTGGAGGATTTGGTAGAACTGATGGAGGAAAGAATAGCAAAGAAGGCTCTTTCTCTTTCTATATTTTTTTAATATCCTTAGCAGAGCGTCAAAGTCGCTTCTTTTTTTCTTCAAGTCCTTAGAAGAACCCAATTCAGATCTTTCAAAAAAAAAAACAAAAGTTAATCTGCTTCTCTGAAACTAATCTCATTTTCTCTCATCCGAAAAACTGAGTTTTCTTTTGTGATGGAGAAAACCCGATTCAAATACTAAACAACCTTTCTTCTATCATTGAAAAGGAGAGAAACCAGTTCTCTGTCCCATTCAGAATCTTTAAATTCTCACTTCTTCTCAATCCACATCCCAAAAGTCATATTAGACCTCCAAAGTCATCTCTATCTTTTGCATCTCTCCAAAGAAAAAGCAATGACTGACAAAGAACAAAAGCCAAAACATCCCTTTCTTAAAACAAAAGAAGTATTGACCTTTTCTCCTTGCTTTCTTCATCAACCCACAAAGACCCCATCTCAAAAACCTTCCTACCCTTCTTCTTTGTCCATTCCATCAATCAAAAAACTTACCAAGGCTGACAAGACGTGGTCAATGGTGGGCCTTTTTCCCTAAGATGTCAACTGATTTGGGAACTAATCAGTGTAAGCCCTAACATTTAAACGCCGTAAGCCCTGATTTAGGAACTTCATAACATGAAAGTCAGAAAAAAAAAAAAAAAACAATCTCATTAAAACACTAACAGTAACAAGCATTCAAAAAGTCCTCATGAATCTAATAACATCATATTCAAACAGGCTGCAATGGATCTAGATCCCACCCTAATAGCTTCATATCCAAACAAACCAACAGAGAAAGAGCAGAAACCAACAGCAGAAACGCGATAATTGCAATGAGATTTATCATCTTCTCTATCTATCTCTCATGATTCTACTTTTTTTCTCTACCAAAACAATTCCATCAGAAGAACCACAAAAAAAGCAATTCCAACAGCAGAAAATCCCTAAAACAATAACAAGCCCTAATTACCTGTGGAGGAGATGGCAGAGACACGAAGAGAGAGGAGGAAGAGGAAAGCTGCTGCCGGTCGCTGAGGAGATGCCGGAGGTCGACGTGAAGGAGGAGAGAGACGGTTAGGGTTCGGAGGGGTCGGGAATGAGATTTGGGACGGTGTCGTTTTATTTGAGTTGTAGAACAGAGACGGGCGTTGGCTGGGCCAGGGTACCTAGACCCGTGGGCCGTAGGCCCACCTCCTAAGTTCCTTGTGCGGTATCATTATTCTTGCCCGCTTGATTATTTTGGGCCAAAAAAAAACCTTATGCTTTTGTTGGCCTCAATGTTACTTTCAAGACCAATTAAATAACCACAAGGGATTTGCCGAGTGAGTGATCAGGACCACGGTACCTTACTATTTTGAAGTTAGAGGTCTTGGTATCAACCCCAATTCCCCACTTTCTATGAACTGTTGGTTGAGTCCACTTGTACTACTACCTGGGAGCCATAGGGGTTTTACCTAGCTTCTCTCTAGACCCGGAGGGATTAGTTCAGCCCAAAAAGTTGAGAACCCTCCGTTAGCAAAAAAAAATAACCATTTAAATGTTCTCCTATTTTGAAGAACTTGCATTTATTGTTTGCTTGATTTCCTCTCGAATATCCACTTGCATTCTCTCACTTGAACTCCCTCTCAAGTCCTCACTAATGATCTTTTCAAGTTTCAATATTAGCTTTTAATATTTTAAAAAAATATTTAAAAAGTTTATAACATGGGCCAGCTCATGGAAGGCATGGCCCAGCATAGAGCAACACGTGGGCGTGCATGGGGCCATGCTAGGCCAGGCCCTACAAACCACAGCACGACACAGCCTAGCCCATGGCACAATTGGGCCGGGATTTTGCTGACACGACCCGTTTTAAATCCGTAGGATCTATCTATATTTCTAAGGGAATGTACTCTCCCTTACATGAAGACACCTGTCATGTTATGCTCTCTCTCCACTCTCCCTACCATGTTATGCTCTCTATCCACTCTCCACGGATCAAATGGGTCATTGGGTGGCCCACCTGGGTCCCGGTATCAACGCCAGAAAATCAAGCCTTTGGGAATGACTGTTTTAAGATGGATGGGGAAGGGTTTATCTCTTACTTGTTCTAAGATGAAAACGGATGGTAGAGGCGCTGTTGCTAAAACGAAGATGGAGTTGCAGGCTGACCACTAAGAGGTGACGGTGTTGCTGGAGTGCCTTTCGTCGTTGTTTTGTATTCTCAAATATTAGAGTAGAGTCATCGCCCTCTTATCCTTCGTTTCTGCTGCTCCTCTATTTCTTCTTCTCTTCCTCTTCAACAGTCCCTTTTTTTCCAACATTATCTGTAACATGACATAAACATGATACATGTGTAGATTGGAATCATAGCTAGCAAAGGGTGGAAGTTCAGGCAAAAGTCAAAAATGCTTTTCAGCATGGGGGAGTTGACGTGGGTATCTACTTGAAGCAGCCACATGATTTTGAAGATCAACAGAAGCTAGCACCGCGGACATGAAAGATTTTTCACAGATTTATATGGAAACTGAACATAATGATGCTAAGAGTCAGAGCTGAGAGGGAGTGTTGAAGTCATCGCTGGCTCTGGACATGCATCGAAGGGGTTAGGCTAGTGGCATAATGTAGGTTAGGTTTCCTTTTTTATTTATTAGAATTTGTGATTAGGGTTATTTATTATGTATGTCTCCTATTTAGGGTAAATTTCTTGCTCTACAAATTAGCTTTGGTTTATATATATATATATATATATATATATATGGGGGACATTCATGTGCATCCATTCCTCACCATAGGGTGAGGGACACAAGGTGAGGGACACTTATGTCCCTCACCCTATGGTGAGGGATAGATGCACATGAATATTCTCCTATATATATATATATATATATTGGTGGATGTCATGAGATTTATTCAGAATCCAATAAAATATTTTGGGTGTGTTTGAAATGGGACCCATTGAAAATCATGGGAAAGATCATCTAAACTGGTGATTTTATTAATAAAAAAAAAAAAAGGGTACTTCAATTCTATTTATCATACCATAATCATGTGTTTCAACAAAAACTAGACCCCTTAAAGTGTTGCTAATCATATCGACCAACTAATTCTCGCAGTTGGATGAGACCCATTCTAAAAAGTTAATTATGAAAAATTGAGTTGGAACTCTTACATTATAAAAGGGAATTTTAGAAAGATGAAAAGGAGAACTTTTAGGAGAAAAGATAATGTAAAAAGGAAAGAAATATAGGACTAGTTAGTATGTATGAAGAGAAACACTAAAAATAGTCATGTTGCATTAAAAAAGGATGCCAAGGTGGAAGAGCTGCAAAAACTGCTTATCATTCTGCTTCTATTGTTATATTAGGAACAACAATTTGATGGCCTAGTAAGTAACTTAACAACATTAATATGCAAGAAGTGTTCACAAGTACGAATATACAAATAATTTGATATATGATTGGTGATTCAACTGCAATAGGTTGTAAGAAGACTAAAAGAGAATTTATGAAGAATCACTAACTCAAAGTTGTTTGCAGCACTTTTTTGTAGTTAAGAGAACATAGCTAAATTCAATCATGTACAAACAATTGACTCTCGAAGTACATATAAAAAACATAGCTACTCTAAATTGGGACAATATTAACATCTTAGACATTGATATTTTGGTTGGTATGCATGAAGAGGAACACTGAAAATATTCATGCTAACGTTAGAAAAGGGCATCGATGTGGAAGAGTAATATGACCTGATATTAATGTTACATGACTACCCAAAGAGAACTTTTTTTTTTTTGTTAAATCTTTAATCAAAGAATATACTCAGTATGATGGCCTACACTAGCTAGGCTCTCAAGGGCCAAGGCCAAACCAAGGCTAAAAGAAAATGAAAATTCCTTTTTATTTCATTAACTCCACTATGGACTCGTAATGCTGACTAATATAATTTGTTGTGAGTAATTTTAGCCTGGTATAAAATCATAATGCCATGGAAAGTTAAGACTAGGAGCCTTATATGGGTTATAAAATAGCAATTATAGTACAATAATATCTTTAATTAGCACAAGATAAACTATGGATAAAGGGCTACATGTATGGTAGTTTCACAAAAGAAACATCAAATTTTTTGGCAATCTCATACAATTCAATGGCCACATCTTTTGAGACTTCATTTTAACGATGACATGAGAAAAAAAAAATAGTTGAAAATTAATACCAACGTATGGTAGAAACAAATCGATTTTCATTCAATTATAATATATGAAGACAACTGAATCTAATTAGGAAATCTGCCAATTGATCTCAATTTTATCTCGACCTAGTTTTGTCCATTCTCTTTTAACTTTTCATACACTTGAACTTACATGTACGGCTAACTCCTCGTCTCCCTTTTGTAACTCCTTCCTCCCCTTTTTAACTCCTCTTATTTTGTTATAACGCACGACTCCACATCTCCAATCAGTTTCTATCATCTCTCCATACCCTCTCTCTCTCATCGGATGACTTAGATCTCCAAAGATGGGGTGATGAGAGGAGTTGTTCTCCATCTCAATTATGTAAATGGCATCTCCCTCACTCTCCTCATAGACAAACTCAACATATTTGGCTTTTGATGCACTCTTCAACAATGCATTACAAGTTTTTCCTCTCTCTTGACTTTCCATTGATTTCCCTTCCAATGCTCTTTTTAGTATATAATTTTATATGAGTTTCTTTAATTTTTGGTTTTTTAATTGTTCTTTTTAATGAGTTGGGATTATTGGGTTTTGGTTGTTTCATTTAGAATAAAAAAGGTTCTAGTTACAAAAGGAGATGAACTTGCAGAGATGGGTCAAGATCATGAAGCTCATCCTGTCAGATGCCCAATGTACAATTACAATTGTGTTTTGAAAGTAAACCTATTAATAATTCATTCTTTGTGCCTATTTATTGTGATCTCCATCTACGTGTTGTGTGCCTTTTGGTTTACATTTATCATGGTTTGAATGTGATATGTGAAGTAAGATTTGTGGTTCTACCTAAAGTTGGATTGCCATGACTTTGTGCTATTGTTTTCAAAGTAAAGTACTATTTTAAATGCTGGTCTGCTTCAAGGCCCACATGCTCATGAATGCACTTGGATTTTTGCACCTATTTTATGCCTTGGTGCAAGTAGATGCATGTAAACAAACCCTACGGGGTTGTTTGGCATTTACACATGAGATGCGTAAATGCAAATTACATGTGTAAATGGTGAGTATGTAAGCTTTACACATGTGTTTCTGTTTACGATGTTTGGCAATTAACACCATTTTTACATGATTTACACATGTGGTTCATTATACCACGTTTGTTTCAACACACATGTAAATGCATGAAAAAAAAATTTATGTTCATACTTAAAAGTTGAAACAACAAAAAATGCCTATAGCATTTGGTACCCTGTATAGATTGTTCTGCCTATTATGAGAACCAATAGATTGTTAAAAGTTTAAATAGAAGTGATTCATTATTTTTTAAATTAAATAGGTCTCTCATAATCAACTAGGAGCTACGCAAAATATAAGACAATGTAAATCAACTACAAATAAATAAAAGTAGCTCATTTCAAACACAACCTGCGGTCACCCAAGATATACCACTGTCTCTTTACAAAATATAAATTCCCAAAAATATCCTTGTTTTACTTCAAAAAATGAATCTATTTTTCCTACAAAAAAATAGAGACAAATCTCTACATATTAGTTCATCGCTTTGTTGGATTCTTTCTTGGTTTCATTCTTTTTTTCTTTCTCTTCCTTCCGTTTCTCTCTTTCCTTCCCAAGTTTTCTAGCTTTCTTTCCTTCTTGGACTCTTTTTTCATAGTTTGAATATCAAATTTTCTCAAAACAAGGTAATTACTTTTGCAAAAAATATGGGTGGGACCCACCTTGGTCGTACATGTCTTGGGATTCACGCCCAAGGTGGTACCATCTCTCCAATTTTTCTCTCTTGAAAAAGTTCTAATTCTCCTCTTGAATTTTCTTCAATGTGGACCCTGATTTTCCAAAATTTCTATAAAAAAGAATGACAATAATTAAAAATAATAATTTTCATGCAGAACTCAAGTGAATATACCTCGTTGCTTAGAATTTTATTTACTACACAATGGTGCAAAGAAACTATGTGAGTTTACGTGTAGTTTATTCAAGAGGATAGTCCGATAATCCAAAAGAATAATTTCAATAAAAACATGCAATTAAACAAAATTTGACATGAAATCAACTTTGAACAACATGATGCATGGTTTTATGAAACTTAATGCATTTTTTCGTAAATAAGTCCAAAATATACTTAAAATGATAACAACGAGATGTAATTTTATGGACTTATTAGCCTGGTCAGGTTTGGGTCCGGTTCGATCCGACCCACAGTTGAAGACAGAGGCAGTCTATAGCAAGCATCTGGGACGTCAACAGTAGGGTCAGTAGTCAGGTCGTTTGCATTGGAATGCTAGAATTGAATTGTGAATTTTGAAGTCATCGTGTTTTAAAGATGCTAGCAAGGACAACAACAAATGGACGTGGTCACTTAGTGATCGTCAACCCCAAGTGTAAGGCCGCGATTGTAGTAATAACTTGGTGAAGTCCGAGGTCGATCCACAGGGAGTAATTAATTGCAAAACCTGTCCTATTAAAATACTAATCTAGCCTATGAAAAATCTATATAAATAAATCTCTATGAAACGAAAATTAAAATTTAATTATAAATCCAAATTAAAAATTTCAATCTCAAATAAAAAAAATCCTAATCTAAAAACTGCAAAAACATAAAAGACGATAAACCATCAATTGCATAAAAATAAATAACTCATGCATTAAAAATAAAAATTCATTAATGATATCATTCAGAAATAAGAATAAAAAAAAAGAATTCTAAATATTCCTATTATGGAAATCACAACGTTATATTAGCAAGATTAATAAAAAGACTACAAAAACACCGCACCAAGTGCGTACTGTCACTACCCACAAACACACGATGCCGATCCAAGGCGGGACACCTTGACCTCACTAATTGCGTCTTTTAAATTAAAGTAAACCAATAAACTAGTAATTTCCCAAAAGTAATCAAAACTAAAAAAAAAAAATATATTTCCTTACCCTAGATCGAACACATGAAGAGAATAGAATTTGCGCATAATCCCATCTTCAAATCTTCAATCCTTTATCAATGGAGAAGTAAATGGCTGGTTGATAATTGAGCAACAGCAGTGGCGTGACGGCGTAGAAATCCAAGTGGTGGTGTAGAAATCCAAGTGGTGGTGTGCCTCTAGGAAGGCCTTGGATGAAATTGTGATGGAAGGATGAGAGATGGAGAAAAATTAATGGAAAAAGGGAAAATATGGGTTGCTGGTCGTCCAAGAGGGATAGGGGATATGGAATTCACGTCCATGCCCTTTGTGGCTCTTTTTATATTTTTTTGGTATCTTGAGTTGCAAGATTTTGATTTGGGTAAGGATTAGTAGTGTGGGGTCAAAGTTGAATTAGGATTAGGAGGGTTTTTGGGAGAGTTTTAAGGGATTTTCCAGCTCCTTATCTTCTTGAATTTCTTAGCACACCATCATACTAAAGGTAGGATTCTTTATGTCTCATGCAACTTTCCCACTTGGGCCCACTTTGAATTTAATTCAAAATTTGAAACAATATGTGCAGCACCTTTTTTGGACGTGTTTTATCTCCTTGGAGGTGTTGGACGTGCAACTCCATCCTCCCAAGAATCTTGGGTTGCAAACTTTCAAATCTTGGAAGCTTATCTTTTAGGAGATATCTTTAACAATTTATGCTAGAATTTTGGACTCTTGGATTTGGTTTCCAACTTGAATTGCTTAGAAAGATTTTGCCATTTTTTTTAGAACTCTTCATGGCTGGAAAAGTATCCTTAGATGGGCCTACTTTCTCTCCTTGGAATTTATACCAAACGTAGATGGGTCCCATAGTGCATTTGCTTCATCAATTCTCTTGCGCGGGCCCCAATTTCTGAAATTCCCTACAAAAATAAAAATAAATGTCAAAGAATAATCTATTCATATAGGGAAGGAATTATGCAAGATGCGGGCCCAATAAAATGTCACCATTTTATCAAATCTTCAATTTAATCAATGGTGCAAATAAAATTCATCATTTTATTTGTGAATAAAAAGTTATGAGAAATTTATGACTTCCAATACCAAAAATAGAGAAATTCATGATTTTATGTAAAAATGCAGTTTTTGGATGAATTTTGACTCGAATTCAGACTTTGATGCTCACTAACATAGTATCATGATTTTTCTACTAAAATGGTCCATGATTTGAAGATTAAGTCCTTAATTAATCTAAAATGATGATGAGATTATGCATTTTTAAGGACTTATCACTTAAGAAGAATGAGATGAATGTGTTCCGTGAATTGATGAAGGAGAAGTTTATGCCATCTTTTAATTACATTCTTCTGGCATTTTCTTATATAATTTTATTTATCTTAGTAAAGCATCTATTGATGAAAGACAAAGCTTTTGACATGTATGTTAGAAATATGACTTTAATCCAGTGTTAAATTGTGTTGTTGCTATTATGTTCTTCTAATTTTAATTTTTATCTATTTCACTTTTTTATACATTTTCTTTTATATTATTTCTTCTCTAAACTTACCCATTTTTTTCATTTAGATCATTTCTTCTCTAAATCTTACCCTTGCTTTTATTTTATATTATTTTTACGATCTCCGTCAATTCTGTCCTAAGGACCATCATCAAATCCAATACACAATTCTCCTTTAATAATATTTAACCTAATTCAATTCAATAAAATGTCATTTGTTACTCACTTCCTGGTTCTCCCACTTTCAAAATGACTCTTCCATTAGAAAAGATATAGAATTGGTGATTAACAATAAGAAAAACCCGTCCCCCTTATTTTTAGTGATTTGGGGTCTTGATGTGACAGCCGACAACATTAATTCCAATTTGGAGAACCGACCCAAAAGTCTTTATTGGAGGGTTGGCTTAGGAGCTCGTCGCCGAACAGATTAAGAGATATTTCAAGCAGTTTGGCTAGATACTCTAGCTATTATTCCTTTGGCAAATCTAATCTAAGGGATATGGATTCATAAGTCCGCTCTCTCATTCATATATTGATCATTTATTAAGTAAATTTCTTTTACTTGAATAATCTCAATTGTAAATAGATATTTATTTCCAAAGCCAAATTGAATTATAAGTACACTAAAATTTCTTGTATTTGTTTCATCAAGTCTCTCTTTTAATTATTTTTCTTGGTGATTTAGTTATTTGTTTATTTTTGTTTGATTTTGTCGATTCTATAGATGTATTTATGGTATTCTAAACTTTGTAATGTCACCAAATCCACTTCTTTTGGTGATTATACAACCATTTATATCTTTTGTAAATTACTGGAATTTTGGAGTTGCTACAATGGATGAGAATATGATATTAGATCTATTATGCCCAAGGTAGACATAAATAATGTGATGGAAAATCATAAATTTGAATTTGTTTATTATATTTGTCAATTTGAATAGATTTTTAGAATTTATAATATATAAATTTTTTTAAAGCCGTGACAATTAATGAATAGTCTCATGGTATAGTTGTTACACCCCGACCCGAACTAGTCACAATTAAGACTAATTAAGTGAGATTAATGCTAATTAAGCATGAATAATTGGATTAGTCGAGGTTAATGACCAAAAAGAGACAAATTAGTCTCAAATGATCCATTAAGCATAATGAAATGAAATTGAATTGATTAAAATGAGTTTAGACTCAAACAAAGTAAGCTAAGGACTTTTTCGTAAATACAGATTTTCACGTATTTCGTCAAATACGGAAATTCTTGATACCAACGTGTATCTCGAAAAGTACGTTAACTTTCCTAATAAACACGATTCCATTTGATCTCAAATGGACCAAGTGGAGCTTCGTTTGACTCAAAATGTAAATAGAATATATGAGAGGGGGCTTTAGTGTGAAGAGTGCATATATTAGAATGAAATGAGGGAGTTGAGTTCATTCTTCATTCACTTCAAGAGAAAACCCTAGGCTCTCCATCTTTCTCTCTTCCCCTTTCATTTTCCTTCTTCAAGAGTGAGAGTGTGAGTGATTGGAGTAACTTTTGAGGAGCATTTCCATCTTCATCTTCTTCCTCAAGTTGTCTTCTCCATTGTAGAAGTGATAGAGCTTGGAAGAGGGTTCCAATTCTCTTTGCTTGGACCACAAGCAAGTAATGGATCTCCCTTGTGATTTCCAAGTTCTCTGATAGCCTTGTAGTGATTTCTAGCACAAATATGAGAGTTCATTTGTTTGTTTTTATGGATTAGGGTTTGGATTGGTGGAAGTTAAGTCTCAAGCCAAGCTAAGCAAAAGAGGGCTTTGAGTTCATTAGCTCAAGAGAGGCAAGTATAAACCTTGCTTGCAATTAGTGTTAACTATTATAGAAATGTATGGTAGTTTAATGGATTGTGAATGATTTTTCATTAGGTTATGGAGTTATTATGGATTTAATGATGTGTTTAATGGATAATTAGAAGTATGGATTGGTGAATGAATGATGTATGAGGAGGGAACAGGAGGTTCCAATACTCTTTGTAGGTTATGGAAATTTAATGGAGAATGAGAGTAGAAGAAGGAAGAAAGATCAGAAGTTCTGAAGCTTGAAAAAAATGAGTTTCTGGGTGCTGGTGGCTAGCCGCAAGGCTAACCGCCATAAATTCATAAAATAGTCAGCCTCTGGAAAGCTGACCGTGAGCTGACCGCCGTGTCACGGTTAGCCGAAATTTCAATTTCGGCTAGCCGCCAGGTAACCGCCAAGCTGACCGAAGTTGAGTCAGGATTTGCATAGTTTCTGGAAAGCTAACCGAACTCGGTTCGGCTAGCCGCCAACTACACCGCAGCTAACCGCCAACTGGACCACGGCTAACCGCCAGGATATTGTTAGGGCAGTAACTGTGAGAAAATTTGGGCTAATGGATGTGAATTTCGGATTTCGGATTTTTACGAGAATTTGAGGTATATCTCGTAAGTTAAAACGCTTCACCGATTAGTTTTAAGACTAATCATGGGTGAGATTAAGCTATTGAGAGTTAATGGTGTTTAAAAAGGGTTCCTTGAATGAACCATAATCGATAATGGCCTAAGCTCCATAAGTGATAATTATGGGGACTAATAATGCACATATTAAATATACAAATGTGATGTCCATCGTGAATAACACGTGCATTTGGAAACCAATGGTTACACCCAAATGGTTGATTATGATTGAAATAGGATTGAGTAAAACCATATGTGGTTAATAATACTCTCCTTGTGTCATTGTGATTCAATCTAATGAGATTGATATTATTGTCATTCCTTTCTTTTGTCATGAAAGGAATCATCGAATTGAATTGGATCCATAAATGAATTTCTTACTGAAGGTTATTGATCCTTGAGTCTGGCACTACCTAGCTATTGTATTAGAGCTCTAAATGAGTTCAATGAATAATGAATGACTAATCCTGCTGCCGCAGTTGGATATTGGGGTGTTCCGGAGCTCTGTGGTGATGCTAGTTGTCCCTGGCCTGGATACTAGTAAATCCCACCAATTCCGATCGTATCCTTGGATATTGATTGATGCCTTCCATTGGAAGATGAATCCTCCCTTTGAGGGGAGATGGTAAATAAATAATCCTTCCTTTGAGGGAAGATGGTAATGAAATGAAATGTAATGCAATGAGTGCTATGGTAGTTGCCATTTCGTACATGTATATTGACTGTCATTGTCTCTTATTGTTATTGTAGAATTGTCTAGATTTCTCTAGCATTGAAACTGTTATTAATGCAATATGAATGTGTTCATACATTATTGCAAGAATTGTTTATACATTGTTGAACCGTCGTGTTCATAAGTGTTATTGATGGCATTACATGCCCGATTGCCCTTGCCGGTGCAGCAGCTCCCCCGGCGCCAGCGGAGGAGACCGCTCCGATTCCTCCAAGAGGATTGATTGAGTGGAACCGGCGGGATACCATCTGAAATGGGTATCCGAGTGCGAATTGGGAACATTTTGAGAGATGTTTTGAGGACTGTTTATAGATTCATTTTGAGAATGTAATTTAATTGTCATCTGCATAATGTTTTGAAATGCAGTGTTTGACAAATGTATATGGGGAATGATACATGTATAAGAACTTCATTTTGTATACATGTAAATTGTAAGTTGATATTGTCAAATATGAATGTTTCCGTAAAAAGTTTGTATTTGACAGGTACTTTGAGAATGATATCCCTTGTGGATCTCGTTTTAACTTCGGTTGATTCGGAGTTTACGGGAGTAAGTATGATGATCACGGCTCGGGGTTACCGGCTCTCGAGGCCAGGGTCGTGACAATAGTTTAACATCCAACTCAACTAATTATTATATTTCATATTGATGATTGCAAGTATAACTTTTTAAACTGAATTTGTCGTGAAGAAAAGTAAGTGACGATAATTTTATAAAGGGATTTTTACGAAAAAATTAATTTTAAATCTTAATCCAACGGCTTCATGAAGAAAAATCATAAAATAACAAGAGAGTTATTCGTACTTTTTTTGACAAAACTACCTCAGTTGACAATATCATCAACCCAGTTGACGATATCGTCAATTGGTTGAAGATATCGTCAACTTTCATTGCAAAAAACTATGTGTTGCTTCATCTTTCTCTATCTAATGATATAAAGTTTGAGAAAAATATTGTATTTTGTGTCACGGTTGTCTTATTTAGGTGGTCTTGGCAATCTGCCTCATGTGTGTGGTCCCATCCTTGATTTCCACTCATTTCTCACCCCTTATTAAAGTGTATTCTCATGACTTTTGAGGGTTGAATTTGGAGTACAAAGTTTTCGATGAAATGACGAAATGAGGATTTTCTCTTGATTTAATTGGTGGCTTTGAGTGAGGTTGGAGGGGATGGATTTGGGTATTCTCTTTTTTTCTTTTTTCTTTTTTTTGTATTTTTCAAGGGAGGTATATGCTCACAAAGTATACACAAATCCATCTCCTCCAACCTCACTCAAAGCCACCGACTAAATCGAGAGAAAATCCTCATTTTGACATTTCATCGAACACCTTGTACTTTACATTTACATCCTGAAAAGTCATGAAAATACACTTTAATAAGGGGCGAGAAATGAGTGGAAATCAAGCATGGGACCCACGAACCTGAGGAAGATTGCCAAGACCGCCTAAATAAGACAACCGAGACACAAAATGCAATAGTTTTTACAAACTTTCCATCACTAGATAGAGAAAGATGAAGCAACACATAGTTTTTTGCAATGGAAGTTGACGATATCGTCAACCAATTGACGATATCGTTTTGATGATATAGTCAACCGTGGTAGTTTTGTCCAAAAAATGTACGAACAACTCTCTTGTCATTTTATGATTTTTCTTCATAAAACCGTTGAATTAAGATTTAAAATTAATTTTTTTTTTGTAAAAATCCCTTTTATAAATCTTATCAATGGGAAGGCAAGACAAGCAAATTAAAACCTAAGCCTGTCCTAAACTCGGCTAGGGTCAAAATGTAGAAACTCATACCTACGCTGAACCAAAACAATTCAATACCAAACTTGCCTCTAATTGGAAAATATAACATTTTAAATTTCTTAAAAAAATTTCCATCTCAATATAATTTATACAAAAACATCACAATTCGGGATTAAAATCTTAAAAATTTTGTATTAATTATTTATTTAAGATTTCAATTATGTGATTTTAAAGAAAACTCATTAGTTTGTGTTTTGTGATTGAGACATAGGACCACAGTTATTAATTTCGTTTTGTTTCGGCCAAAATGACGGAAATTTTTTGTTTCGGTCAAATGGCCGAAATTTTTCGGTTTGAATTTCAGTCAATATCGGCCGAAATTCAAGATTTCGGCCGAATTGAAATTTTACATAATTAAATTTTTTTTTAACTTTTTTTACACATATGTTTTGTATTTCTTATATTTTCACAAAATATAATTCCAAAAAAATTACTATAATGAATTAAATCTATATTTATTACTTTTTCTATTTTTTTTACTTATATATGTATATATATTATGTTATATTTTTCGTGAAATGTAATTCCGAAAAGTTTCACCGAAATTTCGAATCGGCCGAAACTTTTCATTTTGTAGGCTAGAGCGAAATGATGTTCGAAACGATATTAACAACTATGCATAGGACATAACAATATCCTTCCTATTAGTCATTTTAATTTTAATTTTTTTTTTCTTTTTTAGAAACATTTTTTTTTAGATTTTATATAATATAAACATATGAAATCAAAATCAATTTTTTTATTTATATCATAAAATTGAATGATGTTTTTTATGACTTCTATTGCCGTAGTTAGCACGGTAAGAATCATTATATATAATGAAGCGAACTGGTTTTAATTAAGAAATCAGACTCAATTCATTCAAATGATTTTGACTGTTCGAATTTATTTTGACTCTTCTTAATACCCTCTCCCCCACATCCCTGACTCTCCTTATTTATTTTTTTTTTTTTATAACTGTCCCCCTCTCTCATGTTAAATTCCTAATGCAACATTTCCTCACAAGGCAACTCCTCGTCTCCTTTTCCTTATCTCCTCCCGCTGCAATCTTCTCCTCTTCCCTAATTCCTTCTGGTTGCATTGTAAAGTAACTATTCTCTCAACTCCCATACATGAAATATGGCTTGAAACTTCTCAACTTACACCTTCGTTGCATCTCAACCTCAATCCAAAAACAGCATGTATATCAAATTTGAGTAGCTTTCTACTACTCTTAACCCCCTTTTTGTTTCTGTTTTGTAGAGACTTGAGAAAGGAAACTCTAAGGAATCCGTAGTGATTAGACTCAATACCCCATTAATCTTATCTATATATACGACTTCATCTCTATATTTTCTGATAAATTGTTATTTTATTATTGATCTTCTACAACTTCTTTGGTCTCTTCACTACAATGTCTCCAAGCCCATGAGGTAAATCCACGAAATCGCAATCTAATCTTTCCATTCCACGTATTCTCACACAGATTGGATCAAGCATTCTTAGTTTCTCATATTCTTTTTTCTTTGTCCTGTTATGTTATGTTACGGTCCTAAATGATCATTATAAGAATTAATTTGACGCGTTCCATCAGTCTTAGGATTTAGGCGTATTGGTTAGGTACATAACATTTGGTATCTGAGCCAACCTTCACGTCTCACATTCGAGTAACGGAAATGGCTATCTAGAGTTGAGTGAGAGCCATCTAAAACAATAGAGAAAATGGCTACCTACCGCCAGAGTGAAAGCCGCCACGGAGAGGGCTACCCGGACCAGAGTGTGAGCCGTCCTAAGAGGGAAAAATGGCTACTTGCCGCCAGATTGAGAGCCACTGAGGACATCGGCTGCTGAAACGTGGTGGTATGTTATGGTCCTAAATGCTTATTAGACTTAATTTGACGCATTCCATCAGTCCTAGGGCTTTTAGTGTATTGGTTAGGTACATAACATATTATGATGCCGTTTGGATTCACAAGATAATTGAATGCTCTACTTGGCACTAATTTTGGATACTTGGGCTGATCATTTCGCTAGCATCCTATTTGCTAGATTTGGTTTCTGATCCAATGAGGGCAGAAGAAGAAGAAGAAAGGCTTTATCTTTCATCGCGAATCTTCCTACTGCAGCTACTGCAACATTTGCTTATCAAAGTACATATATGATTGGATCATCTTTAGTTTTATGATTCAAATGAGTATACTTAGAAAATCTTAACTTCTACATTTTTCTTCTTTTTTAATTTTTCTGTTGCTTCTTCTTTTTTCTCTCAGAACCTTGATTTACATGTTTAATTTGCAGATGTATGTGTATGCTTGGGTTTGTTAGAAAATTCAATTTGGATCATAAATGAAGGGATGTATGAAATTTTTTCTGAAACTTTTGTTGCATTTGATGGATTCTATCTGGGTTTTCAATTATCCAAATTTCCTACTTGCATGCATACATCTGTAGATCATGAACACTAAAGAACTTAAAAAAATGAAAGCCAAAGAAGAATGAAGCCTTTGAGATGACCTTTGTGTTGGTGGAGATAAATATTTTGACTTATAAATTGTTTCAAGATGTCTATATGGTGGGACAACATGATAATTGATCTAAACCATCCCTCTATTTGTTCCAAAATCAGATTGCCATAAAAATTACTCTAATCTGAGGAACCTTGCCATACCATCACAAAAATGTAAGTAAATGGCAATAAATATTGGTTTGAATGGCTTGAAACACATATCAAAATTTCCTTTTTAGTATGGGAAATCCAAGGTGGGCTCCACGAGGTGGGTGGTGGCAGTGCAAACCAATGATTCTAATTATTAGTTTCATAGATTGTGTAGTTACCAACAAGCCACATATTAGTTTCATGGGCATCATAAATTTGTTGGATTGCCTACATGCCTGTTTTTAATCAATCCTGTTTTTAATCAATCATTTTGTATTCATGAGAATCTAATAACTTGTGGAGTAAAGAGTTACACAATAATCTACCATGTGTCAGATACAGTCAATGTTGCCTTGAATTTGTCTTTCTCGTCTCGGATGTACCCATTTTTAGCAATGCTTGCAAATATCGATTCATTCCAAAACATATGAATCTGAGGTGAAACTGGAGAACTAAAAAAAAAAGGAGTTTTGGAGAATTTAATCTTTCTTTCAAAAGAACCTTGTAATGGCAGATACTATGCATTGTAATCGCAATGCAATGTGTTGGATTATTTAATAACTTTTGCGTTACCCTTTCTAGGATGAAGAATATTTTGATTGGCTGTTTGAATTTGTTTTTAAGTCAGTTGATGTAATTCATGTTTCAAACCTTCTAATTTTATTTATCGATCTCAATATTATTCAATAAAAAAATATAATTATTTTAAACTTCTATAAAAAATCTAAATATGAATTATATTTCCTGTGCTATGCAGGAGCATATTTTGCTATGGCGATTATTACTAGAGTAAGCCTAAATGGCAATCTAAGTGTTTATAGGATATAATTGATAGTAGTATTGGATCCTCTCAATACACTATTGCCCAACCTATAAATTAACAAAAGGATCCTATCTATTAAATTCAATCCACTTAAGATAATTGTCCCACAAAATTCTCATCTATGGGAGTCTTGCACAATCATGGTATAAGATTCTCCATTTGGAGCATTTACAAAAGTGAAACCCATTGCATTATAATTGTGGAATGTGAAAAGGGTTTGTTTGGATTAAAGTAAATTCCATGTTTAGTGAATTGTTTTATCAAGAGAAAAAGCAGAAAAATGAATTATGTTTTTTGTACTTTCTCTCAAAAGCCTTTCATATTAAGGGCGTGATTCTAGAAAAATCTTTTTTCCACAAAAGAGAAAAAAAATATGAGAACCAATTTTCCACAGATGTACACAGCAGTGGTCTTAATTAGCACTTGACTAAAATTTCACTTGGTAGGCGTGTGAGACTACTGCTCATAAAACAATTGCCCCAATCTTTGTTGAGCGAAATTGGGCCAAAGACTTGGTTTGGGGATTCGACTGAATATGGTTGTTATAGGCTCCATAAAGGGATTTATGAACCATGAGAGAGAATTTCTTTTACTAGTGTCAACCATCAAATCAATTGGTCAAATCAAGTTTGATCTGTGGCTCGTTTTCATCTAACATTGACATTAGGATAACACGTAATTATTCAATAATAAGTATCACAAGAAGAAAAAAATCTTGAAAATATATGCAGTAAGTAAAATAATAGAAAAAATCTAAGTTTTGTATACAAGTAGTTATTCACAAAAAGCAAGAAAATCATAAAAACATCTCCAATGAGCAAAATAATAGAATACAAAATCAGAATTATATGTACATTGGTTTATTCCAAGAGAGACATGTATATAAATCAAAATGTAATTAATAATAACTTTAAATTTTAAAGTTAGTTTGACATCTGCATAATTTTTTTACTAACTAGCATGAAGCCCCTGTGCATCGCACAGGTTAAGTCGCTGAATAATATATTAAAACTAATAACCCATTCATATAAATCTACTTATAACATACTAATTAAAAAATTTAAATCAACAAAAAATTTATGAAAACTAAACATTTCATCGCTTAATCCACGTCAGCATACTCAAAATGAAAGATTCATATGCATTTATGATCATTTTAAATACTATATAAAAACTCTAAAAATAACCTTAATTTATAGAGTTGGAAGGCATCCCTTTGAATTTGGTTACATCCACACAAATGGGCCCAAGAGACATTTTATTGAAAAGGAACATATTTAGCCCAAGAGACACCTTTTATTGAAAAGGCACATATTATGTGTTTTCGAAAAGACACATCCACAAATGAGCCTCAATAAGTTGATGTGGCTTCTCCTAAAACCAGAATTGAGGGTTATTTTGAGGTTTTTTTTTTTTTTTTTTTTGCAACTAACATTCAGCTTTAAAAATAAAGAATTAGCGAGTTCATAATGACATGTCGTCTTTAAAAAGTGGAGTTCCTTTTAGGTTGTGAAACTCATGAAGCTCTTCTGTAGAGTGTATGGATTGATAAAAAGTGGGCCATCTATTGGGTCTTGTATTGCAGGTCAGGTAGATTTGTCAATTTGGGTTAATCAAGGTGTAATTGGGGTTGGGGTTTTTTGGTAATTGTATTGGGGTTTTCTTAGGGGCTAAGAAATAAGATTTATTTTTTTTTTAGGCTAAGAAAGAAGTGATTATATATATGATATAATTTGTAACTGTGAACTTTATGAAGTACAACATGGAGAGAAATAAATTGACGTGAACTTTCTCCATGGACATAGGCAGTTTTGTCGAACCTCGTGAATCGTTGTGTCTTCATCTTCCTTGTGGATTGATTGCCTAATATTGTGTGGATTTTGTGTGTGCGTGTTTGATCGTCGGTTGCAGGGTTGTTTGTTTCGCTGCATTGCTTTCCCTAACAAGTGGTATTAGAGCGATGTTGAGATCTGTTTGAGTTTTGTGATCGATGAATCGAGTATTGGATCGAAGGGGAAGAAGAGGATCAGTGGACCATAGCTCTGATTCATCTTCCAAGAAGATTTGATATTAGACATAGATTTGTGTTTTAGGGCTCAGATCTCAGATTGTTGCAAGATCAAAGTGGGCCATGGTTCTTCAAGGTTGAGAAATTAGAGGGTAGTTGAAGACTGGAGGAGGTTGATTGCAGCACGTGGTTTGGTTCGGTTTGAAGCCAGATCAAGGGTTCTATTTTTTTTTCCAAATCAAAATAGAGAATAACTTATGTTAATAAAACTATAAACTTAGCCTAAATAGAATCTATACAACCAATGTCCATAAATCTGAAAATTAGTTACAACATTACAACCAATAAAAATAATCATAATCTAAAAGTCCTAGAACTAAAAATCCTTTTCTAAAAAGTATGTTGTAACCACAATAAGAAAATTAAAACTGTTGTAACCACAATAAGAAAATTAAAACAACCAATTTGAAAGCAATTAAGGGAGATAACAATAATAAAAGCGCAATCTAAGGATTGAGACCCACTTGCCTCTAATGACTAGAATTGCATATGGCTTAGATTTTCTCTCCCATTAGGATGAGCCAAGATGCACTTTCGAGTTTTTTTGGTGAAAGATAAGACTTAACTAGGCTCCAAACTAGTATATTTTATCATTAAAGGTCTCTAAGAATTCCATATATCACGGAGAAAATAAGAAATCAAAGGACCATAGATAATAAAAATAGAAGAACAACTAGAAAACTAGCACCTTGATTAAATCATGTCCATCCATAAATCTAGTAAGAGGGTACATACTTCTCATTCTTACTTCGATTACAAGAGAAATCAGCCCTTCATCATCTTCTTGTTTTTCTCAAAAATTACAATTTATGCTCCAAGGAAAGAAAGAAAGAGAAAAAGAGATAGAATAGGGGTGTTGAGAGAGAATGGAGGGTTTAGGAAATGCTTTTGCCCAAATCATAATGGAATTAGGAAATGCTTGGCTTGGGGAGAAAGAACACTGATGGGAAAGGAAAGTGTGGGAGTAAAAAGAGGGGAGTTTGAATTAATTACTAAAATTGGTTCCTTGTATCTTGCTTCTTTCAAAAAATCTTTAACACCCCCCCCCACCCCCTCGGACGTCGAAGGCTTGGTTGGATTCTTGGTAACATTCTTTCTTCCTTTCTCATCCTTCTATTGCTCTCTTTCTATTGCTTGTTTTCTTACTTCCCAAGTTTTCTAGCTTTCTTTCCTTCTTTGATTTTTTTTTTTTCATAATTTGAATATCAAATTTCCTCAAAACAAAGTAATTACTTTTGCAAAAAAATATGGGTGGGACCCACCTTGGTCGTACATGTCTTGGGATTTACGCCCAAGGTGGTATGGGTCCGACATGACTTCATCTCTCCAATTTCTTTCTCTTGAAAAACTTCTAATTCTCCTCTTAAATTTTCTTCAATGTGGACCCCGAATTTCCAAATTCTCTATAAAAAAGAATGGAAATAATTAAAAAGAATAATTTTCATGCAGATACTCAAGTGAATATACCACGTTGCTTGGAATTTCATGTACTACACAATAGTGCAAAGAAATTATGCGAGTTTACGTGGAGCTTGAAAGTTATTCAAGAGGATAGTCCGATAATCCAAAAGAATAATTTAAATAAAAACATGCAATTTTATTAATTAAAACCAAATTTGACATGAAATCAACTTTGAACAACATGATGCATGATTTTATGAAATTTAATGCATTTTCCCATAAATAAGTCCAAAATCTACATGAAATGATAACAACGAGATGTAATTTTATGGCTTATCAGCCAGATCAAGTTTGGGTAGGGTTTGATCTGACCCACCTTTGAAGCTAGAGGCAGTCTGTAGCAAGCATTTGTGACTTCAGCAGTAGGGTAAGTAGCCAAGTCGTTTGTATTGGAATGCTAGAATTGAATTGTGAATTTCAGAGTCATCCGAACTCAGATTCATGCTTCGTTTTTTTTTTTTCCAGTAAACTCATATCATCGAGATCTACAAGGTCAATGGAGAAGATTGATTGTTTGATGTGATAGAAGATGGATGGTTCAGGAGACACAAATTGGGATATATAATGGAGTCAAGCAATGAATACAAGATTGAGATGTTAAATAAGAGGAACAATTTCAGTCTTTGGCAACGAAATATGAAGGATGTCCTAGTTTAGAAAGGACTCAAAAAGGCTTTGTATGGTAAGTCAAAGAAACCGACGAAGATATCCAATGAAGCCTGGGAGGATTTGGAGGAAAAGAATATAAGTGTTATTTGCCTTACCCTCCATAATAGCATTCTCTTCAACAATATGGGAATCGAACGAAATTATAGGCCAAGTTGGAGAGTATCTACATGTCCAGGTCGTTGATAAACAAGAAGTTTTTGCAGAAATAGTTGTATTCTTTGAAGATGATGGAAGGATCACGATTGTCGGTGCATCTCAATGAGTTCAATAGGATTGTCACGTAGATGTTCAGTCTTGACGTTAAGATCCAGGAAGAAGACAAGATATTGTTGTTTTTGTCTTCGATGCCCATGTCATACAAGCACTTTTTGACAATGCTCATGTACGGGAAAAATACTTCAAAGATGGACAAAGTCACTACAACACTTCTATCGAGTGAAATAATGAAAACCAACAGTGAAAAATCTCGGGAAGAACATTGCATCAGGTTCAAATCAAAGAAGGGGGAGATTCAGGGAGAGAGGATCAGGAGATCGGGTAGCTCCAAGTTCATAGGAAAACGCAAGGTTGTCACCTGCTATTACTGTGAGAAGGAAGGTCACTTCAAGAGGGATTACCCAAGGTGAAAGAGGGACTTGGCCAAGAAATAAGAATATGGTTAGAGAAATGCTAGTGTGGTAGAAGTTTAGATGGCGAGGAAGTGTTACTTTTGGTCATCAAAGGTACAGATCATACTACTGACTCTTGGATTTTGGATTCTGGTTGTGATAGTCATGTGCTACAGTAGAAATATGTTTGACACTTATACACCTTATGAGAGATAATTCGTCTTCATGGCAAATAATGTAAATCCAAGGTAGCGTTTGGTTCGCTGGAATGGTTTTAGGCAGGAATGGAATGGAGAGTGGAATTGAATGAGGCAGGAATAGTCATTTCCATTTCAATGTTTGGTTTTACTGAAGAATCAATTCAACAATTGAATTCTTATTTCTGTTCTTGCATTTGGTTCGCTGGAATGCTGCCTGGAATGGAATAAAATTTACATAAAACTCGACCAAAATACCATTGTTTGAATTTTTTTTTTTTAAAAATTTTCTTATTTCAAGCTACCCAAAATATAATTATTTACCTATTTTGATAGATTACCATTAAAACAACCACAAAATAACACACCTAGAACCTCATTTACAATAGCTTAAACATCATCAAAATATCTAACTAACACATTACTAAATTTAAACATAACTTAAATTAGCTAAATAAAATAATTAAGTAAACATTCATCCATAAGTTCAAAAATAACATCCACATTTTGATGTGATAAATAGGCATTTTGGTTTAAAAAAAAATTATAAAGGAATGGAATGACCATTCCTCTACATTCCCAATTCAATGATGATTCCATTACATAAAGGAATGGTGATTTCAGAAGTAATGGTCATTCCGCCACTCTTTTGCGAACCAAACGCGGAAATGATCATGTCATTAGAATGACCATTCCATTCCGACTTTATTACAACGAACCAAACGCTACCCAAATGAATTAGGATAGGAACGATGTTTGATTGAATTATACGGACCCTAACAAACGTGATGCATATTCCGAATTTATGAAGAAATTTGATTTATTTGGGGGCCTTAGACTCTAAGGGCTGTATGTGCAATGTAGCAAGTGGAATTATGAATATGGGAGAAATGGTCATCATGTAGGATGAGTTAGTAAAAAGTTTTTACAAGTTGATAAGGAGTATAGTTTTAGGTGGAGGTTTAGTAGCTCCAAGGAAAGAGGAAAAGTCAGTTGAGGCGGAGTTAGATGAGAAATCGGAAGATGGTGCAAAAGACATTTCCAAGGAGACATCTAACAATGGACCAAAAATTGAACAAAAAAAAAGGAAGAAACACCACATTAAAGGCAAAGAATAGAAGACTCACAGTGCCTCAGCCTAGGAAAACATACAGTCGAAAGGAATGTTACTTTTGCATTGACAATTGGAAGTGGAAAGTCATCGTGTTGCAAGGATGCTAGCAAGGACAGCAATAGATGGACGTGGTCACTTCGGAAGAACGAGACTAATGTGTCCTATAAACTGAAGAAGGAGAAGTTTATGCCATGCTCGGACTTGATTGTCACACTGCATTGTTTGAAATAGTAGATGCACCCTGGGATAAAGGGGTGTAAGAGCCACACTTGATTATAGCGGTTGCTAGGGCGTACCTTTGAGTGTGATACATGATAGAATACAAACATTGTCGGGTATCTTCAAGGTGACTCAAGGATTGACGAAATACAAGTCAATGTGGAGATTGTTGGGTTATTATCTTGTATTCAGAGTTAGCGAGATTAGTCAGTTTGGCATAATTTGGGTGTTACTGGGTTTGGGGTATTTAGGTAGTTGTATATGGGTTTTTTTTTTGGGGGTTAAAGACTTAATATGAGAGTATCTCTCACCTTACTATGAGAGATAAGTGGGGGCCCTCACATCCATATCCAATGCCAACAACTTAAATGTGAGGGCCCCCACCTTATCTCTCATAGTAAAGTGAGAGATGCTCTCATAGGAGCACCTCCCATATATATATATGATGTAATTTTTAACCTTGAACTTTATGGAGCACAACTGGGAGAGAAAAGAATTGGCGTGAGCTTTAATCACGTAAATCGTTGTGTCTTCATCTTCTTCATGTATTGATTGCTTGATATTGTGTGAATTTATGTATGCATGTTTGATCATCATTTTAGGTTGTTAGTTCCGTCGCGCTGCCTTCCCTAGCACCATGGTCATAGGATAATCAACATAATTCACTTCAATGCTCCCTTGAAATACATAGTGCACATTTTTATTCATTGCACACTCTTGTGCTTCTCATAGTGGGATCCACCCGAACAGACCACACACCCTCTATAACCTTGGGTTCTCACTTATTTATTATAATTACTTGAGTTTGCACTCAATTTAAATGGACTGCACCGTTGAATTGACTATGCACACCTATTATAAATAGCCAAAACTTATGAGCCTTTGACCAAGGGGATTATGATGATCAAATGAGCCCACATCACCGTACACCGATATAATCCATCCAGATCTTTCGATCTCTGGTCCTATCTCCAGCCGGGCCCTCCGACGGCCCCACAGCAAGGTGCCTACCCTGATGAGGACTGTACATGCCAATCTCATTACCCTCTTCTCCCGAAACTTTCATTTAATTTGATTTGAGAAAACCACAAGCAACTATTTAAAGAGACGTAAAAGGGAGAGTCATCATTGCATTATCCGATGCCAGACAATTCCTTCTGGAGCATGGAATCTCGTTTTCCCTGATCTGTCCTGTTTTCGTGAATTCCCATTTCCCACCCAACTTTCCCATTTTAACCCTGAAAACCCCGGTCCTCTTCTGAACGAAGACCCTCTCTAACTAGTAACTACATCAACTTCGCCGGGGCATATTCGTCCAAAAGAAAAGGATATTCTTTTCCTTGATTGGGATGGAGAAGACATTGTTGTTCCATTGAAGATTGCGGATTTGGGGCTGTTTCATCTCTGAAAAGTGCTCCGAAAGAAACAGCCAGAATCTTACATCACACACCGAATTGGAAAACCAAAAGAAATAAAATTAGGGTTTCGTTTTTCTTTTTTCTTCCTTTTTTTTGCTGTTTGGGTTCGTGTAAATATAATTTTACGTGTTTTTGGGATTTGGGTGTTTGGGGGGGTTTGGTGATGAAGAACGATGGGCAGAGATCTCAAGGCGGTGGCAGCGGCTCCAGACCGGCGGCGAGGAGCAACGGATTCTTCTCTCTGCGCGCGATCTCGAGCTACTTGAGGATCGTCTCTTCCGGCGCTTCTACGGTGGCGTCGACAGTGAGGTCGGCTGGGGCGTCTGTGGCGTCGTCGATCGTGGATCGGGAGGATGATACAGGCCGGGATCAGGTGAATTTCATGATTGATCTCTCTCTCAATCTCTTTCTTTTGTTGTTTAATTGAGTGGGGATTTTGGTTTTAATTTGGATATGATGATTTGGTTGATCTTTGTATGGTGGAAAGATGTGATTTTTGGTTGACTTTTGATTTGGGAGCGCTTGGTCAGTTGTCTAATTTAATACGTTTCGGTGTGTTGTTAGATATGATGCCTTGGTTAATCCTTTTTATGGTGAAAAGATGGGATTTTGGATTAAATTTTGGGTTCGGAGTGCTTGGTCGGTTGTTTGATTAAATCGTTTTTTTTTGGTGTTTTTTTAAAGATATGATGCTTTGCTTAATCCTTTGTTTGGTGGAAAGATGGGATTTTGGGCTGAAATTTGATTTCGGAGTGCTTGGGCAGCGGCATAAACTGTATTTAAACTGATGTATTGAAGCCTCGGATCACAGTATTAGATTTTGTACTTCTGATCAAGCAAACGATTCAAATTCAGTATTAAAAAAGAGATTGTTCAAGTAGTTCTGGGAAACTTGTTGGATTTTGAGGATTTCTAGTGAGAATT
Organism: Camphora micrantha; assembly: GCA_003546025.1. Lineage (NCBI taxonomy): Eukaryota > Viridiplantae > Streptophyta > Magnoliopsida > Laurales > Lauraceae > Camphora > Camphora micrantha. The sequence continues at coordinate 7,511,034 of QPKB01000007.1, forward strand.
TCCTTCCTCGCTGAGCTGAAACAAAATGGGTAAACTGTAAGGTGTGCTTTGATTAAGGAAAACTGTTGGCGGTCCTTAGCTGGTACATATTAGGAAATGTGTGTAGGTTAGTTGGGGTTTTTTCTGTATGTAATGGATATCTGATTGAAAAAGCTGATTTGGTCCACATCCGAGCTAGTATTTTCAAAAGACAGATTCCTAGGAATGTGGTCAAATATGGGGATGTGGTTCTTTGTCCTCTGTTTTATTTGTCAAGGGCTCCTCAGATTTAAGTTTCTTTTGTGAGTGACTATTCTGTAATCACCAGGAGCTTCAATGGAGAAATGAGGTAAGCCAAGGATTAGAATATAAACTACTTTGGTGCTTGATTCTTGGGACCTACTTTGCTAACTCAGCAACTTGCACTCAATTCCTTGTAATCATGATCTCAGTTTGAATTCCAAGGCATCATAGTTTGTATTTGTTACATTTCATTAATTTTTCTTCCAGGCTTCTGTACCTTAAATAGCCGAATTCCCTCTTCAGTCTTGCCTCTGCTTATGTTTTGTGCAACAAAGCTTTTGGTGTTAACTGCCTCTGGAGATTGTAATTTCTTCCTAGGAACCGTTTGAAATAACAGTTGATAAGATGGAGTTGATGCAGCACAAAATTTTCCTTTGCTTGAAACGCATTGAAGTCCTGCTGTAATCTAGGTACTAGACTGTATTGGATTGAATAAAATAATTTCTTATGAAGGGAATCTACTATTGGATATAATATACTGAAGTGTCTTACTTTATTCAGTATCTTACCCTCTGAGTGGTCTGTGCTCTGTACTGGGTGTATTTTTGCTTCAAAGATGCTAAAGGAATGATTTGATGCGTTAAGGGACTTTGTATATGTGTTCCAGAATTTGTGGAAGAATGAATTTCAGTTTTTAATTATTACCCATGTTTGGATAATGACCGGTCAGGCTTTCCTAATTGCCCAATCCATAGTTAATGATTATGTATTCTTGGATGGATTTTTCTTTCATGAATAACAAGAAGCAAAGTATATTGTCTTGATCTAGTCATGACTCATGAAGCCACCTACTGATGGATCTCCTTTTCATTTAGAAAAAAGAAATACCGATGGGTCTTTTATGGCAAGAGAAGTTATGACTCAAATCCAAATGAGCTGTAACTGCTATGGTTCCTAGTTTAATTGTGCTTTGCAACAAAGGAGTAAAGCCTTAGGGCCGGGTGATATTTGATCTGCTCTTATATTATATATTTGTACAATACTGTATTAGATTCCTTTCTTTTTTTTTCTTCTTCTTCCTTTTTTTCCCCTTCTCTTTCTGGATTATGTTCTTAATCCTTTTGGAGTTATATAGCTATTTTCTTAATGTTTATCACTTTTTTCCCTGATGTTTTTAACATGCTATGCTTTCATATTGTCTTTTGCATCTGCGAAGGTTCAATGGGCCGGGTTCGACAAGCTAGAATGCGAAGGAGGCATCGTTCGACAAGTTCTATTGCTGGGATATAGGTCTGGCTTCCAAGTTTGGGATGTCGAAGAGGCTGATGATGTGCGTGAGCTGGTATCTAAGCATGATGCTTCAGTTTCATTTCTTCAGATGCAACAGAAACCATTACTATCAAAGAGGTCAACAGACAAGTTTGCAGATGATCGTCCTCTGCTTGTTGTTGTCGAAGATGGTGGTGGTAATTTCCTAGATGGGCAGGTGTCTCCTTCCATTGGGAGTGATAATAATTGCAATGATCTGGGTAATGGGAATCTTGTGCCAACAGTTGTTAGGTTTTATTCCTTGAGGACATATTCTTATGTACACGCCTTAAAGTTCAGAACCGCTGTCTTCTCAGTAAGGTGCAGTCCTCGTGTTGTGGCTGTTTCTCAAGCAGCTCAGGTACTTATAGTTTCTGCCCTTTACATTCAGAGTTATTAATTTTATTACATGTTATGGACATTTTTATTCACGCCAAGCATCTATAGCCTGTTCAGGTATTACTTTCTTTCAACTATGGGGACCCAGTGGATGGCTGATGCTAAAAAGTACTCCCACCTGACCATCACAACTGTCATTACAAACTTGCAAGCACGTGTTATTATTATTATCAAAGTCCATATTGTCCAGGTCAAAACCTGATACATATTGGCCTGAATTGGCCCATGATATTCATCGATGTAGTGTTTTGGCCAGACCAAAAAGGCAAAACCTGTGCACATTGACCAATGTGATAGTATCTGCCAATACTTGAACCATGCTTGTGGGACAGTAGACGGTGCTCACTGTTGTAACCTGGAGGCTGTGGATTCAAGTTGGGTTACCAATAAAAGAAAAGAAAAGAAGAAAAAAAAAAAAAAAAAACCTTAAAACCATGCTTGCAAGTACATGGTTCGATGTGATGTATAACCAATGTTGCATTTTTAGCTGCCATATACAATGTAAGGCAGAATACTGTGACTTTTTTTTTATGGAAGAACCTCTGTTTCTTGCCTATGTGTATATATATATATATATATATATGGGAAATATTCAAGTGCATCTATCCCTCACCATAGGGTGAGGGATGCTTCCATAAATGGAAATTTACTAAGTACAAAAGGGGGATTTCAAGTACATAGGGTGAAGTACAAAAGGGAGATTCATGTGCAAAAAAAGGAAAGTGCCCTCACCCTATGGTGAGGGATGGATGCACATGAATGTCCCCCTATATATATATATATATAAAATGGGTCTCGCCAGCTGAGCTGCTGCATTCAGGGAAAGCCGCCGGTCTACACCTTTTAGGGGGAAAGAAAAGAAAAAGAAAGGAGATGGCCTATAATGTTTGAAAGGAACAAAAAAGAGTTCTGCCTTTACATCAGCCAGATCCTAAACCTTTACATTTTGGTTGATACCTGCCTTGAATGTTGATAAGTGTCGTGTATGATGGTAGGCCATCATATAGTGGCTCCTATAATTTATGAGGACGACTTCTCTCCTTTTCATATGGTTAGAACTTGACAGAAATTCTGTAATATTGCAGATACATTGTTTTGACGCTGCGACGCTGGAGAGGGAGTATACTATTCTGACTTATCCTATTTGCCTTGGTTTTGGAGACATAGGCTATGGACCACTTGCTGTAGGCCCCAGGTGGTTGGCTTATAGTGGAACTCCAGTTTCAGTTTCAGATACAGGCCGAGTCAGTCCCCAGCATTTGACGTCTCCAAGTTTATTGACACCTTCAAATGGTAGCCTGGTTGCTCACTATGCGAAAGAATCTAGCAAGCAACTTGCTGCTGGTATAGTGACCCTTGGGGACATGGGCTATAAAAAACTATCTAGGTACTGCTCAGAGCGCAATATTTCTTTGAGAGCAGGAAATACCAACTCAAAAGCAAATGGTGTTGTGAATGGACACTTGCTAGATGAGGAAAATGCGGGAACGGTATGCTTTGTTGTCATCCTTTTACCCAGTTGTTTAGGCCTATTTCCTCAGTTGTAAGCTTGCATGCAATTATAATGTCTGATCTCTAGTAAATACTATTTAAATAATCCATTATTCCTTTTAACAACGCTATCATAGCTTTGGCATTATGCCAAAGCACTATCATTGTTAAAATAATTAATGTATGAAATTTCCAATCCTTTTTCCCTATAAAATATTTTACTCGTGGCACACATGAGATTTTTTTTTTTTTTTTTTTAACGGAGGGTGTCCCAACCCTTTGGGCCAGACTAATCCCTACGGGCCTAGGGGGAGCCGGGTAAATCCCCAGTGGCCCCAATGTGGTAGTGCAACCCTCAACCTCCGGGAGCAAAATAGCACACATGAGATCAAGGAATATATATGTGAGATCTTGCCTGCTCATTAGGCGGGTTCCTCAATTGTGATTATGAACTGATGATGATATTGAAAAATTCTAGTTGCTCGGACAATCTTTCCACATGACTTAATTTGTCCATGAATATGGAGTGTGGACGATCGATAAAATATCTTTGACGGTCCATTTTTCCTTTTCCTTGCTTTCTGAAGTAAGGTTATTTGAAGACCATTATAAAAAAAAAAAGAAGTAAGGTTATTTGAAGTGCACTATTTTGGGATTGCTTGTATTTTTAGTGACATCCATCTGATTAGTGGCTTGGATTTCATACATGGGCACTGTGTTCTTTTATGTTGTTATATGTTTATGTACTGTTAAGTCTCACCTGATTAGTGGTTTTCACACAAGTGATGTGATTAAAATGCATGTATGGAGGTGTGAGCAGACCTAGCTGGCCTCTAATATACTTATCAGATTCTTGAGTCCTTTTTTGGGGTTACTGAATTCTATAATCCTTAACTCAGGTTCGCAAAAAAACTTTTTTGGGGTTACTGTATTCATGGAACACTTCTTAGTCACAACTTTTTTTGTTTCTCAAATTAATTCTGAACTTAGCCTAGACATTTCTCCTGTCTCAAAAATTAAGTCCTTCCTAACTTTTCCTTGCAACTCCTTGCTTTCCCATTTTGTTTTTAGAAAAAAAAAAAAGTTGTGGATATTTTGGTTCTTGGGCTTCTGATTCTTTACTTTAATTTTGCAGGTCATTATAAGAGACATTGTTAGCAAATCTGTTGTTGCCCAGTTTAGGGCTCATAAAAGACCTATTGCATCATTGTGCTTTGATCCAACTGGAATGCTATTGGTGACAGCATCAATTCAGGGTCATAATATTAATGTTTTCCGAATTATGCCATCTCCACTTGGAAGTTCATCTGGATATGATGTGGCTGGATCTTATGTGCATCTTTACAGGTTGCAGCGTGGCCTCACAAATGCGGTAGGTACACTTTTGATTTCTTTCTTCTTTTTCTTTGAATGTGTATGGGGTCAATTTTAATTCAGATTTGGATACTGAATGCATGGCCTCACAAATGCGGTAGGTACACTTTTCATGAGGGTTACGGTTGGATTTTGTTACCCAACTTTTTTGGGATTTTGAATGCCTGGCTCAAAATCAAGACAGGGAGTTGGTTCAAAATAGCGAGCGGCCGCATTAGCAGTCAAGGTTGCTACGTTATTTTGAAAATAGTGGCGCTACCGTCTAAAACCTAGTAGAGCCAATTGGTTTTAATTTTAAACATTGTTTTTCCTATTTCTTCTCAATAGCTTTTCCTAAAGTTGTCTCTATCCTTATATAGTTTTAAATCACTAAAAAAAACACAAGATTGGTTGTTATACAAGTTTCAAATTTTTTTGGCCACCGCAACTGCTACCTATCGCCCGCTACGTAGCGTTTTGGCCACTGGCCGCTACGCCCGCCGCAATTGCTATTTTGATCCTTGCCAGAGACAGGGGGTCTAGGTGTTCTTTTCTTATTTATTCATTTTTATTTTTTGGTTTTTTTTTGGGTGCCCCTCCCCCCTTTGATATTTTTCATCATCCTTCTACTAGCAAACCATGCCCGTGCTTAGCATGGGGAATTAACTCATAATATTAAATTTTTATAAGAAATTTAAAATAATAACTTTTTCGTTTGAATTATATTAAGATGGTAAAAGTACCACGGAGATACCATCAACATAAAAAAAAAACTACCATCAAAATCAATTATTATAATAAAAAAAAACTTATAAGAAGACCTCTGCATCCTTTGGGAGAAATTGTATTTGATTTTCTTCCAAGACAACTTTTTAGATTCCTAAAAACACAAGTAGAAGAGTTCCTTACCTTCGGAAATGAGATTTAACATTAATATTTTTTGAGCTGGACTTGAAGATCCCTTACATCTAACATGCATTGAAGAGCACAAGAGAAGGAAAAGAGGGGCGAGTACAAGAGAAGGAAAAGAGGGGCCTTTTGCTTCTTACCTTTCTCAAAAACATCAGGGGAGGGAGGGAGAAAAATAGTAACAACAAAACCAATCTTTCTAATGTAATACATCAAAAGTTTTATCCATGCGAGACAGGGAGTCTAAAACATTTTATGGTAGAATGACCAAAGCCGAATTAGATGAAACAGTTATTTAAGAGTATATCTTGTTCATCAAACTATCATTATCACGTGCAAGTTTTTTATAGATTGAAGCAACATATATTGGTAAAACTACTGAAAAAAAGATATGTATGGACTATAAGATGGAATAAAAATAAAATTTAATTATAATTAATTAGAACCTTCCCCTCCCCCACTTTATCTAATGAATTGTTGGCATTCAATGGTGTAACCGTATACATAAATGAATGACTTAAGAATGGAAAAATAGCAAAATAAAAAAATAATCAAAATATATTTGAAAAATATTCTTCTCAACCCACAAGAAAAATATCATAGAAATGAAATGTAACACATCACCTTTTAGAATGTTGTATGGCTGTTATGCCACTGTGGAAGTCGCCATGAGCAATGATACGATGGGGATGTAGATGGTGAGAGAGCACAAATAACAGGGTTAAAAAAAGGTCATTGGATAGGAGAAGGATAGGAGAAGAAGGAGAAGAAGCATCAATTGCTAGAATGTAGTAAGAGAGTTTGGTTGGAAGGAGATATGAGGGAGAGATGAAGAGGAAAAGAGCCTCATGTCTTGACGTGTGGGAGGCCTCTGGAATTTGAGAGGAGAGTTATTAGAAGAGATTTATGAGGCATTAAGATGTAACGCTTATCCTTAAGTTATAAGTAATAGTGATCCAACTTTAAGTAAAAAGTAGGGATAATTACAGTACTGTGTGAAGAGGAGAGAGAGGGGAAGGAAAAAGAGGATTGTGAGAATTTAAAGGGACAGTCAAGACAAATTCTGATGGTCAAAATCAATTGCGTCCTAATGTCTAATTTCTCAATTGAAGCCTGTTTGCTTCATATAATATAATTGTCAAAGAGACAATGGAATTTTAACACGCAAAGATTTCTTTTATGTTTTTTTTCCCCAACACTTCTTTGACCTCATTCTAGCAGATGAAACTTCTTGTATTGGGCGTTTCATAGAAATTCATGTAGGTGGAATTTTAACAGAGATTTTTTAAACACTTCTTGATGCAATTGTAGATATGATCACAAGTGCCGGGGGCACAATTAGGGTTCCCGTAGGAACAATCACACGAAGAAGACAACTCTCCAACGATAAACCCAGAAGGGAAAATTCTATTAACTCAAATATCTGAGATCATTGATCTCTACAATGCTATATTTATAATAAAAGAAACTTAGGAGCTAAGAAATCAATCTCAATCAAACTAGAAACCAAATAATAATCCTATCCAAATTAGAAACTAATCCTAAATATAACTTATTAAATAAAATCAGAAACTAATAACAATTAATAAAAACTCTTAAACATCAATAGGTCCCACATGTGGCCCACAATATATCTCACGTCAGATATTGGTGCTGCTGCATCACTTCTTTGACCTCATTCTAGTGGACAAAACTTCTTGTATTGCGCGTTTCATAGAAATTCATATAACATGTAAATCTGCTGTGTAAAAAGCAAGGAAAAAAAAAACTTATTCCAAGAATTACCAATCATCCTTTTTTCAAGTGCATCCCCTCTCTATGGAATTCTTATATTTTCCCAAAATGGGATATCCCTTTTATGTCTCAAACACGTGAGAAGATAGCACTTTGTTAGACACTCATTGGATCTGGACTCAGAGAAGATAACACTACAAAGTGGGTGTTATTTTAAGTATCTGAAGATGTCATTGATAAGCACAAACGATGTTTCAACATCAAGCTTCTTAGCTTCCACCTGTCGTATTGCATGCCTCTGAATCCAACACTAGACCAAAGTAAGATCCTTACAGCCAACTACATGTTTCCAAGACTGTCTCTCTCTTTCTCTCTCTCTCTCCCTCCCTCAAATTTCAAAAGAATGTATTGCGGTGATCAGGAAAAAACCATAGAAAAAGTTCTTTATGAATAAGTCTAGATCAATAGATAAGAACCAACTGTACCATAAAAACTCCCATCCATTGGATGAATTCAACCATATTATGAGGACAGCACCCTCATTGTCTTGTGGATTTTTTTCCCATATGGTAGTCAACCTAGCCCTATTAAGTCCGTCAGTGGAGCTCACATCTATGATCTAAACTGCTCAGATTCACCACCATCTCCTTTGTTACCCTGGACCAAATTTTACTCGCTTTGGAGTTGGCTCACACATGTAGTCTGGCAATTCCTAACCTGACCCACCAACTCTACATGAATTTGAGTCAGGTTGATATCTCTGACTTGATTAAGAATGGGTTGGGTTTATAATTGGGTACACTCTTTTTGTTTGGCCCACAAATATAACCCGACGTGATGATATTGACCATTTTTTGCCACCCACCCACCCATCCAAACACACACAAACACCACCACCCATAAACCACAGCAAGAAAATCCTGGTTCCACCACTGTTTGAAATAACTGATTTTGATGTCAGTAACACTGCCTTTTCTATTATTTATTTTCATATTTTATCAGGTTATCCGGGACATCAGTTTCAGTGATGACAGCCAGTGGATTATGATCAGTTCTTCAAGGGGAACAAGCCATTTATTTGCTATATCCCCTTCAGGAGGAACCATAGATCTTCCTACTAATGATGCCACTATTGTCAATGGCATAAATGGGTTGAATATGACAACTAGACGAGCAGTACGATGGCCACCGACTTCAGGTTCATCGAAGCCGAGCCAGCAGAATTTGTGTATATCTGGTCCCCCCATCACATTATCTGTTGTAAGCAGAATAAGAAATGGGAATAATGGCTGGCGAGGCACAGTAAGTGGTGCTGCAGCAGCTGCCACAGGAAGAGCAAGTTCTCTTTCTGGGGCTATTGCTTCAGCCTTTCATAACTGCAAGGGCGGAAAGGGTGTCTATCTAGATTCAAGCTCGACGAGGACAAAGCAACATTTGTTGGTATTCTCACCTTCAGGTTGTGTGATACAATATGCATTGCGTTTGTCCGTTGGTGTGGAATCTGGGACTAACTTTTCCGGATTAAGCACTGTTCCTCGTGAGACAGTATCTGATGCTGATGTGAGGTTAGTGGTTGACCCTCTTCAGAAATGGGATGTTTCTCAGAGGCAGGGTAGAAGAGAAAGAGAAGATAACACAGATATTTATGGAGAACCTGGGAGTAGTGACAGTGCTAAGATATTCCCAAAAGGGGTGAAAAGAGGCAACAGTGTCTATCCGACCAATGGCGATATGGTCAGAGATATTAAGCATAGTGCTTTTGAAAAGCATCACTTGTATATTTCTGAGGCTGAATTCCATATGCATCCAGCTGTTGCGCCTTTATGGTCAAAGTCTGCGGTATGTATGCTCCATGAAGAAAGCTGTTATTATATTCAATAATTTTTAGTTGATGTTATGACATATACCTTATAGATGATCTCCTAAAATTGGTTGCCAGATATCCTTTCATGTGATGTATACCGATGGGATAAGAACAGACAGTGGAGATGTGTTAGGTGGGGAGATTGAAGTAGAAAGGATTCCAACACGCATGATCGAAGCTCGTTCCAAAAGCTTGGTTCCTGTCGTTGATCATCCCCAAACACCCAAATTCCAACATTCAAGGTGCATTCTTTTTATCTTCTTACTTTTTTCTGGCATGGTATATGTGTTCATTAGCTTGTGGTTGACAATGCAGATGAAGCTTTAATTGGACTTTGCATCAAGTCATGCTTGTTTGCTTCCCAAGGATCATCTGAAAGCTGAATCATTGATAGACTTCTTTGTCTCTTTAAAAAAAAAAAAAAAAAAAAAAAAAAAAAGTGGATCCAAGGGAACTATCCACTTTTCATTTGGCATAGTGCATGAGGGTTGTCCAAGACTCAATCTCCATTGTGGATGGCATATAGCTGGAAAATCACCATATTTAGATGATACTGACCATCTAATTGTTGACCATTTTTTATGAAATTCCAAAGTGAAAGGGTTTCCAAAAATGTCTCTTGGTTTGGAAGATTATGAAACATATGATGTTTGTAAAAAAAGTTAAATCAAATGATTTGAAACAAGAGTACAAAACAACAATGAGGGTGTTGAAAGATATAAGCTCTCTATACCATCTGCCCTCCAACAAAAAAGAGAAAAAAAAGAAGAAGCGCAAAACACATAAAATTACTCCAAAGCTCCTCTCTTAGCCAACAAATCAGCCTCATTTGCAGAATGAGGAATGTGCCTAAACTCCACCACCATATTTGAGGAAGCTTAATTTCATTGAAATATTAGAATTTCCACGGGTCCCTCACTAAATTCAATTCCCAAGATAATAGGATTACAGGAATCGCTTTCCACAATCAAGGGCTCACGGAAAGAAGACTTGAACAGCCTCAGTGCTTCAAGGATGGCTAGACTTTTGCTTCATAGGAGTATTTAACTCCAATGAAAATAGAAAAGAAGATATGACCTTTGTGATTGAGCAGAACTCCACCAATACTGGCCGGCCCTGGCTTTCCTCTAGCTTCCCCATCCACGTTAATTTCAAGACTCCAACTGGATGTGGAGACCACTACTCTTGCTTTCTCTCTTTCCGAAGACCACAAATCCAAACATGCCTCCCAATTACAATCATATGATTAGCAACCTACAAATAGGCAATTAAAATAGAACACAAAAGAATCCTGAAGAATCTGATGTGGTTGGTCTTTGAATCTTTAGTTTCTTTGTATGTACCCATCTCCTGTGGTCCTCCCTTATTTCAGTCGCTTGGTTAATCACTAAAATATGGACCATGAGACTCTCATCTAAGGAACTATGCCTCGGGTTTACTATGCAGTTGTAAGATTTATTATCCCTTACTATTTTGAGCTATAATCAATCCTTTAGTTGCAAGAACCTTCTAATTGATGTGAATATGCAATTTTTACTTCAATCTCATTTTTCTTGCATTCATCCCCGCTCTACCTTCCTAGTGTTTGCTTGCACTTGAGAATCTCTTGTTCCCACACTTGAAATCTCCAATGCATGCTTTCCTGTTTTGCAACTGATATCCACCCACAACAATGCATACAATTTGGATGGTATTGGCATAATGCCATAGAGAGATGTTACAAATTTACTTTTAGTAAAATGCATGTGGAAGTTCAGCTTTTCAATTAAGTTATTTCCAACTTGTGAGTGTTCGATTCATGATGATACTCATGATAAATTTTTTTAGGCTTTGTACTATTTGATTTTGTTTATCCTGTTTATTAGTTAAAATTAAAAAAAAAAGTTATTTAGTTTTCTTGTTTATTACAAATTAAAAATAGCACTGACATTCTATATCATTCTGCTATTTTAGATTAATAAATTATATATATTAAGGAAATCCAAATCCCATCGTGGTGTTGGTCTATTTTGTTCGTGGATCTGGGGCCCTTCATCTTTTTGATGAAAATGTGATGCATCTTTATTGAATTGAAGTGGCATTACCTATATTTGTGCTTAATCTGTGTATGCTTATCACTTATCACATTTCAACCTTAGAAAATTGTAACCCAATGGCTCTTCATCCAAAAAGAGTAATTCGGTTTGACCACTCTTGGGCTTACAGGTATTTTAGTTGTTTAGGATGTGACTAGCTGTCACTAAATCCAACTTTGGAGGCAAGATTCTCAACCTTGATCTTGAGAAGACACTTGATTTATTGTTCATAGAATCAAACAATATATCTTGGAAATGATGGGATGTGTTATTACTTATTACGTATCTCTAGTCGTGATTGGCGAATTTTCTAGACTGATATTTCAGTTCTGGTCGATAATTCCTTGCATGGTTTATTCCCTATTGTCAATGTCAAGGAAACCCTTTCTAGGGGTGGGTTTTCACTCATAAAAGGCTTTCACATGATATTTAGCAATTTCCAATAGATTCACTATATCCACATTAGTAGTGTTGCAAATTTTTAAGAAGATTATCTAGATATACATTTGTAGTTTAGAAAATCCCAAGAAGATTTTCTAGATCTAGCGAGACAATAAACTAGCATTTAATCAATAAGAGAGGAAAGAAAGTTCTTAGAAAATAGATATTCACATGTAATAATCTCATGGAGAGGAAAGGAAACCCTCCCTAGGATCCCCAATATGGGTGTAGTCATCCCATCCTTTATAGATTTGCTTGCATGCTTCCCATTCATGTATTCAATGAAAATTTACCCTTTGCCTCTCATCATTGCAATTGCATCCAGGAAGTTCTTTTTGTTGTGTGAAGACTTGATTTTGCTGTGGAGATGACTGATGAGTGATGATTCCAAATGCTGGGCATCTGTGGTGTTGTTTAGTGTTGGCTTACATATAGTTTTACATAAATTAAGTGTCTGTGGATTGAGTATCCTATTCAAATTTTTGTCTCATATGATGTGATTCTTTTGTCCTATTGTTATTTGAATGCCTTAGCTGTGGTTTTGATTCCATCTAATGTCAAAGAAGTCAAATTCCAATTTGGAAGAAGGTGATGTGTGAAGCAATGGAGCTTTTCCAAAAGAAGAAGTCATTATTTCTCTTAAAGCTATTTGAGGGGAAAAATATGGTTGGCTGCAAGTGAGTATTTAAAGTCAAACACAAAGTCAATGGCTCAATTGAGAGATATGAAGCTTATCTCTTGGCTAAGGGACTCAAACTTAAGGCTTGATTATCAGGAGAATTCTGCTCCTCTAGCAAAATTAAACTCTTAAGAGTTTTATTATCCAGCCGAGGGAATAAGAAAAAAAGAGTTCCACCATTATCGTTCATGTTAAAAGAGGCTTAGGGCATGTTTGTGCAGCCATGTTTCCTCGGACAAGGCAAAGAAAAGTTGGATTTTTGTTTGATGAGAAAATTTCCCCTTGTTTGGTGCGGCTACTTTTCCGACAGGAAAAGCACATAAATGAGCTAATTTTTCCACTATTTACGAGTAAAAGCTGAAGTCCGTGGAACCGGTTTTCTGGGATGCCCTTAATCTAATACCATGTATATGTGAAGAATGCATTTTTTACATGGGATCTTATAAGAGAGTTTATAAACTCCACCTCTTGGGCTTACAAATTTAGGGGATGGAAAGGAGGGAGAAAGAAGGAAGAGAGAGGGCTTCTATTTCCTTATGGAACCTGGTGGTGGAAAGACTGGAAAGGAAGTTGGCGACTTGGAAAACGAGATACCTCTCTTTAAGAGGTCGTTTAACCCTCATTAAAACTGCTCTTTTCAATCTTTCTACTTATTTCCTGTTGATCTTCAAATGTCCGGTGGAGGTTGTTGTTAGGATCGAGAAATTGCAATGAGATTTTTTTATGGCATGGTTAGGACTTAGGAGGTTAAATCCCAATTTCATCTTGTTGCATGGGGGCAGGTTTGTGAACCTTTGGAGGAGGGTGGCTTGGGTCTTAGGCTTTTTAAATTGATAAATCAAGCTCTTCTTGGCAAATGGCTTTGGAGGGTCGTTGATGGGCAGGGAAGGTTTGTGGACGAGTATCTTTCTCTTCTAAATATGATATTGTGAGAAATTGGTGGGATGTTCCAATTCCCTCTCCTCGTCACTTGAGGCATTTGGAGAGGTATCTTGTCAGTAAAAAGATATTTTCTCCATGCATGCCATTTAATGTGTTGGCTGTGGTGTGGAGATCTGGTTTTGGCAAGATGTGTGGGTTGGTGATATCTCCTTTGCTTCCAAGTTCTCTCTTTTTTGCACTATGCTAGGGACTGGTTAGCTAATATTTCCAGTTACTTAGACAAAGAGGGAAGTTCAATGGTGTGGGGCTCGATCTTCAGAAAGGATCTTTGACATAGAGTTCGAGCTGTTCTCTTTGCTTGCTTGTGTTTAGTGGGGTCTATGTTCTGTAAGAGGGGTCAGATAGGAGGATATGAAAGGCTTCTATGGATGGTTTTTTTCGGTGTCTTCCTTATTCTCAGTCCTAGCTAAGTGCTGTTCTTCTATCAGTCCTGTGAGGTGCTTATGGCATATTAAGGCCCCTCTGAGGCTTTTCACTTTTGGATGGATTGCTATCCTTGATAAACTTCTTAGTCAGGACAATCTTCATCGTCATGGTCGTATTATTGTTAATGCTGCAATTTGTGTTTGGAAGTTGTTGAGTCAGTGGATCATCTATTTCTGAGATGCTAGACGACCCTGTTCCTTTCAGATACTGTTCTCGATTTTCTTGCATGTGGGTTCTTCCTTGCTCGTTTCTTTTTGTTTTTCAGGCTTATGTAGAAGGTTTCTTTTATGGCTACCAATTGGTCTATTTGGAAGGAGCAGAACGCTCGGTGCTTTGAATGTAAGGTATCCTCGACATAGGATATGGTGTATAAGGATAAAATTTTGGTGGCCTCTCGGGTCTCATGCCTCCCCCCGTTTCGGGACTTCCCCATCTCGTTGATTCTAAGGAGTTGCTATAACACGGGGCTTGTGAATTTATAAACTTTGGCTAATTGGGAGTTCCAATGTAGCATCATGTGCAACTTTAATTTGATATCCAGGCTGCACTACATCTTACAAGAAATCCTGTACTTCATGAGTGCATAAAACGTAACTAATCATGTCCCTGGCTGTAGCTCAGCTGGCCAAACGCTCCTCTTAGGGGGTGAGAGTGCATTAGTTCGAGTCCTTTTCTAGCCAAGAATAAAAAAGGAAAAAGGAAAAAGAAGAAGAAAAAGTAACCGATCATTAAAAAAAATGTTGAAAGCACATTGGGGCAGTTATTTCATTAGGAGAATGTGTCATCTAACACTTGTTCCTGAAATTTGAAAATCAGATAGCAGGCATTATTAAATGATTACAATGGAGCAGTTTTGAAATCTTCTCATCATGCTACGCATGAGGGATGTGTTGGAAGATACAAGAAATGTTACTAGTTTATGTTGCAGTGGTTTTCTTGTAATTATCGCATGGTTTGAGGGTATACCATCAATTTACTTAAGGGTGCTTTTGTAATTAGTACAAGTGTAACCATAGATAATAGAAGATTAATTAACAATTTTCGATGACTCTTGATACTCCATCTTATCACTTCGTTTCTTTTTCTGTTCGTTCTTTCATTTTTTTTCCAATTTTGTGTAATTTTTATCTTGATTGATGGCTTGACTTGACTTCCTCAAAACACAATTACCTTCTGATGGTGATTTGGAGCAGTATCCTAACCAATTCTGCATTTGCTTTTGTGGTTGCTTTGTTTTCTGTCCATTGGTTTTATAGTGAGAGCTTCCACTGAAAATTTCAATGTTTTCTCTTATTTCAGAATGTCTGCCGTAGATAACCACCGAAATGGACCACCACAGTATCAGAAGTCTGATCTTCCTGAAGATGGGAGACCGTCATGCCGAAGCAGCTGTAGTTCTCTTGACGGTGTCTCTGAAGGTGCTACAGCAGTGGCTGAGCTTCACAATGTTGTCAGCGATAATGGCTGGGATGGTCTTCGAATGTCGACAGGATCGACCATGGGCTCTGTAAATATTAGGGACAGCCCAATGCTGAAGACTCAGCTTGACCATGTAAATAGTAGAGAGTGCCAGGTGGTGGATTCCCAGCTCAAGTTTGTAAATAACAGAGAGAGCATGATGATGGGGACCCACTTCGTGGATGATGACAATGAGTCTGATTAAGGTACCATTTTGATTCCTACCGCACAGTTTCATGGAACATTTGATTTGGATATGCCCCACATTGCAATGATATTAAACTTTGAATATGGCAGATTGGATTTCTATCTGTTTGGTTTCATTGTGCATTTGCTCAAAGCTTTTGGAAAGCAAAATGCATTTGTGCATAGGAATCATACAAAATGTACTCCCGACTGACATACATTTCTAGTTTAATTATATTTTTTAATTACATCCCAATGCATCCTCAGATACAGCACCATCTTTACAATGTGTCAGGGCTAACTCAGGTTTTATTCTGGGAGTTGAAAGGGGTGGTGGCTACATGAGTTTGCAAAGGAATTGTGAATTCACAAAAACTCTGAAGCTTGGCTCGATGTTAGATGGACTTACGATTCAGATATAATGTTTCCTTTACTCAATTTTGAAAATACTGTTTCTTGCTCAAAACTAATGACCCATGTGCATATTACACTAACTTGGTGGAAAACCTTATTGGAAAAACTGATTTGATCTGATGTGCGTGCAGGGTTGGGTTGAGTGGAAGACTAAATCCATTTAACAATATTATAAAATAGAAAGAAGCATAGTGTTCTTTCTAGAAGATGAATGCTGAGAAAATAGCCTAGGATAGACTGGAATGGAGAAACAGAATTCAACGTAGTTGGGATAAGGCTTTGATGATGATGGTGATGAAATGGAGTGTAATGTTCTTCCTAAAAGATATAAAATATGTCAATGTTATAAAAACATATTTCTTGAGAGAGCTAACTAGTTGCCGAAAATCTTGCTTGAGCTCGACTTGAGCTGATCTTGTAAAACTAAATCGCGATGCCCTCGAGATGATTTTATTTCATATCAACTTATTACTGAGTTGATGAGCTAAAATTATCATTTAACATACTTGTGCCATTTTAGAAAGCCACAAACAAGAACTATTATTATGAGTTGCTGAAAGGTATACATCATATGATCCAGGCTGTCAGAAAAGGGTTCTGGACTGTGAACTATTAAACCAAAAGAAAAAAATAAATGAGAAAGACAAGGAGCTTCCTTTCATCAGTTAAAGGATTAAGAAAGACAAGGAGCTTCCATTCATCATTGCTGATGTGAACACCCCTGACTTAGCTTGTCGATCTGCCTCCCAATTCCAATATCTATTAGTACTTGTAAATAAAACAGTTACTATGGGTAGTTCTTGTCAAATCTCTTCAAGAATATCTATAATGCTTGTACTGTTCCTATCTATTTAACTGGCCTACTGACCTGATTGAAATTTGCTGTTTCTGTCACATTGTTTTTAGTTCAAATTAAGTATTACCATTGTCTTAGTGGGGATTGAAATTTGATGGATGTAGATGTTGTGTAAATGACAGCATATGGCAGTGACGGTTTTGATGCTGTGATGTTTTTCTTCCTCAGGTGTGCACCTATTCTTTTATTCTCCGTGGGAGGCTCTATTAACTGATGTTTTACATATGATGGTGGTAACGTAGAGAGTAAAGGGTTGACTGTGAAGCGAAACTGTGGACTTATGGTGTTCCGATTCCATTTCCTCACGCTCTGTAAATAACAAATTCTTGTTCTTGACTATATTTTTCAACAGTCAATTGTAATGTGTAAATTAGAAGAAAATGATAGCATCTGTTTCACTTTGTATAGAGCCCTTCTACTTGGGTGGCTTCATATATGATGTTTGTGATAAATAGATTCGTTTGCATTATATTCTTCATTGATTAATAAAGTTAATTGACCTGCCCTTGTGCACATTGACTGTGAAAATGGTTAAGTGATGCTTTGAGGGTGTTGATAGTGTGGAGAAGTTTAGAATGTTAATTGGCTTTAAAGTTTAAACTATAGATTTGTGAATTCTGCTGCGGATGATGTTCTGGTTTGGCCCTGGATTTAAGATAGTAGAAACCTAAAAAAGAATGTCAAAAAGCATGTGTATATAATTTATCATAAAAGACACTACAAACAGCTTCTTCTACTCATGCATTCCAAGTAAAAAACTAAACAACTATCAATTAATAACAACCAATCAAACACACAATGAGTTTTGAAAGCACATCTGTAAATATTCCCTCTTAAGCCCACTCATTGTTGTAGCAGTCTTCATGCTAGTTGCCCCTGGCATGAGTTGGTGCCGCCTCTTTCAGTTTGCACCACCCACTCATGCTGAAGTGGTACAGGCATGTCTATTTCAAAACAAAGAAATAATAGAAAATTGATAAAATTGTATCAATTATAGACATGTTTTTTTAAGTCTTTTTGAGGGCTAACATGATGCCCCACTTCCATTATCTAACAAGAGGATCATTTAACTTTTAAAGAGCTTCAAATGCGGGAGGAATCAGGCAATCAGGCAACCGAATCTTCAATACTAGCTAGTTTTGAGTTTCAAGCTAGCAATGAGGCAACCAATTCTTCCTTACTAGTTTGAGTTTCAAGCTAGCTCAAACCTCTCTTTGTAAATACTACCATAGTATCTACTACTCTGCTCCATTGAGACACCAATAACCCCCATGTGATGTTTAACATAGATCTCTTACTGTTTATCACTATATCTGCGAGAGCCTTGTGCTGGTTGAGTCAGGGCTTTATTAGCATCTTAGTCCCTGACTCGTGCTGGTAATGACCAGCACAAAGTCAACTTTCTATGTGACTCCTGTTCCAGTTCTACACCATGCCAATCTTGTGCTGGTCGAGTTGGGGCTTATTAAGCTTTTTGGTCCCAAAGTTGAACTTGTATCGATCGGCATTGTCACTTGAGTCGATTCGGTGCTAGATGAAATCTCAAAATGTGCTAAACGACTTTTATGCCGTCCTCTTATCTTAAATGTGAAAAATAAAAAAATTAATTAAATAACTGATATTCTGACAAAATAATTAAATGTCACAGTTAATGCAATTAAGCAAGTGTGAATTCTTCTTTGCTTAATTGATGGTGTGATGTGTACCTTAGATGTGCCAATTCTTTTTTCTATTTTTTCTATTTTTATAGATGGTTGTGTGCTTGATCTCTTCTCCAATCTTCAGGTCCCCCTATTGCAATCAGATGGGTGCTTCTTATTGTGGTTGTCTTGTGCATGACAATTGACAAGTCTATGACAATGAAACAATGCAATTAAGTTATTGGCTATTTCTCTGCTCTGCTTGCACTTAGAAACAGAAGAGTCAGGTTCAAAGGTCTTTTGCTATCACATTTTCTGTTTAATGCTGGACATATACATTGGATGTCTATCAAAATTGCACTTGGTTTGATGCAGACAGAATTGATGCTTATCCATCCATTCTGCTCCATTAATGCATAGAACATAAGAATGTAAGATGCTTTTTTGTTCAATGCTTTTGCATCAGATCAACTATGCTGATAACATTGATAATAGTTTGAGGTTGACAGGCAGAAGACCTTGTATCTTGAGCGATTAGAGACTAGCTTTGAATGATTGGGTTGTCTTACCATCCATTTGGGTGTGTAGAGAAAATGTCAGTGAAGAAAATTGTCCTGGTTCCTTTCTTTTTCGGCGAACAAGTTTATCCACATGTTTTCTTCACATTTAAATGGGCCCTTATGCTATTCTAATGGATTTTGCTGGCTTGATCTGTGTTCTTTGTTTTATTTTTTTCAACTGGTACACTAGAAATCCCTTGTATATCAAGTCACTTCAGATTGTTTTGCACTCTACTTTCTTCTCTTTCTTTTAATGAGAAATCACTGGTTTCAACTAGATAGCTTTTATTGAACTGTACCATTATAGCAGCAGCAGCTGAGTTGGAACCAGGAAAGCTCCAATTTATTCTGCAATTGTTCAATTATTTTCTAGTAAAAATCAGTCTTATACATCCTTTTTCCTTCCTATCTTGTTTTACACTACCAAATGAAACTGGAGCATAACAGTGTTCAAAACAGGTTTATGTTACATTCCTACATTTTGAAAACAGAGAGGTCGCAGGTGATAAATAAGCATTCATACATTTCAGCTTTTCAGAGACTCTTCTTATATGGCGCAGAGTTTTTCCTAACATTTTGCTGAATGACTGAATTGCTCATAAACTTATGCTTAACAGACAATAGTGACAAAGCTGTGGAATTCTCTTCCAATTAACCCCATACAGAAGACAAGAAAATTTAAGATAGCAGGAACAGGCGTTGTAGGAACCCATTACAGTGACTTGAAAATAGCAAAGACAACTAAGACATGCTTTTACAGACAGGAGTTTTTTCGTTGGTTGTTATTTTATATAATGAAAAGGTAGCAATCTCTCTCCTTCGACGATACTTCAGTAAAGAGGCTACACATACACATCAGGATTTGCAATAAGATAGCCCTCGATTGCTTGAAACATTCCAACCATGCTTCCCATCATCTCTTTGGATTCATCTTCTGTTGGTAGGCTATCCTCAATGGTCTCATACTCTCCTTTGAACTTGCATACACTGCCTCCGTCGGCACTGTCTTCGAACCTGAGCTCAAATAAGGTCGACTTCACTTTCTTCCCTATAAGACCGCCTTCGATCACAGAGTACTTGAACACCCGTTTCTCATCATCAATCGCTTCAACACGGTCCTTCCAATAGCTAAAGTCCTTGATGGCTGCATATTTAGCAGAGGAAGCACATACCAATAATTTACACTAACGAATGAGACAGTTAAAATTGCAATCTACACAATATATATTGATAATGCATTACCACTAGTGAAGTTGGATTGCCTGATGGTGCCAACCCCTCCGTTGCCTTCGAGAATGACAATGCTCGATATGATGTCGGGCATGAGCTTAGGCATGAGGTTGTGAGAATCTTTCGCGATCGCCTTCCATAGTCTCGAGGGTGCAACCGGAGACAGTATCTCATTGCTCACTGTGCTGGCAACCATTTTGAATGGAGACTTAATTCTTTTGTTAGGGACTATATGATACTAGGATGGTTGCAGATGTGAGTTGATGAAGGTGTATATATATACTTGGAGGTAGGAGGGTGGTTGAGAACATGATACTGTGACTCCTAGGTTTTGTCAACATTAATAAACATTTTGCGTTGTGATCCTTGCTGGGTGTTTTTGACCAAATAGCGAAATGTGGAGATTCTGGAGCTTGTATTGCAGTTTCTAGTTGTGAAAGACAGAGAAGGGAATATAATGTTACTATTCAAATTAACAATTGGAAGTTTTGCTTTTGGGAGTTCTTTTTACGTACGTTTGAGGAAATGGGTACTCCACAACAAGATTGGAATATTGACAAAACGGATACTTCCATTACAGGTGGCATGTTTGGATGCTTAAGATGAGATTCTAGCTATGTGGGTGGATTGGATTTGGGCCCTTTCTAAAGGGTTCCAATAGTCAACCTTTTGATTTGTATGCTTGTGTGGATTCAGATCCATTGAGCAAGCCAGAAACAGGGATTTCTTGTCATCTAAAGGATGCAAACGGGTCAGGACTTGGTCCGATTAAGGTGGTCCATACATGGTTGTTTTTAGGTTGGATCTTGTGAAAGTGGGGCTCATAATTTGAACTGACCAATCGATGTGTTGGCAGGTGGGTCCCTTCCATAGATGCCTAGGGGTGTTTCATGGACCGGCCTAAGTCGAGCCTGATCCCCAGCCCAGCCCAGGCTGTTTTAATCTGTTCTTGGGCCTTAACGTTTAGTAACTAGGCCGGGCTTGGATTTGCAATATTGGTTCCTATCAGAAAACAGGAGGCCTAGACTATGATATGCAAAATCTCCGGTCCCATTAGCCATGATGGCCGTCCAATTTAAAGGAGTGAATTTCACGGCTTTAGATTCTGACCACGCCCGTGGGGAAAGTAATTTTTTTTTTTTTTTTTATTGTTAGATTCAAAATGGCTTGCAATTGGTAGTCAGTAGGACTATTGGGCTTGCATAATGCCATATGTTGGCTCGCACTCACTAGACATTTTTTTTTTTTTTTTTTTATAACGGAGGGTGTCCCAGTCCTTTGGGACGGACTAATTCCTACAGGCCCAGGGGTTGCCTGGTAAATTTCTTGTGACCCTAGTGTGGTAGCGAAGTTTCGGACTTTCAACCTCCGGGAACTCACTAGAGATATATAATAAGGCTCCTAAATGGGGCCTACTCATGAAACTCTAATATGCTCAATTTAAAGTGCACCCTCTTGGATAAATTCTCTTGAAGTTTCGTTTCACTCAACTAGGAGTTGAGCCGACTATGGAAATGATTACCGTAAAAGACATGAATTGATCATTGTATTTTTTTTTTTTTTTTTGGGATTTTTGGTAACAAATTATAAGGAATTCTGTTAAAAGCCAATTATTAACAGAGATTGAAATTTATGCTAAAAATGATAATTACTGAGAGTTTAAGATTTTACTTTCTGACAAAAACGCCCATCGATTGTGATATCGCAACTATTTTCTCTTTTGCCAAATCCTCACGAAACCCGAAATCAATTTGGTTTTTCAAAAGAGGAGATGCACATTCGTACTAGAGCATTCTTATCTTCCATTCTGGCCTTTTTATAGGTTCATATAAAGGTGCGATCAGGGGCGGATCCAGGATTTCATCTATAGGGGGGGTGGGGTGGGGGGGTGCTTAAATAAATGTATTTTAACAAATCAAGATAGCTAATATTTTTTCATGTTTTTTCTGGACATATCTCCAAGTTCAAGCATGATAAATATATTAAAATCAAAGACTAAATTTCGAATTAAAAATAAAATCAGGATCTAAAAGACATAAATAATTATATTTTAGTACATTCAAACTTCCATAATTCATCAAAATGGAACTCGACGTCCTTTTAAATCTTGAAAGTCTTCAATGATTGATTCTGTGCTAAACTTCTCCGCAATTTCCCTCTCAAAGTACGCAAGACAAGAGTCTGTGAGAAACTCATCCTCCATTTTGCTGCGAATTCTAGTTTTAATTAGGCTCATGGTTGAAAATCATCTACATTAACAAATCAAATATAGGGTGAGAAAGGGTTAAAGGAGGAAATGACTGATTTTCATACCCGGTGAAGACATGTGGTTTTGGGGTATTGGAGGATCAGATGAGGGAGGCAAGAAATGGCCGCGAGCTGCAATTGATCACGATCTCCATTTGGACAGAGCTGTTTGAACCAGAGTTAGGGTTTTGGGAGACGTCAGACAAGGAGAATAGGAGATGAAGAGACGATTTGTTTTTTTTTTTTTTTTTTTTTTTTTTTTGAAGGGGGGGGGGGGGGGGAGGGGGGGGGGGTTGGTAAGCACTTGTTACAAAATTATTATATAAAAAGCTACCGAAGCATATATATAATATAGGAGTAGTGATTTGAGGGCCCCCCCGGCCTATACCTAGGTCCGCCCTTGAGTGCGATGATCCCTTTTCATATGTAAATATATATATATATATATATATTATATATATATATAAGTTGATTACTTAGTATAATATTTGATCTAAAAGATCAGGCTCAATGTAAGTTACTTGCTTGGTATAGTATTCAATTCATTTAATTAATTTAACTCATTCAAATTGTAATAGGCTCTAGGTAAGTCTCGTAGTTGGTATAATATTCAACCCAAGAGCTGTTAAGTAATTGTGTTTCTTGTTGTGTCACTTATAGATTTGGACTTGAAGCTCCAAACCTTTGTACATCATATGGCGGCATCCTCTTTATATAAACATAAATCTGTAATTACATATGAAAACGATCATCGTTCCTCTTCTATGAATCTGAAAGGAGATTAGGAAAGAAGATAAGTATGCACTGATACGAATGTGTGCAGTGCCCCTTTTAAAAACCAACATTGATCTCAGGATTATAAAGCTTTGTAAAGGGGAAACCAACTGCGATATTGCAACCTAATACGCATTTTGTCCAATATTTACTCTTAACTCGTAATTATCATTTTTTTTCACAAAACTTTGAATCTCTGCACTAATGGGCATTTAGTGAAATACCTTATGACTTTCTGGTCAAAATCCCTATTTTATTTATGTCATATTTTATTTGTATAAGTAAATAATCTCACAGTTGACTAAATTCCCATTTGAGTAATATTCGTTGAGGGTTCATGCTAGAAAGCACTTTTGAGACTACCCCGTTCTTATCGTGGTTTGTTTGGAGCATGACTACTCTGTGAAAAATAAAACACTTTTAATAAGTTGTTAGCTGCATCCCTGCCGTGCTTGCAATTGGAAGCAGAAGGGCCAGATTTTAAAGGTCTTTTGTGATCATATTCTACTAGCAAAATTTGCCCGTGCTAACATAATTAAAGTTATAAAATATTTAAAAAAAATATCGATAACTTGTAAGAATTTTTTTAAAAAATGTTATTATTTTGGTGTGAATTATATTGAAATTTTCAAAATTACATTAAAAGCAGTTGCTATAATATAAATTATCAATATACAAATTTAATGAAGATCCATCCAAACTATCCAAATTAACTGCTTTCATGAATATTGAAGTTCTATTAATATGAAGTACTTCAGTATCTATCAAATTGTTATGTGTAAAAGATAAACAAACAAATTAATTTTAATATACTTTATTTTCCAAGAAAATTAAGATACTATCAGGTGTCCATGAATTATGCATAATGATTCCAATCAAGAAATATCACATTACAAAACGATTATAAGATGAACAAAAGAATTAAGAGACTGTAAACTGAATATAATAAGAACTATTTAAAATGGATGTATAATTAGATTCCATTCTATAAAGAGCGCGCTGTATAATCCACAAAGCATATATCCAGCGCAGGGTGGATCAACTTGTACCCAAAACCCAAACCTAGCTACTTTGAGCCCGGCAAACCTACTATCAAACTGCCCCTATAGGAGCGAGTCATGGTGGCGGGCCTATTTCCCTACTTGATTTGGGAAATGCAAGAAAGAGTTTTTAAAACCAATTACAAATTTCACTTTTAAATTTTTTTTAAATCCTTCCAACTGTGTTATATAGGATATTGATGGTGCTTCTATAGGTATAGTAGCTATATTTGTATTTGTGACGAATTAATACAAATTCTAATGGTTAAAGTTAGATCTACGGATATTATCTGTAAACAGTGATGATATTATCATTATCATTATTATTATTATTATTACGATTATTATTATTATTATTGTTGTTGTTGTTATTTTGAAATGAACAAAAAATAATATTATAAAAAGTCGGACCTCAAGTTGTGCTAAATCATAAAGGCATAACAACTGCCAACCGCAATATTTATACCTTATGCTTTACGTAAGAGATTCGTCTACCTAAAAACTAAAAAAAATGAAAAATCAAAAGAAATACAAACCAAATGCACCAATTTAGAGAATTGGTCCTACAGAGCAGCATAATATTATAGATTGAGTTCTCATTGCATCCATCTCCAGCCACACTAAAAAAAATAAAATAAAATCAAATGATAGGGAATACAACAAATTAATGGAGGACCAATAAATCTAATATTAAAAAATCAACTTTTTTTTATTGGTAAATAAACTTAAAAATCATAACCCAACATATTAGCACAAAACTTTGTCCTAATGGTGGTATTGGATATTAAGAATGCAATCATGACATTAACATAGCATCCACACATGTTCGGTCTATTGGGAATGACAACCATTAGTCATATGATATTTCATAGCACTGGGTTGCTGGGGATGTGTAACGGAGATCATATGATATAACATGAACAAGTGGCGTGCCAAGTTTCAGTATTCCTTTGGTTTTGTGATCTGTGCCAATAGGAAGATGCAGTACTTCACCTACCCACTACCAAGAGTCAAATCCATATAATAAGGGCCATATCACCCCACAAAGAGAGAATGAGAATGAGAATGGAGATGGCTGAGAGAGGAAGAGGGTGACAAGGAGTGCATGCCTGAGGGGACTCGTTGTGAGAGAGTTGTTCTTTGAGAGAGAAATGTTTATGTCCGCGAGAGAGTCAATCCGGAGAGATGATTTGCACCAGGAAGGTGAGGATTTTTGATTTCGTTCCTTCCCTTTCGCCTTGCGGAATTTGCAAATCCCGTTGGAGATCAGATTCAAGAATCCAGAATTGACAAATTTTTGGAATGGAAATCTTTTGCCTAGGGATTTGGTTATCAAACGTAATTTGGAGGAGATTTGGTTACCGATCGTGATTTGGAAAGAGTTAATAAAAGGCCTGCAATTTGCAAGAGAAATTAAGAAGAGAGGCAGGAGTTACCGTTTGGAAGATGATGGAAGGAGTTACTCTTCTCCAAAGAAGATAAAAGGACGGCGGTCAATAATTTTTGGAGGGTCAAAACTAATTGAACAAATTGAGGCTAATTTCTCAATTGAAATCAGTCTCTTCCATATATATAAATTTGCCTGCTTGACATATATCATGGACAATTGCACCTGGTTCAATGCATTTAGAATTGATGTATTGTTGTTTTGGATACCCTAGCAAAGGGGCTAGGACCCTAGACAGCCCACACAAGTGGGAAGGAAGGCCACAAAGCGTGAAGAAGTGGCGTATCCGATCCCTTGGTACCTGAGTGACATGCGTGGTTAACAACCAACTAAGCAATCCTAACATCAACCAGATATTTCTACCAAAAAAAATGAAATAAAAAAATGAAAAGAAGATGCTTTATGGTAGAAACAAAAGAAGATAAGATGCTTTATGTCCAATGTTTTTGTATTAAATCAACTATGGTGATGGTGTTGATACTAATTTGAGGCTTATAGGTAGAAGATGTTGTATTATGAGCGACAATACTCTATTTTTTTTGGTATCCCAACTTTAGTGGCTGGGACCCATTTTTTTTTATTATATAGAGCCCGGTACACTCGGGAAGGAAGCCCACCGAAGTGGGAAGAAAGCCCAGCACACCCGGGAAGGAAGCTCACCGAAGTGGGAAGAAAGCCCGCATATACTCTAGCTTTGAATGATTGGGTTGTCTTATTGCCCATTTGGGTTTAGAGAAAAGGGGTAGAGAAAATGTAGATGAAGAAGATTGTCCCTTTTCCATTTTTAAATGCAAACAAGTTTATCGACTTAATTTTTTTTCACATCCAAATGGGCCCTTATGCCATTTTAAGGGATTTTGCTGCCTTGATCTATGTTCTTTTTTTTTTTTTTTTTTTTTTTTTTCTTTTCTTTTCTTTTCTTTTTCTTTCTCGAATAGTACACTATAAATTCTTGTATATCAAGTGAGCGGCGAACCTACACATAAATAACCTGGGGTGGTAGCCCCACGATGATTTTGAAATTGCCAAAACTTTAAATGGGCCTCACATGTCCCACATATATCTAATAAAGACTGGCCCCACATCTAAACCTTGTGATCGCCCACCGTTACAAAACCCTTGTGACCGAGAGTACCAGATTCTTTTTAGGCCATTACCTTCCGGCATTTTCTTTCTATTAAGAGTTCAAGATCCTCTTCGCGCTGATTGAGCTTGTCGTCGTAGATCGTCTCGTGGTTAGTCTCTCTTTCTCACCAAATAACCCTAAATAAAGCAATCGCTATCCCTCTTCAGATTTAGTATAATCCTAATCATTCTATACCTAAATTTGAGCCCTTAATATCCAAATCCTAATATCAAACCCTAAATCTCCAAATCCTAATCCAAACCCAAAGCTCTAGATCACCTAATCTAAGCATATCTACAAGTCCGAAGATGGCTAAATCACCATTGGGCACACTTTAATCTTCAATTTACAAATAAATCAGGCCTTAGGGTTTATATGTGTGGGTAACTTGAGCTACATTTAAGTGGCAACTTTTCTTCTTTGCCATGAGCCGATGACCCACTATAGGGAATTATTATTAAAGTTAGGTAAGTGTAG
Organism: Camphora micrantha; assembly: GCA_003546025.1. Taxonomy (NCBI): domain Eukaryota; kingdom Viridiplantae; phylum Streptophyta; class Magnoliopsida; order Laurales; family Lauraceae; genus Camphora; species Camphora micrantha. The sequence continues at coordinate 7,538,332 of QPKB01000007.1, forward strand.
GCAACCAAATTTCTTAGATCGAAATAAAACTCTTTTGGGAATCCAAATTGGGTAATTGGATGCTCACCCAAATCACCGTTTCAAGGCATTCAAACTCTTAGGTAGCGTTTGGTTCGCTGTAATGAAGGTCGGAATGAAATGGTCATTCCAACGGAATGATCATTACTGCGTTTGGTTCGCCAAAAAGTGACGGAATGACCATTACCTCCGGAATCCTTATTCCCTTATGTAGAGGAATGACTATTCCACTGGAGAGGCAAAGGAATGGCCATTCCATTCCTTTGTAACTTTTATTGAGACCAAAATACCCTTCTTTCACATCCTCTACTATTATAAAAGAGAGCAAGATGCAAACTTTTTTGGGACTTTGGTCGCAGGTCCCTCAACTTGTAACTTTAATACAAATAATCCACAAAAAAAAGTCATGCAGCCAAAGGTGGACTTGAAGCACACTTTACTCATACCTAAAATGTCTAATTTACCCTTTCTCTGAATCATATACATATGAAACGCTCATCGATATCCCATTAATAATGGTCAACTATCATTTAATTGGCCACGATACGAATGTGTGCAATGCCTCTTTTAAAAAATCAGCGATAAATTTCAAAATATGATTTTGTAAAAAAAAATGCAAACAGTTCACAAAAAAAAGTTATTAAAAAACTCTAACACATTTCTATACCTAATAAATTCAAATAAATCATATCCCCTTGATTGGTGGGATATCCATTAATAATAGTCAACTACCATTTAATGGGCTACGATTAATGGAATCTCATAAAAAATGAGAATTTCAAATAAATTTAATGAATTTCAAAGGACGCAAATAAATTCCAAAATACAAAATAAATTTCAAAAAAATGCAAATAAATTAAAAAAAAGTAAATAAATTTCAAAAAGATGAAAATAAATTTAAAAAGATCAAATAAATTTCAAAACTATAAATAAATTTCAAAAAGACTGCAAATAAATCTCAAAAGATCTAAAAATAAAATACAAAAAATGGCAAATAATTTAAAAAAGGATAGCAAATGAATTTCAAAAGACTCAAACTGCTTCCAATCAACGTAAATAAAATTAAAAAAACGTAAATAAATTTCCTAAAAACGCAAATACACTTTGCCAAAACTAAGATAACCAAATTTTCCAAATTAGCGTCAACAAACCTGTCGCTCATAAAACTCAAGTCACTTTTTCCCTATAAAACTCAGTTAAATTTATTTCAAAAAGTACAAATAAATTTCAAAAGACACAACTAAAATTCAAAAACACAAATAGATCTAAGAAAATATAAATAAACTTGCCAAAAATACAGAAAGATTCGTTCAAAAACTTACTTAAATTTTTTTAAAATGGAGATAAATTTGTCAGAAACTCACCTATATTTTTCAAAAACTCAAATAAATTTGTCAAAAACTAAGATAGATTTGTTTATAACTCAGATAGATTTATTCCAAAACTCAGATAAATAGCCAAAAACTAGAATAGATTTGTCCAGAACTTAGATAAATTTGTCCAGAACTCAGATAATAGGTTTGGGAGTTGTAGAAGATCAGTTCTTGCCACCGTTCTTTTCACAATATGGTTGTCTTGGTCAAAGAAAGAGTTTTTTGTCCTTTTATGGCAGAAAGTGACGAAGTGGATTAGAGCCTCTTTCGTTTCAGAAATTGTGATCGGAGAAAAGAATTCGGACTTGTTGGTTGGTTCGGATTGTGGCTGGTGGCAAAGAAGCAGACCGGACGCCAAAGGTCAAGCCACACGAATGATTTTTGTTGCCAAATGGATCAAGTAGCAGCTGAGTTGGGATCAGGAAATTTCTATTCTATTCTGCAATAGCTTCAAATATTTTCTAGTAAAACTTAGTCTTAGGTATCCATTTCTTCTCTCTGACAATCTTTTTTACACAACCAAATGAAACTGGAGCATGACAATGTTCAAGAAGGTTTTATGTTTCATTCCAGTATTTTGAAAGCAGAGAGGTTACGATGATACATATACTGTATTTATACTATGTAGATTTTTTCCTAAATTTTGTTGAATGACTGAAATGCTGGTAAATTTATGCTCGACACTGACAATAATGACAAAGCTGCAGAAATCTCTTTCAATCAACCCCACACAGAATATATGAAAATTTAAGATATCATAAACAAGCATTGTATGAACCCATTACACTGACTTGGAAATAACAAAGATGACTAAGATTACATGCTTTCCAGAGAGAAGTTTATTCCTCGATTCTTATTTTATCTAATGAAAAGGTAGCAATCTCCTCTGACTATAATTCAGTAATGAGGCTACACATACGCTTCAGGATTTGCAATAAGATAGCCTTCGATTGCTTTAAACATTCCAACCATGCTTCCCATCATCTCTTTGGATTCATCTTCTGTTGGTAGGCTATCCTCAATGGCCTCATACTCTCCTTTGAACTTGCATACACTGCCTCCATCGGCACCGTCTTCGAACATGAGCTCAAATAAGGTCGACTTCACTTTCTTCCCTATAAGACCGCCTTCGATCACAGAGTACTTGAACACCCGTTTCTCATCATCAATCGCTTCAACACGGTCCTTCCAATAGCTAAAGTCCTTGACAGCTGCATATTTAGCAAAGCAAGCACGTACCAATAATTTACAATAATGAATGAGACAGTTGAAACACAACCAACACAAAATTTATTGATAATGCATTACCACTGGTGAAGTTGGATTGCCTGATGGTGCCAACCCCTCCATTGCCTTCGAGAACGACAATGCTTGATATGATGTCGGGCATGAGCTTAGGCATGAGGTTGCGAGAATCTTTCGCGATCGCCTTCCATAGTCTCGAGGGTGCAACTGGAGACAGTATCTCATTGCTCACTGCGCTGGCAACCATTTTGAATGGAGACTTAATTCTTTTGTTAGGGACTATATGATACTAGGATGGTTGCAGATGTGAGTTGATGAAGGTGTATATATATACTTGGAGGTAGGAGGGTGGTTGAGAACATGATACTGTGACTCCTAGGTTTTGTCAACATTAATAAACATTTTGGGCTGTGATCCTTGCTGGTTATTTTTGTTGGTTTTGACCAAATAGGGAAATGTGGAGATTCTGGAGCTTGTATTGCAGTTTCTACTAGTGAAAGACAGAGAAGGGAATATAATGTTTTTATTCAAATTAACAATTGGAAGTTTTGCTTTTGGGAGTTCTTTCTAAAGGGATCCATAGGTCAACCTTTTGATTTGTATGTTTGTGTGGATTCATATCCTTTGAGCAATCTAGAAACAGGGATTTATTGCCATCTAAAGGATGCAAACGGGTCAGGCCTTGATTGGATTAAGGTGGTCCATAGATGGCTCTTTTTTGGTAGGATCTTGTGAAAGTGGAGCTCGTAATTTGAACCGACCAATCGATGTGATGGCTGATGGGTCCCTTCCATAGATGGCCATTAACCCATAGTTCCCCAGAATATAGACATTCCTGCCTTGTGCTGCAGGTGAATTGTAAGCGTACTGCTGATCTCATGGACACGGTCCAATGAATTAGATCACTGAATTTTTTCGAGTTCGATGGCAACTATATGACCTATGATAAGCTCTAATGTCCTGTTTGTTTGCATGGAATCGTATTCATAGAAATTCCACTTCTAAGAAATGCATTTCTAACATAGTGCATAAGCTTTAAGAAACAAAAGGTTAAGATCCATAGATGATCATCAGGTAATGAGAAGGTCCTGGCCCATGTTGGACCCAAAACCGGAGCCGTTAATGAGAAGGTGGAACCAAACCGATTTACTATAAGGAGGTATTCTAGAAAATTGAGGTAATATGTCGGCCCATGGTCCACGAGTCCAGGCCTCGGTGGAACTGGAGCTGGACCCATTTAAGTCGCGGGTTTAAAAAAGGACCTGGACCCGGACCCATTTACTCATCGAGGCCTAAATAAGGACCCAAACCCGACTTTTAACGGGTCGGAATCTCTAGGTAATTGGGCAATTGGGGACCCATTTACATCCCTAGATTTGGATGGTTGCATCAAAAGATACCATGGTCCTTTCAGATCAGGACAAAATTCTCAATGATATAAAATGGATTTTCACTCGCAGTCTCTCAAGCAGGAGTCTCAAATAATGAAGTAACCATAGGCATTTACCTTGTGCTTTGGGTGAAATTCCAAGTGTGCTGCTTAGTCTGCTAATGGAAACACGGAAAAATGAAATTATAATATATTAAGCTAAAAGGTTTTAGCTTCGATTTTGACCAACGGTTATAATTTTGATTGATGGTTATGTAACTACTCATGCAACTACCCACTCATTTTTCCATCAAACTACTCATGTTTTAACTGTTCCTATGTAACTATATCATTTTTGGCCTAATTTCTCTATTTCTACTTTATCCAACTTCTCCTATATAAGAAAATAAGTAATTTTTTTTTTAATATGTGATTCTTTATTTTGCAGTGCGAAGGAAGATACCGAGCACGGATTAATGGGCTAGTAAATAATTATAGAGGCAAATAGTAGGTGGAGAATGCAAGCTTCACTCTAGTGTTGGGTGAGTGTTGCACACAACCCATTTTGATAAGATGGCACACATCCCACCTTAATTTTTTCCGTAAATACCCTTCTCACCTAGCTTGAATACCCCTATGATACTCCTGCATCTACCCATCTCCTGTTTGGATGTACACAATATAAAAAGATTACATTTTATTTGAAGATTACTTTTTTCTAATCTTCTGATAGATCAATGATTTGGTAGAATCATAGATTTTGATTAAAATGAACTTAATTTATGTTGTGGTTAGGGTTTTCGTTTTTATCTTCAGATTTGATAAGGTTTTGTTTTTATCTTAAGATTTGATAAGGTTTTCTTGTTTGCTTCATTGTAAATAAACCTTCCTTTTTTTTTTTTGCTGAAAGGGGTATTTATTGTAAAATAATTTTATATATCACATTTATAAGAGAGATATGCCTAAAAACACAATGATTTGAATTTATGAAGAAATGATAAGAGCTGTTGAATGTAACGTTAGTCATGGAAAAGCTGTGCTTAATTTGACAAAAAAGAAAAAAAAAAAAATTAAGAGTGCATTACAAATTGAAAAAAAAGAAGGAAATAAAGATAAAACCCAACTAATTGTCCAAGTAAGACAAAAGTAGAGAGATCTAAATTATATTACAGTGATTCATATAATGCAAAAACTAAATAAAAATAATGTTTAGTAAGACAAATGAGAATAATGTAAAATGCTAGTATTCAAAATCATGAAGAAACTAAATAAAAACTAAGATACGAAATTGATGAAGTACTAGAAAGCCCTTGAAAATTAATTAGAATCTATACCAAAACAAAATAAACAAAACAAAACATATAGTCGTAGCCATTCTTATATATAAAAGGAACTAATTTCAAATTGAAATCAGCTCCAACTGATTTTGGCCCAAGGACCATCATCAATTTCAATAATTAATTCTCTATTAATCTTATTTAATATAATTCAATTTAATAATGTCATTTATTACTCACTTCCTGTCTCTCCTCGTTCCATTACCTGTGCTAGGCACGGCCGCACGGGGCATTTTGCTAGTCAAAACTGAATTGAAAAGCTTCCGCTATAATGTATAATAATTAATAAGCTTGTGTGAGGTCCGATGAGTGTCAAAATTTAAAAGCCAGTGGTCAAAATTGAATTGAAAGATATCAGTATAGTACATAATAATAGGCTGATGTGGGTCCGCTAAGGGTTAAAATTTAATTGAAAGGCTTCTCTTATAGTATATAATAATACATGTGGCAAGGTTTGCTATTTCCATTGGTCCAATAAAAAAAAAAAAGGAGGCCTAGAGTGTCACATGCAAAAACTGAAGTCTGGTTCGCCTTGAAGGCTGTCCAATTTAAAGGAGTGAGCCATTTTCACTCGCAATTGGTAGGTAGTACGACCATTGGGCTTGCATAATGCCGTACGTAGGCCCACACTCATTAGTAACTCTCCAATTGGGGGCTACTCATGAAAATTCTAATATGCTCGATTTAAAGTGCCCCTCTCATATAAGTTCTTTTGAGGTTTTGTTTCACTGTAACTAGGAGTTGAGCCCACTATGGGGAATGATTATTTTATAAGACTTGGATTTCTCATAGTGTCGCCTAGGAAAATTGCACTTGGTTCAATGAATTCATTGACGCTTTTTTCTTTTAAACTCCAGCCAATGGGCTGGACCCTAGATAGCCTATACAAGTGGGAACGAAAGCCCACTTAAGTGGAAAGAGAAGCCCATAAAGTGAGGAGTATGGTGTACCTGATTTTCATTTGGGTGGCGAGGGCAATGATCAAGTGAGGAAGTGGTTTTCTCAAAATCGTCTAACAGAGTGTGACTGACAATGAATTCAGAATTGACGCTGTTTTTCTTTTAAACCCCAGCCAATGGGCACGGGGTTGCCATCCAACGATGCAACCCCTTGTTTCCAAACAGAATTGATTTTTATCTATCCATTTTGTGTCATTAATACGCAAAACAAGAGAAGGTAAGATGTTTTCTTGTCCAGTCTTCCGACTCATTAACTATGGTGATAGCGTTGATACTAATTTGAGGATAATTTAGAAGGAGAAGATGTTGTATCGACAAGACTCTAGCTTTGAATGATTGGGTTGTCTTATTGTTCATTTGGGCTCAAAGAAAAGGGGTAAAGAAAGTGTAGGTGAAGAAAATTGTCTTGGTTCCATTTTTTACTTCACATCCAAATGGGCTCTTATGTCATGGCGTGTTTGGATGTGTAGTGAAGTAAAGTGAGGTGATGTAAAGTCTCCATTATCCAGATAAGAAAAGACAATGTGTCATATGATCAAAAGAATACAATTTCAAAATTCTCTCCTTCTTTTTCAAAAAAAGTAGAAAAAACAATCTCCTTTCTCTACTAGAAGACAAAAAAGCTCTACTTTCCTACAGAAAAAAAAAAATAAATTCTATACCAAATAACTAAAAATAAAATACCATCATAATTCCTTATATTTTATTTTTTCTTGATTTGAAGCTTCACCTCACTTGACTTCAATTCAGTGTACATTCAAACACGCCCGGATTTTACTGCCTTGATCTATGGTCTCTGTTTGGTTTTTTTTTTCTCTCGATTGGTACACTAAATCCTAGTATATCAAGTCACTCGATCAGATTGTATTACAATATTGTACTTTCTCCTCTTTTTTCTAATGAGAAATCATTCGTCTCAACTAGAAAACTCATCGAACCGTTTGAATATAGCAGCAGCAGCTGAGTTGGGATCATGAAGCTTCTTCTATTCTGCAATTGTTTTAACTATTTTCTAGTAAAACTCAGTCTTAGGTATCCATTTCTTTTCTCTGTGTCCATCTTTTTTTACACTACCAAATGAAACGCGAGTATGACAATGTTCAAAATGGTTTTATGTTTCATTCCTGCATTTTAAAAGCAGAGAGGTTATAGTGATACATATGCATGCATACATTTGGGCTTTTTAGAGACTGTACTTATACTCTGTAGAATTTTTCCTGAATTTGTTGAATGACTAAAATGCTGGTAAATTTATTCTCAACACTGACAATAATGACAAAGCTGTGGAAATCTCTTTCAATCAACTTCATACATAATATATGAAAATTTAAGATAGCATAAACAAGCATTGTAGGAACCTAATACACTGACTTGGAAATGACAAAGATGACCCAGATTACATGTTTTCCAGAGAGAAGTTTATTCTTCGATTCTTATTTTATCTAATGAAAAGGTAGCAATCTCCTCCTTTGGCTATAATTCAGCGAAGAGGCTACACATACACATCAGGATTTGCAATAAGATAGCCTTCGATTGCTTTAAACATTCCAACCATGCTTCCCATCATTTCTGTGGTTTCAGCTTCTGTTGGTAGGCTATCCTCAATGGTCTCATATTCTCCTTTGAACTTGCATACACTGCCTCCATCGGCACCATCTTCGAACTTGAGCTCAAATAAAGTCGACTTCACTTTCTTCCCTATAAGGCCGCCTTCAATCACGGAGTACCTGAACACCCGTTTCTCATCATCAATCGCTTCAACACGGTCCTTCCAATAGCTAAAGTCCTTGATGGCTGCATATTTAGCAGAGGAAGCATATATACCTTAATTTACACTAATGAATGAGACAGTTAAAATGCAATCAACACAATATATATTGATAATGGATTACCACTGGTGAAGTTGGATTGCCTGATGGTGCCAACTCCTCCATTGCCTTCGAGAACGACAATGCTCGATATGATGTCGGGCATGAGCTTGGGCATGAGGTTGTGGGAATCTTTCACGACCGCCTTCCACAGTCTCGAGGGTGCAACCGGAGAGAGTATCTCATTGCTCACTGCGCTGGCAACCATTTTGAATGGAGACTTTATTCTTTTGTTAGGGACTATATGATACTAGGATGGTTGCAGATGTGAGTTGATGAAGGTGTTTATGTATACTTGGAGGTAGGAGGGTGGTTGAGAACATGATACTGTAACTCCTAGGTTTTGTCAACATTAATAAACATTTTGGGCTGTGATTCTTGCTGGTTATTTTTGTTGGTTTTGACCGAATAGGGAAATATGGAGATTCTGGAGCTTGTATTGCAGTTTCTACTAGTGAAAGACAGAGAAGGGAATATATTATGTTTTTATTCAAATTAAGAATTCGAAGTTTTGCTTTTGGGAGTTCTTTCTAAAGGGATCCATAGGTCAACCTTTTGATTTGTATGTTTGTGTGGATTCATATCCTTTAAGCAATCAAGAAAGAGGGATTTATTGCCCTCCAAAGGATGCAAACGGGTCAGGCCTTGATTGGATTAAGGTGGTCCATAGATGGCTCTTTTTTGGTTGGACCTTGTGAAAGTGGTGGTGCTCGTACGTAATTTGAACCGACCAATCGATGTGATGGCTGATGCCTGATGGGTCCCTTCCATAGATGGCCATTAACCCATAGTTCCCCAGAATATAGACATTCCTGCCTTGTGCTGCAGGTGAATTGTAAGCGTACCGCTGATCTCATGGACACGGTCCAATGAATTAGATATCACTGAATTTCTTCGAGTTTGATGGCAACTATTTGACCTATGATAAGCTCTAATGTCCTGTTTGTTTGCATGGAATCGTATTCATAGAAATTCCACTTCTAAGAAATGCATTTCTAACATAGTGCATAAGCTTTAAGAAACAAAAGGTTAAGATCCATAGATGACTATCAGGTAATGAGAAGGTCCTGGCTCATGTTGGACCCGGAACCGGAGCCGTTAACGAGAGGGTGGAATC
>QPKB01000007.1:7548394-7637965 GCA_003546025.1 Camphora micrantha
TGATCAGCCAAAGGCCAAAGTATCCAAAATTAGTGCTAAGTAGAGCATTCAATTATCTTGTAAATCCAAACGGCATCATAACATGTTATGTACCTAACTAATACACTCAAAGCCCTAGGACTGATGGAACGCGTCAAACTAAGTCTTATAATCATTTAGGACCGTAACAGACCACCACGCTTCTGCAGCCGACATCCTCGGCGGCTCTAAATCTGGCGGCAGGTAGCCATTTTCCCCTCTTAGGACGGCTCACACTCTGCTCCAGGTAGCCCTCTCTGCGGCAGCTTTCACTCTGGCGGTAGGTAGCTATTTTCTCTATTGTTTTAGATGGCTCTCACTCTGCTCCAGATAGCCATTTTCGTTATTCGAACATGAGACGTGAATGATGGCTCAGATACCAAATGTTATGTACCTAACCAATACGCCTAAACCCTAGGACTGATGGAACACGTCAAATTAAGTCTTATAATGATCATTTAGGACCGTAACTTAACATGACAGAATAAAGAAAAAAGAACATGAGAAAATAAGAATGCTTGATCCAATCTGCGTGAGAATACGTGGAATGGAAAGATTAGATTGCGATTTCGTGGATTTACCTCATGGGCGTAGAGACATTGTAGTGAAGAGACCAAAGAAGTTGTAGAAGATCGATAATAAAATAACAATTTATCAGAAAATATAGAGATGAAGTCGCATACATAGATAAGATTAATGGGGTATTGAGTCTAATCACTACGGATTCCTTAGAGTTTCCTTTCTCAAGTCTCTATAAAACAAAAACAAAAAGGGGGTTTAGAGTAGTAGAAAGCTACTCAAATTTGATATACATTGTGGTTTTGGATTGAGGTTGAGATGCAACGAAGGTGTAAGTTGAGAAGTTTCAAGCCATATTTCATGTGTGGGAGTTGAGAGAATAGTTACTTTACAGTACAACTAGGAGGAGTTAGGGAAGAGGAGAAGATTGCAACGGGAGGAGATGGGGAAAAGGAGTCGATGAGTTGCCTTGTGAGGAAAGGTTGCATTAGGAGTTTAACACGAGAGAGGGGGATGGCTATAAAAAAATTAAAAAAAATAAGGAGAGTGGCGGATGTGGGGGAGAGGGTATTAAGAGGAGTCAAAATAAATTCGAACAGTCAAAATCATTTGAATGAATGGAGTTTGATTTCTTAATTGAAACCAGTTCGCTTCATTATATATAATGATCTTACCGTGCTAAGTGCTAACTACGACAATAGAAGTCATAAAAAACATCATTCAATTTTATGATATAAATAAAAAAACTGATTTTGATTTCATATGTTTATATTATATAAAATCTAAAACAAAAATGTTTCTAAAAAAGAAAAAAAATATAAATTTAAAATTAAAATGACTAATAGGAAGGATATTATTATGTCTTATGTCTCAATCACAAAACACAAACTAATGTGTTTTCTTTAAAATCACATAATTGAAATCTTAAATAAATAATTAATACAAAATTTTTAAGATTTTAATAGAAACCCGAATTATGATGTTTTTGTATAAATTATATTGAGATGGAAATTTTTTTAAGAAATTTAAAATGTGATATTTTCCAAAGTTTGGTATTGAATTGTTCTGGTTCAGCATAGGTATGAGTTTCTACATTTTGACCCTAGCCGAGTTTAGGACAGGCTTAGGTTTTAATTTGCTTGTCTTGCCTGCCCATTGATAAGATTTATAAAAGGGATTTTTACGAAAAAATTAATTTTAAATCTTAATTCAACGGTTTTATGAAGAAAAATCATAAAATGACAAGAGAGTTGTTCGGACATTTTTTGGACAAAACTACCACGGTTGACGATTTCTCTCGATTTAGTCGGTGGCTTTGAGTGAGGTTGGAGGAGATGGATTTTTGTATGCTTTGTGAGCATATACCTCCCTTGAAAAACACACACAAAAAAAAAAAAAAAAACAGAGAGAGAGAGAGAGAATACCCAAATCCATCTCCTCCAACCTCACTCAAAGCCACCAACTAAATCGAGAGAAAATCCTCATTTCGTCCTTTCATCGATTACTTTGTACTCCAAATTCACACCCTCAAAAGTCATGAGAATACACTTTAATAAGGGGTGAGAAATGAGTGGAAATCAAGGATGGGACCACACACATGAGGAAGACTGCCAAGACCACATAAATAAGACAACCGTGACACAAAATGCAATAGTTTTCTCAAACTTTATATCACTAAATAGAGAAAGATGAAGCAACATATAGTTTTTTACAATGGAAGTTGACGATATCTTCAACCAATTGACGATATCGTCAACTAGGTTGATGATATTGTCAACTGGGGTAGTTTTGTCAAAAAAAATATACGAACAACTCTCTTGTTATTTTATGATTTTTCTTCATGAAACCGTTGAATTAAGATTTAAGATTAATTTTTTTGTAAAAATTCCTTTATAAAATTATCCTCACTTACTTTTCTTCACAACAAATTTAGTTTGAAAAGTTATACTTGCAATACATCAATATGAAATATAATAATTAGTTGAGTTGGATGTTAAACTATACCATGAGACTATTCATTAATTGTTACGGCTTTAAAAAAAATTATATATTATAAATTCTAAAAATCTATTCAAATTGACAAATATAATAAATAAATTCAAATTTATGATTTTCCATCACATTATTTGTCTGCCTTGGGCATAATAGATCTAATATCATATTCTCATCCATTGTAGCAACTCTAAAATTCTAGTAATTTACAAAAGATATAAAAGGTTGTATAATCACCAAACGAAGTGGATTTGGTGACATTAGAATCAGACAAAGTTTAGAATACCATAAATACATCTATAGAATCAACAAAATCAAACAAAAATAAATAAATAACTAAATCACCAAGAAAAATAATTAAAAGAGAAGACTTGATGAAACAAATACAAGAAATTTTAGTGTACTTATAATTCAATTTGGCTTTTGAAATAAATATCTATTTACAATTGAGATTATTCAAGTAAAAGAAATTTACTTATGAATATATGAATGAGAGAGAGGACTTATGAATCCATATCCTTTAGATTAGATTTGCCAAAGGAATAATAGCTAGAGTATCTAGCCAAATTGCTTGAAATCTCTCTTAATCTATTCGGCGACGAGCTCCTAAGCCAACCCTCCAATAAAGACTTGTGTGTCGTTTCTCCAAATTGCAATCGATTTTGTTGGCTGTCACATCAAGACCCCAAATCACTAAAGATAAGGGGGATGGGTTCTTCTTATTGTGAATCACCAATTATATCTTTTCTAATGGAAGAGTCATTTTGGAAGTGGGAGAACCAGGGAGTGAGTAGTAAATGACATTTTATTGAATTGAATTAGGTTAAATATTATTAAAAGAGAATTGTGTATTGGATTTGATGATGGTCCTTAGGACAGAATTGACGGAGATTGTAAAAATAATATAAAATAAAAGCAAGGGTAAGATTTAGAGAAGAAATGATATAAATGAAAAAAATGGGTAATTTTAGAGAAGAAATAATATAAAAGAAAATGTATAAAAAAGTGAATTAGATAAAAATTAAAATTAGAAGAACATAAAAGCAACAACACAATTTCACATTGGATTAAAGTCATATTTCTAACATACACATATCAAAAGCTTTGTCTTGCATCAATAGATGCTTTACTAAGATAAATAAAATTATATAAGAAAATGACAGAAGAATGTAATCAAAAGATGGCATAAACTTCTCCTTCATCAATTCACGAAACACATTCGTCTCGTTCTTCCTAAGTGACCACGTCCATCTGTTGTTGTCCTTGCTAGCATCTTTGAAACACGATGACTTCAAAATTCACAATTCAATTCTAGCATTCCAATGCAGACGACTTGACTACTGACCCTACCGTTGACGCCCCAAATGCTTGCTATAGATTGCCTCTGGCTTCAACTGTGGGTCGGATAGAATCGGACCCAAACCTGACCAGGCTAATAAGTCCATAAAATTACATCTCGTTGTCATCATTTTAAGTATATTTTGGACTTATTTATGAAAAGATGCATTGAGTTTCATAAAACCATGCATCATGTTGTTCAAAGTTGATTTCATGTCAAATTTGGTTTAATTGCATGTTTTTATTGAAATTATTCTTTTGGATTATCGGACTATCCTCTTGAATAAACTACACGTAAACTCACATAATTTCTTTGCACCATTGTGTAGTAAATAAAATTCTAAGCAACGGGGTATATTCACTTGAGTTCTGCATGAAAATTATTATTTTTAATTATTGCCATTCTTTTTTATAGAAATTTTGGAAAATCAGGGTCCACATTGAAGAAAATTCAAGAGGAGAATTAGAACTTTTCAAGAGAGAAAAATTGGAGAGATGGTACCACCTTAGGCGTGAATCCCAAAACATGTACGACCAGGGTGGGTCCCACCCATATTTTTTGCAAAAGTAAATACCTTGTTTTGAGAAAATTTGATATTCAAATTATGAAAAAAGAGTCCAAGAAGGAAAGAAAGCTAGAAAACTTGGGAAGGAAAGAGAGAAACAGAAGGAAGAGAAAGAAAAAAAAGAATGAAACCAAGAAAGAATCCAACAAAGCCTTAGACGCCCAAGTGGGGTCCATACCAGCTGTTGCACGCCCATATGGGCCCACCTATTTTTGCAAAAACCCAAACTTATCTCATATGAAGACTTTCCATGTTGAGTTGGGGCCCAAGTTAGAGATTCTCGAAGAAGCAAGATGTGAGACCAATTTTGAAGTATTTGCACAACAAGGAACTAAGTTTAGTAATTGTTTCAGACTTTCCATGTTGAGGTGGGGGCCCAATTTAGAGACTTTCCTAACCGTATAGAGTCCTTTTCTCTCTTCTTGCAAGCCCTACCCTATTCCTTCCTTGTCTTTGCATTTTAGGGTTCTAAAATGGGTTATTTTTGGGGGGTTTTGTGTAGCTTGAGGATTGTTGTCTTGGGAGTGTGCTTGGAAGGATTTTTAGTGCTATTGAAGACCAAGGCAAGTGGGTGAATTGATTGGTTTGGAATGTCAGCTGTTTTGTACGATTTTCCCAGTTTTAGTTATACGTTTATTGTGATTTCACGGCTACTTTCATCTTAAATTCTTGCTACACTTTTAATTAGCCTTTGTAAATGCATGTTGTTTGATTTCTCTCATTCATTTGGGCTTCTTTAAGTTTCAGAATCTTTGACTTCATGACTAACTGTGTTTTATTACAAATGGGCTAGATGTATGGACTATCTTTGCGATTGATTTATGTGATAGAATGGGTGTGATTCATGGAGGATGAGTATTGGTTTTTGGAGGGCATTGGAGGCCTATTTTCATGCAGGGAGATGTGATTAGAAGGGGCTAGAAGTTGAGAAAGAAAGGGCTAGAAAAATGGTGAAGTAAAGCAGGCCCTCTGGGAGCCTTGCCCAGAGCAACGAATGGGCTCACTCGGGTGGGCCTTGGCTAGCTCAAGCGGACCCACTTGCGGCCCTGGGTCTCGTGTAATGCCTGGGAAGGTTTTTTTTTTTTTTTTTTTTACAGTGGAAGTTTGTTTGTTTGTTTTGGATCCTAACCTTACCTTTGGATCAAGATTTGATCTAGGGAGGTCGAGATGGGAAAATACCTTACCCCGGGGCCACCCTTTTTTCACTAATCATCGAGATTTACAGTGGTATTGACATTCCAACAGAAAGGACCATACAGTTTTAGTTGGACAATCCTGAACAACTATAACACACAAGGTTACTTTCAATATAGGACATTATTGGTTCAGGGAAGATAAAAACAAATACAATCAGTTCTTTTCACTACAGTTTGGAGTGTTAATTATAATTAATTTCATGAAGTTTAACATAATTAAAAGACTTGTTATTTAGTTTTATTTTTCTTTGATATCAATCCACTACATATACATACTGAAGAATGCCTATTTTCATGCTATACCCAAAAATAGTGGGTACATAATCCTGTCAATAAATCCATAGGACAAATGAGAAATAGAAGGGAAAAAAAATACATGACTAATGATTCAAACCTACAAAAGCTTTGATTTTTGAAAAAAAAAAAAAAAGGATAGCTTGAAGGATCGGCCAATGATCAAAAAGTTCTAACTGATATTCTACAAAATAGGGGGGTTCATAATCTTCAGATTCCAGATGGTAATAAGAAATTTTGAGATGCCAATATTAAATTATTTATATTTTATATGAATATTACATATGTTTGATACTTGTCATATTATCTTTATAGGAAAATATTATCTCGTAGATGCTAGATATGGTAACAGGAGAGGTTTCATTGGACCATATCGTGGAATTTTCTATCATCTTAAATAGTATGGACCCCAAGCGTTGGCTCCAAGGACGCCTAGTGAGTTATTTAATCTTCAGTATGCGAAATTGAGGAATGTTATTGAAAGAACATTTGGCTTATGGAAGGAAAGGCTTTCAATTTTGACACATGCCTCGAAATTATCCTATTAAGATACAAGTGAAGATTGTAAATGCATACGCTGTGTTACACAACTTTATCATGTCGAGAAATCCCAGTACGGATATATTATATAATCATCACCGACGGGAAACAATGAGCATTGATGTTGACGATAACGATGACCGTGAAGGCGAACAGTAAAGGAAGAGTCTGACAGCTAATTTGCATATCATTTACGAGATACGATATAGCATTAGAGATGTGGAATGCTAATGCTAATAGAAGAACTTGATAAATAAATATGTAGAGATTTGTCTCTATTCTTTTGTAGGAAAAATATATTCATTTTTTGAAGTAAAACAAGGATATTTTTGAAAATTTATATTTTATAAGGAGACAATGGTATATCTTGAGTGACCGTAGGTTGTGTTTGAAATGAGCTACTTTTATTTATTTGTAGTTGATTTACATTGTCTTATATTTTGCGTAGTCTTAGTTGATTATGATAGACCTATTTAATTTAAAAATAATGAACACTTTTATTTAAACTTTCAACAATCTATTGGTTCACATAGTGGGCAGAACAATCTATATAGGGTACCAAATGCTATAGGCATTTTTAGTTGTTTCAACTTTTAAATATGAACATAAATTTTTTTTTCATGCATTTACATGTGTGTTGAAACAAACGTGGTATAATGAACCACATGCGTAAATCATGTGAAAATGGTGTTATTTGCCAAACATCATAAACAGAAACGCATGTGTAATGCTTACATACTCATCATTTACATATGTAATCTGCATTTACGCGTCTCATGCGTAAATGCCAAACAACCCCTTAGGGTTTGTTTACATGCATCTACTTGCACCAACGCATAAAATAGGTGCAAAAATCCAAGTGCATTCACGAGCATGTGGTCCTTGAATCAGACCAGCATTTAAAATAGTACTTTACTTTGAAAACAAGAGCACAAAGTCATGGCAATCCAACTTTAGGTAGAACCCACAAATCTTACTTCACATATCACATTCAAACCATGATAAGCACACAACACGTAGATAGAGATCACAAGAAATAGGCATAGAGAATGAATTATTAATAGGTTTACTTTCAAAACATAGTTGTACATTGGGCATCTGATAGGATGAGCTTCATGATCTTGACCCATCTCTGCAAGTTCATCTCCCTTTGTAACCAGAACCTTTTTTATTCTAAATAAAACAACCAAAACCCAATAATCCCAACTCATAAAAAGAAACAATTAAAAAACCAAAAATTAAAGAAACTCATATAAAATTATACTAAAAAGAGCATTGGAAGGGAAACCAATCGAAAGTCAAGAGAGAGGAAAAACTTGTAATGCATTGTTGAAGAGTGCATCAAAAGCCAAATTTGTTGAGTTTGTCTATGAGGAGAGTGAGGGAGATGCCATTTACATAATTGAGATGGAGAACAACTCCTCTCATCACTCCATCTTTGGAGATCTAAGTTATCCGATGAGAGAGAGGGTATGGAGAGATGATAGAAACCGATTGGAGATGTGGAGTCGTGCGTTATAACAAAATAAGAGGAGTCAAAAAGGGGAGGAAGGAGTTACAAAAGGGAGACAAGGAGTTAGCCGTACATGTAAGTTCAAGTGTATGAAAAGTTAAAAGAGAATGGACAAAACTAGGTCAAGATAAAATTGAGATCAATTGGCAGATTTCCTAATTAGATTCAGTTGTCTTCATATATTATAACTAGCGAAGAGAAACCCGTGCTCAAGCAACCAACTACATTTGCAACATGAAATTTGTAGAGAGAGTAAAAATTGGAGATGCACCAATTATTTTAGTGTATGTTTATTTTATGATGCAGTTAATAAGTAAAATCAATAATATTAACAACTGTAGTTGGTTGCAAATAACTGATGAAACTAACAAATATTAATAAACTTATGTAAAGTAACATACGTGCTACGCTACAGCCTACCCTTGCCCCAAATATGTCATTCTTTCCTTGTCTCAAATAATTTAAATATATTGCATTTCAAACCATACATGAGGACCTGCATAATAAAAGAAAACCATTGGCGTATCATTACAAGACTAAACATCTAAACATGGTATATAATCGATGAATTTAACATCTACTTTAGTTTTTAAAAAGATGATGGCAAAATAAATAAATGGGGACAACCATTGAGGGAACAAAATTATTGCCTTGTTGATGAGAAGATTAGATGAGGATAAGCAAATGAATCAAGACCCTTGGACTTGCAAGTATAGAGTTTCTTATTAGTTTTCTGCACTTCAGAAGTACCATAAAGTACATCATCCGGCAATGTAAAGCATGTTACAATAACAAGAAAAACGGAATTAGTCTAAGAAATTTAATGAATTTCCATTACAACTACGTAAATCATAGTTCTAGCATACATACCTAGTCACTATGTTGCAAACAAACCACATTTGGTACCAAGTTAGGGACCTTATTATAGTTATATAGGAAACATCCTCCACTTCTCGCAAGAAATGAAATTCATATCCAACCTACAAAGGTAATAGCAATCGGAAGGATAGAGAGAGTTTTAAATATAAAACTTTTAATTATTAAGTGAGTTAGATCTGATAAATTGATATAGAAAATGATAAGAAACATTTTTTTTAAAAGTATGAAATGGGGCAACAAAAGAAATTAAAATGATATCATTTTTCTCCGTCTCTTTAATGTAGGTGAAAAGATCAAGTTTAACATCAATTTTTTGCTAGGCATGCAGATTTGAAATAATTATGACAGCCTTTTCAATGATGATAATGATGTCAAAAAGCAAGTGTTTATCTATTTTTCAGAAAATATCAAAATGACTAAACTCAACTTTCTTTTATCAGATGCGACAAAGCATTTTTGTCCAACTATAAATTCTTAGTGCAACGCATCTTCTTTTGGTTTATTGCATTAGATAATTTTGTGGTCACAATGGCAAATGCCAAATCAATTGGGAATAAGATATCACTTCTTTTCAGCACTACAAAAGTAATATAATGTACATCATTAAGCTATGCAAAGCAATTGAAGCCAATTGGGACTGATTTCTCAATTGGAAACAGTCCCTTTCATATATAAGAATAGAAATTTTGTGGAAAAGTACCCTATGTACTCAATTAGACACTAAAATGTTGATGTTTATCAATTCAATTGTTCAGCCATACTCATGGTTTATGCAATGGGCAGTTATTTTCAATCATTCTATGGATTATTATTTTAACATTTAACCTTTTACATATTGTATCATTTGATCTCAAACAGCCCAACTATCATCAAGATCAGAAGGGGCACAGTGGAAAAGAACGATATACAGATAAAACAAAGAACAAAATAGATATAAAGACATACACAGACAAACAAACCCTCAAACACATTACATAATTCAAAAGCTTCCAAAATTGCCAATTTTAAAAATTTTCTAAATCCCAGACCTTAAAAGAATGAAGGAACCTACGTGGATACTTTGTTTCTACCTCTTGGACTCGCCTGTTTGGATAATCTCAAACTCAGGTAGAGTCAATGTTGCACTGGAACCAAAGATCTTCAAATATTTTTTGTTTGGGTAACTAATTGAATGCCAATACTTAAAAAAAAAAAAAAAAAAAAGCCCTTTTAGGACAATTAAGTAATTGTATAGAAAAGCAGAATTTCACTAATTTTTAGGATTCTAAATACTCAGGGGATCTAAAAAGAGTTCCTGAGAATTCTCTACCAACCCCAAACAACTGAATTCTAAAAGCAAGAACTTAATTTAAAGATTTATGGGTCTCCATAGTTTAAGTGGAGCATAGAACTTAATTGTTACTACTGATCTGGATAGCACGAAGCCAAACCATAAACAAGATTACACAAGCCCACATCACAAGCAAACCATGCACATCCCGTGCACAGGAAATCAAAATATGATAAGCTCACATCTTAGGATTGGACTCTATTGATCCCCAATTATTTTCAGTTCTGTTGAGGTGAAGTGAGGTGGGATCAAAGTGACCCTTTTGATTTGCTTACTGAGAGTTATAGCATGTGGAGAAATAGTGTCATAAAATACCTTAGAAAAACGCCTGCGTCTGGATGTAAGCAAAAGCAGTGAGCCAAGAACTAAAATGCTAAAATCAGAGACTCCTTAATAATCACCACCACTGATTACCCAGATTGTGAATCGAATATAAAAAAACGAAATAAGATATTTGGTCATTTAAGTACAAAATCAAAGAAAGTATATGAGATCTCCAATGTAAACAGAAGCAATGAGATGGGAAAATAAAGAAGATAAAAAGTTTGAGGGGAACTACCTTGTGATGGAAATAACAACATTTAGATCAGCTAGAATAAAACTAATCAGGCAAATGGTGAGTGGAGAAAAGAGAGAACAACCACTACAAAGAAGGGTCCTATGTTGCTAGGATGATGACGAAGTCGAAGCCGCGGCCAAGGAGCACCCACATACAAATTCTCTGATGTAGTTGTTGGGATCGATAATAATGATCGTGATGTTGTTAGGATTCCTGGAACAGAAGAAGGAAGAATACGACACAGATTTTGTTGAGATTGTGATTAGGATTTAGCGTTTTGGAGAAGATAGGTTTGGTTGTAGGAGAAAATAAAGGGTTTGGACATCCAGAGGGAGAGACTTAGAGAGATGAGGAAAGGAAGAAAAAAGGACGCTGAGAGAAGAGGAATGGGCTTGGT
This sequence comes from Camphora micrantha, assembly GCA_003546025.1. Classification (NCBI taxonomy): domain Eukaryota; kingdom Viridiplantae; phylum Streptophyta; class Magnoliopsida; order Laurales; family Lauraceae; genus Camphora; species Camphora micrantha. The sequence goes on from QPKB01000007.1 coordinate 7,559,536, forward strand.
TGCATTTAGCGGTGGGAAATGCACACATAGAGAAGAGGAAAGGGTTTGGTTACAATCAATTCAATGGGCAATTAGGAAAACGGAAAACCAATGATACACCCAAACAATATTAGTAGGGCTAATATTAGTAGGAGGATTAATTACTGATATTAATAGAGGTCAACATCAAAGAAAGGTCAAAATAAATTCTAAAATTTACAATGAAATTGGCAATTGAAGCAGTTCGCTTCATATATAATAATTGAATGAAAATCGATTTGTTTCTACCAAACGTTGGTATTAATTTTCAACTATTTTTTTTATCATGTCATCGTTAAAATGAAGTCTCAAAAGATGTGGCCATTGAATTGTATGAGATTGCCAAGAAATTTGATGTTTCTTTTGTGAAACTACCATACATGTAGCCCTTTATCCATAGTTTATCTTGTGCTAATTAAAGATATTATTGTACTATAATTGCTATTTTATAACCCATATAAGGCTCCTAGTCTTAACTTTCCATGGCATTATGATTTTATACCAGGCTAAAATTACTCACAACAAATTATATTAGTCAGCATTACGAGTCCATAGTGGAGTTAATGAAATAAAAAGGAATTTTCATTTTCTTTTAGCCTTGGTTTGGCCTTGGCCCTTGAGAGCCTAGCTAGTGTAGGCCATCATACTGAGTATATTCTTTGATTAAAGATTTAACAAAAAAAAAAAGTTCTCTTTGGGTAGTCATGTAACATTAATATCAGGTCATATTACTCTTCCACATCGATGCCCTTTTCTAATGTAGCATGAATATTTTCAGTGTTCCTCTTCATGCATACCAACCAAAATGTCAATGTCTAAGATGTTAATATTGTCCCAATTTAGAGTAGCTATGTTTTTTATATGTACTTTGAGAGTCAATTGTTTGTACAGGATTGAATTTAGCTATGTTCTCTTAACTACAAAAAAGTGCTGCAAACAACTTTGAGTTAGTGATTCTTCATAAATTCTCTTTTAGTCTTCTTACAACCTATTGCAGTTGAATCACCAATCATATATCAAATTATTTGTATATTCGTACTTGTTAACACTTCTTCCATATTAATGTTGTTGAGTTACTTACTAGGCCATCAAATTGTTGTTCCTAATATAACAATAAAAGTAAAATGATAAGCAGTTTTTGCAGCTCTTCCACCTTGGCATCTTTTTCTAATGCAACTTGACTATTTTCAGTGTTTCTCTTCATACATACTAACTAGTCCTATATTTCTTTCCTTTTTTCATTGTCTTATCTCCTAAAAGTTCTCCTTTTCATCTTTCTAAAATTCCCTTTTATAATGCAAGAGTTCCAACTCAATTTTTCATAATTAACTTTTTAGAATGGGTCTCATCCAACTACGAGAATTAGATGGTCGATATGATTAGCAATACTTTAAGGGGTCCAGTTTTTGTTGAAACACATGATTATGGTATGATAAATAGAATTGAAGTACTCTTTTTTTTTTTTATTAATAAAATCACCAGTTTAGATGATCTTTCCCATGATTTTCAATGGTTCCCATTTCTAACACACCCAAAATAATTTATTGAATTCTGAGTAAATCTCATGACATCCACCAATATATATATATATATATATATATATATATAAACCAAACCAAAGCTAATTTGCAGAGCAAGAAATCTGCCCTAAATAGGAGACATACCATAAGAAATAACCCTAATCACAATTTCTAATAAATAAAAAACGAAACCTAACCTACATTATGCCACTGGCCTAACCCCTTCGATGCATGTCCAGAGCCAGCGATGACTTCAACACTCCCGCTCAGCTCTGACTCTTAGCATCATTATGCTAAGTTTCCATCTAAATCTATCAAAAATCTTTCATGTTCGCAGTGCTAGCTTCTGCTGATCTTCAAAATCATGTGGCTGCTTCAAGTAGATACCCACCTCAACTCCCCCTTGCTGAAAAGCATTTTTGACTTTTGCCCGAACTTCCACCCTTTGCTAGCTATGATTCCAATCTACACATGTACGATGTTTATGTCATGTCACAGATAACGTTGGGAAAAAAGGGATTGTTGAAGAGGAAGAGAAGAAAAAATAGAGTAGCAGCAGAAAGGAAGGATAAGAGGGCGATGACTCTACTCTAATTTTTGAGAATACAAAACAACGACGAAAGGCACTCTAGCAGCACCGTCACTCTTAGTGGTCTGCCTGCAACTCCATCTTCATTGTAGCAACAACGCTTCTACCATTCGTTTTCATATTAGAGCAAGTAAGAGATAAACCCTTCCTCATCCATCTTAAAACAGTCAATCCCAAAAGCTTAATTTTCTGGCGTTGATACCGGGACCCAGGTGGGCCACCCGATGACCCATTTGATCCGTGGAGAGCGGATAGAGGGCATAACATGATAGGGAGAGTGGAGAGAGAGCATAACATGACATGTGTCTTCATGTAAGGGAGAGTACATTCCCTTAAGGATATAGATAGATAGATAGATCCTAGGGATTTAAAACGGGCCGTGTCAGCAAAATCCCGGCCCAACTGTGCCACGGGCTGGGCTGTGTCGTGCCGTGGTTTGCAGGGCCTGGCCTAGCATGGCCCCATGCACTCCCACGTGTTGCTCTATGCTGGGCCATGCCTTCCATGAGCTGGCCCATGTTATAAACTTTTTAAATATTTTTTAAAAATATTAAAAGCTAATATTGAAACTTGAAAAGATCATTAGTGAGGACCTGACAGGGAGTTCAAGTGAGAGAATGCAAATGGATATTCGAGAGGAAATCAAGCAAACAATAAATGCAAGTTCTTAAAAATAGGAGAACATTTAAATGGTTCTTTTTTTTTGCTAACGGAGGGTTCCCAACTCTTTGGGCTGAACTAATCCTTCCGGGCCGAGAGAGAAGCTGGATAAAACCCCTATAGCTCTCAGGTGGTAGCACAAGTGGACTCAACCAACAGTTCATAAAGAGTGGGGAACTGGGGTTGATACCAAGACCTCTAACTTCGAAAGAATAAAGAACCGTGGTCCCGATCACTCACTCGGCAAATCCCTTGTGGTTATTTAATTGGTCTTGAAAGTAACATTGAGGCCAACAAAAGCGTAAGGTTTTTTTTGGCCCAAAATAATCAAACGGGCAAGAATAATGATACCGCACAACTGGCACAAGGAACTTAGGAGGTGGGCCTAGGGCCCACGGGTCTAGGTACCCTGGCCCAGCCAACGCCCGTCTCTGTTCTACAACTCAAATAAAAGGACACCGTCCCAAATCTCAATCCCGACCCTTCCGAACCCTAACCGTCTCTCTCCCCCTTCACGTCGACCCCCGGCATCTCCTCAGCGGCCGGCAGCAGCTGTCCTCCTCCTCTCTCTACGTCTCTCTGCCATCTCCTCCACAGGTAATTAGGGCTTGTTATTGTTTTAGGGATTTTCTGCTGTTGGAATTGCTTTTTTTGTTGTTCTTCTGATGGAATTGTTTTGGTAGAGAAGAAAAAATAGAATCATGAGAGATAAATAGAGAAGATGATAAATCTCATTGCAATTATCGCGTTTCTGCTGTTGGTTTCTGCTCTTTCTCTTTTGGTTTGTTTGGATATGAAGCTATTAGGGTGGGATCTAGATCCATTGCAGCCTGTTTGAATATGATGTTATTAGATTCATGATGACTTTTTGAATGCTTGTTACTGTTAGTGTTTTAATAAGATTGTTTTTTTTCTGACTTTCATGTATGAAGTTCCTAAATCAGGGCTTACGGCGTTTAAATGTTAGGGCTTACACTGATTAGTTCCCAAATCAGTTGACATCTTAGGGAAAAAGGCCCACCATTGACCAAGTCTTGTCAGCCTTGGTAAGTTTTTTGATTGATGGAATGGACAAAGAAGAAGGGTAGGAAGGTTTTTGAGATGGGCTCTTTGTGGGTTGATGAAGAAAGCAAGGAGAAAAGGTCAATACTTCTTTTGTTTTAAGAAAGGGATATTTTGTTTTGGCTTTTGTTCTTTGTCAGTCATTGCTTTTTCTTTGGAGAGATGCAAAAGATAGAGACGACTTTGGAGGTCTAATATGAGTTTTGGGATGTGGATTGAGAAGAAGTGAGAATTTAAAGATTCTGAATTGGACAGAGAACTGGTTTCTCTCCTTTTCAATCATAGAAGAAAGGTTGTTTAGGATTTGAATTGGGTTTTCTACATCAGAAAAGAAAACTCAGTTTTTTCGGATGAGAGAAAATGAGATTAGTTTCAGAGAAGCAGATGAAATTTTTTTTTTTTGAAAGATCTGAATTGGGGTCTTCTAAGGACTTGAAGAAAAAAAGCAGTCGACTTTGACGCTCTGCTACGGATATTAAAAAAATATAGAAAGAGAAAGAGCCTTCTTTGCTATTCTTGCCTCCATCAGTTCTACCAAATCCTCCAATTTCTGTTTATATCTTTCTTTATATAAACAATAACAGCGCTTAAGGTACCATCTTCAACAAAAATTGGCCTCTTCTATATAATGACACTCAGCACTAAGAAATGACAAACTCCTTCAAACGTTCGGCTACCACCCAATAGATATCGAAAAATCAGTTATTCTGCACCACGCGGTCCTTTTCGTAGAGAGAGAGAGAGAGCTTTTGTGGAGAACACCCCTTGCTAAATTCCATTTCCAAAGTCTCATATCTTGAGTGTCTACAATGGATAATAGTGGCTTGGACAATGTCCTTTTAAAGGCTACACCCTAAACAATTTTACCTCCAGAAACTCATAGCACTAGCCAACAAACTGACCTTCATTGAATGGGACCCGATATAAAGTTGGAAACTAGGAGTATGCATTCTATCCACACATCTTACCAAAAAAAACTCTAAACCTCTCCCCTATAATTGGGTTGTGGCAATACTTATGTCCAATGGAGCTTAGGGTTATGGAAATAGTATTTCAATGGAGCTCAGTATCCAGCTTACTACCTTGGCATTATCAACCCTCCATAGTATTCCTTTTTCAGGATTGTTTCCTTTCCCAGCACAATGCACTTTCCCTGAAACAAACACTCAAAAAATTAAATACCAAAAGAAAACGGCTCTTTCCATCAAACTTCACGAGGAGACATTCTGATGTATCAAGTTATACCATGATTAATTGGTGATCTATGCATTATTTCTTTCACAAGCATTTCTCCTTGGTACTAGGGTGGTTGTCATCTTGAAAATTCGCTTAAAAATATAGGGCACCAACAAGTAATTATGCTTGTTGGGTGATGCCGAAATATTGATATTGTGATTGGCACTTGGAATCCATGGTATAATGGTGTTCAAACAATCAATGCATTGTTTGGTGTCAGGTCTGGTGAATGAATGAGTGCAACAACCGAGTTCAATGGGTCGATGGGCAGTTCTTTTAGATCTTGCAATCTGATGTAAATTACAAGGTCACTAACAACAAAAACCCAAACTAAGGATCAATCCCCTGTTCAGTTGGTGAGTCACCTTCTTTCCACAGAAACAATCAGGGATTAATCCCTGGCGCTATTGATAGTGAGTGTGTGACTCAGTGTGTGGGTACTTTACAAAAAGGAGTAAAAAAAAAGATCCAAAACTGGGTAAAAGACCTGCGGTCATTGACGTGTGGAACAAAATATTTGAAGGGATGACTATTGCTTATCTTTGTGCATTCGCCTTCAATCTTGGTAGATGATAACATCATTGCAAGCTTGTGCACGGGCTTCTTTTCAAGTGGGCATGAATTACGTAGGCCTGCTTGAGCCCATGTAGCAATCCCATTTCATCAGCACAGCTAAACCCAACAGCCCACAAAGGGCTGCTGACCCTCCCATTGTGTACAATGCGCAAGTCTGTGCAGGTTTCCTAATTTTTCTCTTTCCTTTTTCTCTCTTTTGTTTTATTTGGTTACTTGTTTTAGTTATATTAAGTTAGGACTCTTACTATAACTAGAACAAAAGTTGTTATGAGGTTAGGGTTTCTTATAAACTTATATAGGGTTAATTTAATTCAAACATAATGAATATTTGTAAGGGTATCCTTAAAAAATAATATGTGTAAGGGCTGCTGTCCGATCATAGAATAGATTGTATGGACTTTATGAATTGAATATTTTTGCCCTTGGGCCTGCTTCATATTGGTATTAGAGTTTAGTCTCTTCCTAGCATTAGAAGTGCAATCAATTGCATGATATACTAGCTCAATCAGAATCCCTAATCCGCTCTAATCCTGATTATAATAGATCCTCATCTCTAATCAAAATTCATTGTATTATAAACATTAAAAAGAAGAAAGAAGAATAGATACATTGTACTATAAAAAAAGATTCAGTTAATGATTCCTATAAAAAAGATCCATCTCTCTCTCTTTATATATTATATATGTGTATATATATATATATTAGTGTGTGCCCTTATTTATTATTTCTGTTAATAGCAACTGGTGTTGTTTTCAATGGCACTATCTATAAGAATGTTAGAAGCCAATTAATTATGTTCATGGTGCGCTCAACTTTATTTTGATGTTAGCATTAAAAAAAAAAAAAAAAAAAAAACACTTTATTTTGATGTTTGTGCTCTGTGAATTTTCAGGCTACTGGCTTGAGCTGGATGGTTGCAGATTTGTACTGTATTTGTATTGGCAGAAATTCTAGAAAGCATAAGAATCATGTAGTATGGAAGAATTACACACACTGTTTACCTTTTGAACTTACTTTTGCATGCTTTTGCAACTGGACCGAATGAGAAAGTTTACACCTTTACAGGCAACATGGCCCAACAGTCATCTCGTCTTCATCGCCTGCTCACTCTATTGGACAGTATCCTTTTATGATCATATTGTGGATACTAGATGTTCTGTATCATCTTTGTGTGTAGGTGAAGCACTCATTGAACAGTTATTTAGTAGACTGGGTACAGTTATTAATCTTTTTTGATTGGGTACTTCTTTGACCAAAACTAAGCTGGTTCGACTCATGCAACGAGATTTGCAGCTGCTCGGCAAATAGGTGAGATTGCAAAGTCGCATCCTCAAGACTTAAATTCTCTCCTTAAAAAGGTTGGTTATTTTTACCGCTGAGTTTTTTGTTTTTTTTTGTTTTTGTTTTTTTTTGTTTTTGTTGTTGTTTTACCTCTCTGTTACATTATGCTAGTTTTTTAATTCTTCCCCACTATCTTATCACCTTTTCTTTCTTTTGCGCAAATGGTTGCTTTATCATTTGTTATCTAATGCTGCAGATAAAATGTGCCATCCTATGTTGTGGGATATGCATAAACATGTCAGTGGGTATTTAACAATTTTTTTTTCTTTTTTTGTTTTGGGTAAATGATGTTGGTGGCATCAAATACTACAAGATACCAATACATCTTTGAATGAGTTAAAGAGAGATGATTTGATTACATTGTGGTATTGGATAAAGTTGTCATGTAAGTCTCAATGTCTCATGAATTTATACAAATAGATTGTAATGTAAACAATCATTTCTACAATAAGGAAAGTTTGAGCAGTCCAAATTTTTTTCTTCTCATTATTCTTTATTTTGTTTTGTGAGTCCTGACCATAGAATTGATTTTTACAATTTTTAAAAAGCTAATATCAAGACAATGAATCTGGTCAAGTAGGATAGGAGTTTTGAAGCTTTGAATGTTTAGGATAATTAGTGATTTCCCTTGCGAAAGAAAAGGAGATTTATTAATGATTTCTTCATGGGAATAAACTTGAGGGGCAAAGCATTTGTACATGTGCAATTAATGAGAGACATATGGCTCGTTTGAGTGTAGCTGCGGCATCAGAAAATTGAAGCGGAAACAGGTTTCTGATAGTGGGTGGTTGGATTCAGAATTCTGTCCTGGCGAAGAAAATCTATTACGAAAAGCGCCGTTTTTTGCAGTTTTCTCGCTGCACTGAACAAACACGAATGTGCCGCGCAGAAAGGAAGCTTCCGCTTCTGCAGAAAAACCATTGCACAAACATGCCGATACTTGAGTTGATTATGAACACCTCTATAATCGTGTCGTCCTCATCGTCACCACCTTAAACTTATCCTGTTGACCAGAAAAGTTGGCTAGTTATGTCATCTTATATCTAAGTTTCTAGCTAAGGTGGTTTGAGTGCGTGCAAGACTCATCGGTGATATTGAGGAAAGGAATTCAAGTTCCTTAAGGGCCCGTTTGGTAATTTTACTAATATAGTCCAGTGAAGTGAAGTCAAGTTAAACATCCCATCAAAAGCACTTTTTACCAAAATTCCTCCCATCTTTTCCATAAAAAGTCAAAAAGCAATTACATTTACTCACTAAAAAACAAAAAAACCTCCATTTCCCCATACAACAAGTCAAAAATATTCCATCCCAAACAACTAAAAACAAAATACCATCATAACTCACTTATATTTTATTCATTCTTTTTATTTCACTTCACTCCACTTTATTTTAAAAGTAAATTACCAAACGGGCCCTAAGGAGTCAGAGGAAAAAGCATTTGTACATGTGGAATCAATGATAGACATACCAGAGGAAAAACCATTTGCAAAATCTCTTTTATCAAAACCTAACATGCAACATTTCCATCTATAAAACCAAAGACTTCAAGCTAGGGGAAGAACACATGTACTGTTGGTAGAAAACAAAATCAAGGCACAAATCGAAAGACATGCAAGATTTCGACTTGGTTTACCATCATAATGATTTATTAATGATTTCTTCATGGGAATAAACTTGAGGGGCAAAGCATTTGTACATGTGCAATTAATGAGAGACATATGGCTTGTTTGAGTGTAGCCGCGGCATCAGAAAATTGAAGCGGAAACAGGTTTCTGATAGTGGGTGGTTGGATTCAGAATTCTGTCCTGGCGAAGAAAATCTATTAGGAAAAGCGCCCTTTTTTGCAGTTTTTCCACCGCACTGAACAAACACGAATGTGCTGCGCAGAAAGGAAGCTTCTGCTTCTGCGGAAAAACCATTGCACAAACATGCCGATACTTGAGTTGATTATGAACACCTCTATAATCGTGTCGTCCTCATCGTCACCAGCTTAAACTTATCCTGTTGACCAGAAAAGTTGTCGAGTTATGTCATCTTATATCTAAGCTTCTAGCTAAGGTGGTTTGAGTGCGTGCAAGACTCATCGGTGATATTGAGGAAAGGAATTCAAGTTCCTTAAGGAGTCAGAGGAAAAAGCATTTGTACATGTGGAATCAGTGATAGACATACCAGAGGAAAAACCATTTGCAAAATCTCTTTTATCAAAACCTAACATGCAACATTTTAATCTATAAAAACATAGATTCAAATATAGATTAAAGACATCAAGCTAGGGGAAGAACACATGTTTAGAAAACAAAATCAAGGCACAAATCGAAAGACATGCAAGATTTCGACGTGGTTTACCATCATATTGGCGGGTGAGGGAATACAACAAAATCATTTAATCTTCCGCTGTGTGGGCCACAAAGAAGAACAAGAAGACAACAAAAGGTAAAAAAAAAAAACCCTCCACGTGCGCTTCATTGTGACCAAATTTGATTAAAGAATGCAATGAAACGCTGTGTAAGATGAGCTATGGGACCATCTGTGAAAGAGAATGCTGAGATTGCTGGAGGAGAAGAGAGGAAGAAGATAAAAAGAGGGAAAAAGGGTTTCGGCTGGGTTTTAAAGAATAGGGGAGCGGTGACTGGTGAGGCGATATTGTTGCCCGGGTCAAATTATAAAAAAAAAGAAATCTGGAAAATGGCCGCTGGGACCGCTGATGGTGGATTTATAAGTGTTGGGCCCTTTTTTGGTCTTCACAGTGTCTTAAGGGGATTTTTCCGGTAAAAATAAAATCCTCTTATTTTTATTATGTGTTGGAGTTGAACTTTTTGGTTGACCAGATTGATGGGATGAGGTCTTGATGATTATGATGATGATGATGATGGTGATGATGATATTGACGTGGTTTACTGTTGGGATTTAGATTTGGTAGTTGAAATCAGTTCCTGATTAGATTTAAAATAGAGTAATTTTATTAATAAATTTGATTAGATGTAGTCTGCCATTAATTTTTTTTTGTTTGGTAACTTGGTTTATTTTGGACGAGTAGAAGTTACTTATTACTCCAGATTAGTCTGCCAGTATCAGTCAATGGACAGTGATTGATCTGCAAACTTCTTATATGCATTTCGATTTATTTCTACTTGAGTTGATAGGACTCCTTTTCATTCTTATGCATCATTATATTTTCCTACCCATTCTAGTTGGGCTGCTGTTTTGTCATAAATGTGTATGTTTGGTTCATTTATTTCTTGTGAGCTCTTGTAATCATGAATGTTTCAGTGTTTGCTCAAATTTTGTCTCGTAAAATATAGGTTTCCCAGTATCTTCATAGTAAGAATTGGGAGACAAGGGTTGCTGCTGCTCATGCTGTGGGAGCGATTGCTGAGAATGTTAAGCACAGGTCTCTGAAAGAACTGTTTGCATGTGTTGAATCGGAAATTTTGGAGACTGGAACTTCTGATACCGTGAAAGACATGATGATGGGATGGTCACCTCCTAAAACTGTAGGAGGCCTCTCTTTCAGAAGGTATTCCATTTGTGTATGCATTATTTGATGTTTTCATTGGCTTCAGTTCATTCTTTGATGTTCTTTTTTACAGCTTTGAAATTACAAAGGTGTTGGAATTTGGTGCTCCACTATTGGCATCTATTGGGCAGGTAATGACATGCATGCTATCTAGCCTTTGAATCTGTTTTCTTATATATATATATATATTACATATTCAGATTTCCTCTGGTGTCGCCTTTCTGTTTTTTATGGTCTTGCAATGGTAACTTGGAAATTGAGCCATTAAATTTTTTTTATATGAGCAGATGAGAAGATCTTACTTGGAAAATGTGTGATACAAATACAAAAAGGATTATAAGTGAACCATACCAACCCAAATAAAAAAGAAAATAACCTACACTGAATCTTCATAAATTCGATAGGAGGGCGTACCTGTGTCCGTGTCTGGATATTATTTCTGTTCGGCCTAGTCATGGTTAGATGTTATTTTGAAATGTCAGTGTGCATATTAGTAATATTACATTTATGTTGAAGTAATTTGTAAAATTACAAATGTGTGCACTAATGCAATGCAAATTATGTTGAGACGTCCTTTGCTTGGCTTTAGTCTTTCCTTAAATGTATAATAATTTTATCAAGGGGATATGATTAGAAGAGGCTGAACAGAAACGGCAAGAGTGACCAGTACTAAAAGCCGGTAACCATTAGATTGTTGGTAGAAAATGAATGGACTTATATTCAATGAGTATTTTAAGTTTCTTGGTGTCTAAGTGTGGTATTTGGAACTATAATATGAAGTCGAAGATTGTGACTTTGAGAGGAATGGTGTTGAAAGCATAGAACTATGGTGCAATGCATGGTTCAAAATAGTGGTTGAGGCTGCATTATCGACCGTAGCAGCCACTACGTTATTTTGAAAATAGCGGCGCTACGGTTTAAAACCTAAGGGTCCGTTTGGCAATTTACTGTTAAAGTAAAAGTAATGTAAAGCATCAAATCAAGAGAGAATAAAATATGAGGGGGTTATGATGGTAGTTTGTCTTTAGTGGATTGGTAGGGAATGTTTTTGAGTTTTTATGTAAAAAGTGAGTTTTTTTTTTTTTTGTCTTTTAGTGAAGAAAGGATGTTGCTTTTTTATCCTTTTTTTTTTTTTGAAAAAGGAGAGAATTTTGGAGATGTGTACTTTTGATGTGACCTCTTGTCTGAAAAATGGTGGCTTTACATTACTTTTACTAACCTAGTAAATTGCCAAACGGGCCCTAAGGGAGCCAATCTGTTTTAATTTGAAACATTATTTTTCTTATTTTTTCTCCTCAATAGTCTTTCTTAAAGTTGTCTGTACCCTTCCAAATCACTAAAAAAATACAAGATTGGCTGCTACACAATATTTCAATTATTTTGACCACTTAAAAAATTCACACCTCTATGCATTGCCCGCTACGTAGTTTTTTGGCCATTGGTCGCTATGCTCGTTGCAACCACAATTTTAGTCCTTGGTGCAATGTTCAAGATGGAGGAGCAATCTCTTTTTTTATTCTTCATTCTGTTGTTTGTATCATATGTCTAATTCAATGTTGTTAGTTTGTGGGTATTGTCTCAAGAAGTGAGGATAGTTGTTGATCTGTTTGTGCTGACAAATCACAAATAGGATTTAAAGACACTGAGATGATTTTTTTTTTTTCATTCAATTCAAGGTGGAATTAGAGGCGGAGGGGTTGTCAAAAGGATCAATGGAAAGTTCTTCAGAGGATCGATTCTTCTGTGCTATGAGCAATACGTGATGCTAATTCCATGGTAACAGGACAAATGAAGGTTCATCATACCATCTGAGAAATTCAGGGTAATGATGATCTGTAATTAACTAGAGGGTTCATCATACCATCTGAGATGACATGAAGAGATTTTTGGTTGGGCCAAATGGTAGTGATACCATCAATGTCTAACTCTGATCTTTTAAAGGCGTCGTTATCATAATCTTTCATGGCTATGATTTCACTTGTGGATGAAAGTGAGCACAAAACTAGGGAATGAGTGATTTGCAGCTAGGTTGATAAAAACATCCTTGAAGAATGACATTCAAGTAGTTGTGAATGGAGGATTTATTTTTGTAGATGGATTCACCTGGCATAATGATGGGAAGATGGATGTCTTGGCCATTTGGAAGGGATCCAAATTCATGAGTGGACAAAATACTTACTGCGGTGCCCTCCCCCTTCAGGCGCCCTCAAGCTTAATTTCGATGGTAGTGCTTTGGGTAATCCTGGTCTAGCGGGTGTGGGGGGTGTTATTCGTATTGAGGAAGGTAATACCATACTTTCTTACTCGGGCCTAGCCAGATTTTGTTCCATCAACAAAGCTGAATTGTTAGCTCTCAAAATCGGCCTACGAGAAGCAGCTAATCTCCATCCTGATTGGTTACTTGTTGAAGGGGATTCTTTTTGCGTAATTCAATGGGGGCGTCCCAATCTTCAAACCCCCCTTGGTACCTTGTGGATATCATTGAGGAGGTTATCCAGCTTTCGGGGGATTTCAATATTTCCTTCCACCATATCAAGTGCTCGGCTAATGATGAAGCGGATAGGCTCGCCAAAGAGGGAGTTCTGAAAACAGAGTTGCATATTTTTGTTTAGTTTGTTTTTTTTTGGGGTTGTTGCTACTTTTTTTGGGCGTAGCTCCCCCTTTTTGGTTTTGATTGCTCACCCCAAGTTTGTTTGGGGCCTTTTGAGTTCAGTATGTTTCTCTTATACTTTACAGTTTTTTTCAAGCAATGAATTCAATCACCATTTAAAAAAAAATTACTGCGGCTGTGGTCATACTTAAGGTCTGTGATAGTAGTTGTAGAGGACTCCATCTATAAAATTTGTTTTGAGAGGTAACTGATAATTTTATAAGGAGAAAAGGAAATACAACCACAAGGCCAGAAGCGAGCGCAGGTATAAAAGCATTATACCGAATGCTAGAAAACCATTACCTAATGCAAGCACTAAAATCAAACAATCGATCTTTCCCTTGCATTGCGAATACATTAACCATACCATTGGCTGACCTACTAACAGGAATAAAAGATACCTGATATAAGGAAGACAGGTATTTAATCTCATTGAGAATGAAATCCATCATCCACTGCGCTTTGCTTGACAATATCGAAGAGAGAGAATTAGTCGAATCATGTCCACAATTGATGAGTTTTGGAGATTTTTAGAAAAGATGTGAAGCACTTCTAAGATGGCCAACACGTCTGCCTCATTTGAGTCTTTTAACATCCATATTCTTAGACAATATTAACAAAACTTCACCTATCTTAGAGTCCATCTATAATTATGTTGTAGAATTTGCTTTTCTGAGGATTTTATGCGCAAACCCTAATTGAATCTAGTGTGAGTTATTCCTTGAGGTTAGTAGTGTTTGTTTCTTGATAGGGGTCAGAAATTGAAGAATATGGGGCCTCAATCAAATGCCATTCTGGGAGGGAGGGAGGGAGGCCTTGCCTGAAAGTAAAGGGGGCGTGCTTCTTTTTTTGTTATTTGTATCTACCTTGTCACCCCACTTAGTGGGAAAAGGCTTGGTTTGGTTTGGTATCTACCTTGTCAAAGGCAGGAACTAGGGAACTGTGTAACACTGTGCTTCTGTGCTCCATGGAAATTTGTTTTCACACTGACGCTGAAAATCAGTTCAACCTCTTACCAAATAGGAGAAGGTTTTCGATGGAATCGAGGAAAATTAGTTCAGAATTTTCTGCTTTTCCATGTGGAAAGTGCTGACCCAAAATGTGGAAAACTTGCTTGTATGGAAATTTGAAAGCCTTCTTCGTGGCATTACCAAACCCTCAGCATTGCACAAACGTGGTCTTATTGTTACATTGTGCTTGGGTTCATGATTCTTTATCAAGTGTTTTTGGCTTGTAACTTGGTAGTTTTATTTTATGGGTTCAGCTGTATTTCTTTATATAATGTATATGACTACCCTCTTCCTTTTGTTTGTGCAACAATTATTTTCTTTAGAGACTAATATTCAGTATACATTCTGGCTCAGGAGTACGATATTGCAAATGAGAGTACCAAGAATCCAGCAGAGCGCTTAGCTCGCCAGAAGCAAAATCTTCGACGTCGTTTGGGTCAGCTCATATTCATTTTGGTGTTTCTAGCATGGATTATTGATTCAAATGAGTTCAGGATTGTCATACTTGGGGTTGGGTATTATTATCCATGATATTTGTTTTTAGTTACTAGATATCATTCAATTTAAATGACATTTTTGTACTTGATTCAGTGCTAATTTCCTCCACACTGGGGCCACAGGGGATTTACCTGGCTCTCCTTGGGCCCGTAGGGATTAGTCCTGCTAAAGGGCTGAGACACCCTCCGATATAAAAATAAAATAAAAAAACTCCTCTATTTCTATGGAGGATTACTAACCTTCTTACTTCAGTTTAAGTAAGGCTTTGATGACAACGATGCTTCTGTATAGAAGTCAAATTCTTGGAACTTTAAGTGCTATTTCATTTTAATGTTGAATCAAGAAGTTTATATTCGCAATAACTTAAGTATGGTTATGCTATATCATGTTAATTCTTGTAACTTAAGTGTTATTTCATTTTAATGTTGAATCAAGGAGTTTATATTGGTAATAACTTAAGTATGGTTATGCTATATCATGTTATTGATGTGAAGATTGAAGGCTAAATGGGAATGATGAAATTTTGAAATAAGTAAAAAGACAATAATCAGCTATCGAAAGAAGTGATTGCATCTAAGAAATTGAATATAATTAACACCCAAAAAATATAAAAATAAATATAAATTGTGAAAAATGGCTCAAATGAGCGATTCGCCTCGGAAAGACCTTAAGTGTTTAGTCTGGGGCTTTGTTTTTTCTTATTGTTTCCCTGTTTTCCTTGTTAGCTTCTCGGTACTCATCTCTTGTACTGCTTGGATTTTTTTTTAAAATAAAAGTAGCCATTAGAAAAAATTGTGAAAAATGGTTCAAATCACTCATTAATAATCATTTCTTGTACACATAGGTTATAACACAATTTATTTGTATGTAATATTTGATGCACTCTGGAATTGGAATTTGTGTATAGATAAGGAAGCAGATGGCTCAAAATAGAGAAATATTAGGCACTGTAGGCGCTAGTTGAATAATAACTTAATTTTTTTTCATATGTAAGATTTGAATGACTTTGATATAGGAAAAGTTACAAGGAACTGCAAAAAAATAAAAGAAAATGAAAATAAAGATAAAACCATGGTGGGTGTTTTGCATGCAGAACAAATGCATATGCCCAAAAACCATTTAATATTTTTTTCATGCTTATGTGTTTTTTTTTTTTAATTATCTATTTGAAGATTTTGAGTTAAAAAACACTTGGTTGGAGCTGGGCCTTGTATCTCGGTTAAGATTTATAGATCGCCAAAAAAAAAAAAAAAAAAAAAAAAAGTTATAGATCACCTTGTATTGCATGTGTGACTTTATGTCATGGCTTTGCTTTACATATTAGCTTATTCTTTTACATTTATTGGGCATGTGATAAGTATTGCTGACAGGCATTTGTTCCTTTGTGCAGGTCTGGATGTTTGTGAGCAGTTTATGGATGTCAATGATATGATAAGGGATGAAGATCTTCTTGTGTCCAAAGTTCATTCCCATGGAAATGGGATGGATCATGGCTATTATTTATCGCAGTCTGGTCACCGTATCCAGCAACTAGGTGCCAATATGGTTCCAAATTTTATTTCAAAAAGGTTAAGTGCAAGAGAATTGAATCTATTAAAACGGAAAGCTAAAGTAAATGCAAAAGACCACCCAAAAGGCTGGTCTGAGGATGACGATTTTGAGGCACCACATTCTCAAACTTCAGCAACACCAAAGGGCACATGTCCTGACCCACTAAATTCAGATAAGGTATTATGCAGATATTAATTCCCATCGAATATAAATATAAACTCGTCAAACCTAATGTGGTGAATTAATATAGCATGTTATATTTCATTGTGGCCTCTTGCAATGAAGAAATCACCATAATAGGGAGAGCATGTTCCCCCTAGGCCCTAGCAATGTTCTCTTTATATAATGTTCAGCTATCGATTATTTTGGAAGTTTATTTGCATCTCTCTCTCTCTCTCTCTCTCTCTCTCTCTCTCTCTCTCTCTCTCACACACACACACACACACACACACACACACACACACACACACACACACACACACACACACACACAAAAATTTACTTCTTCGAACTTACTAATCCATGAAAATTTTCCTTTCTAGTAATGTTTGGATAATTTAGCAGTCATTATTGAATAATAGTTCATTTATATGGTTGCTAAGATATTAAGAGAAATGATCAAAATGATTGATTGTTGCAAAGGACTGGCAGGTACTGCGAGAAAAGACCATTTCTTTTGTTCATCTCTAACATTTCGCTGGTGATTGTGATGAACCTTTGAGGTGACATTTTGCTGAGTTGGTCTGATCATAGATTCTTTCATCCCAAAGGAGAAGGTGAGAAGAAGAAACTTGGGATTTGCCTTCGTAAGGTTTGCATCACAAATTGAACCTGATCAAGCGATTGATCTCATCTTGTTGAAGCCAAAAGTTTAGATGCAGCTGGCTAATTATGAGATTCTGAAGGCTGCTATCACCAGACCTAATAGTATGCGGTCAACTCTTATTCGGAGGTGGAAATACACCGGACATCTTGAAGATCGGTGATTGACTTTATGGTCAAATGAAATGATAGATCATCAAGGAGGGGAATACCGGGGTACAAGGAAAATTGGGTGGTTGGGGAAAAGCGTTAAGTAGGAAACATGTAGGTTTTCAGCTAGCCTAGTTTGATACTTGAGATTGTTGATGATTTTTATGAATTTCATCGAATTGTGGTTGGACGCAAATTGTAGGGAGATAATAGCAGACATCGAGCAACTTGACGATTGAATGGTCTTTATTAACCTATCATCAGAAGTCGGGGTGGAAGAGATTTGTCATGGGCGTCTTCTCCTCTTTGGGGTGTTGAGGTGATGGGATGACTTCTTGTTCCTTCTTAGTTGTGTCATATCATGTATGAAAGGAGTTTTTAGCTTTCTTGGTTCCTACTTGGGCACAAACCTGGAGTTTGACCCTAGAATTATTAAAAACGGATGAATTGCACTTTTGTGAAGTAAGTGTGCTCAAGCGAAAAGGAACCAAAGTTCCATCAGTTCCTGTAGCCAAGTGGGGTGCTTACTGTTTCATGGTGTTTTGTCTGGGTTGATTTTTTCTTTCTCAATTTCTGTTTTTATGTCTGTTTCTTTTACTTCTTTGTCTGTTTTTTCTGTTGCTGTGTAACCCTTTCGATGTAGAAAAAAAAAAGAAAAAAAGAAAAGGAACCAAAGTTCTGAGTTCCATCTTCTTGTGATTGGATGACCCTTTTTTCCTTATCTGGTTGGAAGAAGAGAGGAAGATAAATTACTAGATTTAGAAGTCAGGCAGGTGGTAGAAGATGAAGATGGAGTGTAACCCGACCTTTCGAATTCTGAAATGCCTGCCTCAAAGCTTAAGGGCATTAAGACTGTAAACCTATGGTCCTTCCAGAGTCTTGCATAGACTTGGACTTGGGCTTTTGGAGCTTGTGAACCTATTTTCAAGCGATTGGGCCAATACCTGGTCGTGGGCTTTAAGATGGTCTTAAGTTGTGGGCTGGGGTGTTGCATCTTGATTCTTGAAGCAAATAGGCTTATGAGCCCAATCCCAAACTACTAGGGCCTTTTTCTTCCTGTCTGGAACAGAACTAAATCTCTTTTATAGCAAAGACTGAGGTGCAGGTATTTGAAGGGAGGATGTCATGGAATTGAGTGAAGGCTCTGGCATTGGGAGGGAAATCTAAGATCTCTCTATGTTAAGAGTTCCAATGAAGAAGATGATCCAGTCGAGCTGAAAGGCACAAAGAACATGCAAGCAAGATTTATGGTGGGACTTGGGTCAAGGAGCAGTTTGTCCTATTCGGGCCCTGCTGGGTTTTCCTGGGTTTTGCTCCATCAACAAAGCGGAGCTTCTGGCTCTAAACATAGGCCTTTGAGAGGCTGCGCATCTTCATCCTCATTACCTCATTGTTGAAGGACTCTTCTTTTGTAATCCAATGGGTGACTCAACCCGCTAGATCTCCTTGGTACCTAGCAGATATCATAGATGAGGTGGTGCAGCTGTCTAGCGATTTGAACATTTCCTTCATTCGTATTTTTCGATCAGCCAATGCAGAAGCAGATCAATTGGCCAAAGAGGGAGTTCTGAAACCTTCTTTGACCATCACTGCTACTTAATTTGTTTGTTGTAGGAGTGGAAGCACCTATACTGACCACAAAATCCCCCTACAGAAAAAAAAGGGAAAAAAGAGCTATCAAAAGCAAATGGTATGAGAGGAAAAGCCGAAAAAGCTCTTATACTGTATGGTTTTCCTGACCAATGAATTTATTCACCATTTAAAAAAAAACAGAGAGCAGTTTGGGAACGGTGGCATTAAGCATTCCAACCTGTAAGGGCAAAAAGAGTGAGAAGGTAATGGGCATTACCATATCCATTAGGAGGGCAATGGTGACGAGTGCAAGATTTGGTCTACTAGGAGTGGGAATGGATTAATATTCTCCTACAATAAGGGTTTCTTCCCCAGATAGTGATGGTTGTGGACCCATTTCAACATCTGAGGAACAGAAGCAAGGAAGTGAGAATGCTGTAGGAGGAAATGAGTCTGCTAGGGGCCTGCAGTGGGTGGTTTGTTAATCTGAAGGTGAGGGCATGTCCCAAGTCTTAACTGGGTTCTCTTCGTTCCAACAAAGGCCGGGGGTGGACCAGACTGCGTTTGCTAAGAATCATTGTATATGCTGAGATTGAGGGTTTCTATGACAGATGAAGATGGTGGCTGGGATCTCCTTGTTAACTCTATTGAGGAGAGGGGGAACAAAACAGGCAGGACTGTTTTCAGCCTCAAGTTTTTTATTGACTCTGGAAAACATACTAGAAGCAGAAGCGTGGGCTGGCTACGATGCTTGCGTCTCTAGGAGCTTAGGGCAGGGAAATGTAACAGATGAAGATCATCTTGTGAAATGTCAAGGAGCTCGGTGACGTTGATGGCAGGTCGACGGTCAAGAAGGTAATCCTGATCTTGAATGCCTTAATTACTATGTTGTAGAAAATGAAGTTGATCAAGGTGGACAAGGATGCAATAGATAGGGTATGGCGTGGGTGGTCAACTATGATTCCCAGATACGGGTACGGATATGGATGCTGATACATGGATTAGGGATTCGACTCCTCACTTTTGAAAATCTAGGGCATGGATGCGGATGCGGGTGTCCTAATTTTTTCTTTAGATCACTTTTGAATCCATGAAATCATCATTGTTTACATTTTTTTCTATCTTTTTTTTTATGTTGAGAAGAAAATTATAAGAACTAAATGAAATAAAGGACCTTTTTTATTTATTTATAAAAGACAAAATTTTATTCCGCCAAGCAAACAGACAGAAATATGAAATAAAGGACTTAGTAAGTAGGTTATGATAAACTTGTACTGTAGCAGTATTGGTGCAGTATCGGGTACCAATACGGATACGATGGGCTTGTATATGTATCCGAGTATCATAGGTGATCAGGCTTGTGGGCTTCCCTCAATTTAGAGGGAGTGGCTAGAGGATTTATCCTCTGATATTCATTGAGGGTAGAAGTGTGATGCAGGCTAGATCCTTGGTCTGGCAGCCCATTGGGCCCAAGCCCATAAAAAGATCTTCAAATCATGCAAGAGTTTTATTTTTAGTATTAGCTGGATTTTAGGAATAATTGGGAGATTAATTAGAAAGTTTCTCTTATTTGATTTAGTGCTTATTTTAATTAGAGTTGTTTCCAAGAATAGGTTAGAGTATGAATCTATATAAAGGATTGTAATCCCTCTTTAGGGACAATGCATTGATTAATAAAATTTCTTCCTTGAGAATTTCCCTCAGTTGTGTGTTTGTGGTGTGAGACCAAGACAGTTTTGATCCTATGGATCCCTATCTCTAAGCCTTTGGCTTGGAGTTTAGCACGTTGGCTATCCTCCCTATTCCTTGCACTGCTTCAAAGTGGGTAATTCTTGATAGGATGTTTTTCAGTGCCTATTCATTTAGAGGACCTTGAAGCTTCCTGATGGCAATGTATGGGTCTAATGAATCTTGTTTGTGGGATAGCTTTTGACAAGTTGGTTAGGGGTATGGTGCATAGAGAGAGTCTTCAACCTTGTTAGAGTGTTGTGTAAGTTTTTGCCTTTATTTTCTTTTTCCCCTGGTGAGAGAAAAAGGAGGATGAAGGGGGAATGTTGTTTGTAAAGATGAGAGAGTTCTATGTTTGGATAAAATCCCATGGCCTCATATCTAGACCCAAACAGAGTTCACTATGCTTGGTCTAATCACTAGTTTCCTTTGTCAATGTCTAGTCTTGACATGCTTCTGCTATTGGGGGGGATGGATGGATGTATAGGGAGTGGCGCTTCCAAAATCGGCATCAGACCATTATGTTATCTAGCTGGATTCCAGATGTGAGAGATAGAGCTTGACTTCATTTGCTTTCAAGCTATAGTGGATGGTAATGACAGGCTCACCAGATCTCCTTAAAGAGTGGTGGAGGACCATTAGGATGGAAGGTTGGGGAGGTTTTAAGTTGGCTCAGAATCTGAAATATCTAAAAGCAAGAATCAAGGATTTTTCCACCTAGAAATCTTCTAATGAGGCAGAGGTGTTGGCTATTCTAGGAGGTCTTTAGATTTTTACCACCTCATTTTATTACTAGTTAGTAATGGAAAGAGACTCTAGGAATGCCATATCCTGGGTTTCTTCATCGACCAAGCCCCCGTGGAGATTATAGTTCTACTTCAATGAGATTATGGTGCTTTCCCGTCAACATCTGTGGAGTTTCATCATGTTGGGTGATCGGCTAATGGCTTTACTGATTTGATGGTCAAACAAGGGGTGGATAGACCCTTCTGTTTGTTGCTTTAACTTTGTAATTTCTATTTCTTTGTTGTTGGTCTGTTTTTGGTACAGGTATAATGCTGAGCTTTTTCCTTCCTTTCCAATCTTGATTGGGTGGTTCTGCTTTTTGTAAAATCTTCTTTTTGCGAAAGTCACTATTGCCATTCCCCATCTCCCCCCCTCCCCCCCCCCCCACCCCCCCCCCCCCCAAAAAAAAAAAAAAAAAAAAAAAAAAGAATCAAGGTGTAAGGGAGAATAATGAGGAATCCACAGAGTTAAAAGGAAATGTTTGTGAATATCTACTCTCTAGGCAATTGATTACAAAGAAGAGATAGTAGGCTTATTGTTAGAGAAGGCTAGTGGAGGGAGGGAGGGAGTTTGGGGAGGAAATGAAGCGGCAGTTTTTTGACCTTTGAAGCAATAAACCTCTGGGTCATTACGGTTTGCTCATGAACCAATTCTTCTGGGATGAAATTGGAAGAGATATATGGCTACTAGTTGTTCAGAAAATCAAACTGTATTGGAAATTGTTGAAGGGGATGATTTGAATGGTATCATGAATTTTAAGATTTTTTTATTTTTCTTATAAAAATGGTAAATTATAAAAAATTAAAAGGAAGAAAGAAAAAAACTAGTTATTTATAATCCATTCATCTTCCCTCCATAGCAGCATCAATTAGTGACAAATAAGACTAGAATAGAATCATATTGAGAATATCATTGACATAGACTAAAATATCATAAATGATATGTTGGGGTCGTGACAAATTTTTTATTCAGGCTATCAATGTACCTGACAAAACCCTTTTCATTTGGGCTTGGGACGTGCAATTACAACAACTGGTGGAGTGGGGTCATAAATGATGTGTGAATAGTTAAATATTTTTGAGATACAACATTACTAGGAAAAATAAAATAGTTGCAGTGTTTTTTTTTTTTTTCTCTTTTAATTAAAAGATAAACATAAAATCCAAACCATCATTTTTACATGGTTAGGATGTCTCCTTAAGTTAAGAAGATGTTAATGAAAAAAAAAAAAAATACTAAAAAAAAAACTAAATTAAAAGAATGAATGCAGGACAAAACCTATGTACAATTGAATGCTTTGGTCACATGATTAATTTATCGCTTAAACGGTAAATTCTCTTGAAAATCACAGAACTCCTTAGGAATTTTTATTGATCACTAAATAACCCTTCAAAAACAGAAAGGGGCACCAGCAAAAAAGAAAAAGAAATATTGTGAAGTTACTACCATCAAACTCTCACTTGTGGCTATTCCTGCTCAAATGAATCATTTGAATGTAACATTCGAGAAAACAAGTATCAAATCGTAAGATTCTCACTTGAATCCTAAGACTCAGCTGTAATTAGGATTTGTTGCATGGATGCAAATCGTTTTCCTTAGGATACGATATGAATTGTAGGATTCAAATATGAATCCTAGGATTCTAACAACAGTGGACAAATCCTTGATGGGTCCTAGACTTTTGTCACAACTGGATGTAATTTGTGAGCTACTTAGAAAAGGAGCATGATAGGTCGAATGGAGTTACTCTTTTATGCAATGAGGAGAATGCGTTTTGGGTTAGATGATGCAATTGGATTAGAGTGTGATTGCTTAAGGGCTTTCTAGATCATGGGAAATGGATTCCCAAAAAAGGCTTCTCTTGGAGCTCTAGAGTCCTGATTGTGGGAAGTTGGCTGTGGATGGTTGCTCATTTATTTGTTTAACATTCCAGAAATGGGGGTTGACAAGGGACTGTGGATGGTTTTTTGGGGATATGCTTTCTTCTTGGTTAGGAATAAGGGCAGTGAAAACTAGCCCAGTAGCCAGCTTATGGAGGATTATGGTGTTTCGAAGGTCATTATATTTGGATGGACTGCACTCCTCCTATGGACATTCTGTGGCGTGTTTAGCTGGATTCCTTTTTTTTTTTTTGAATGGTTTAGCTGGATTCCTTAATGCTTGCGTTTATGTGTGTAGCGGATGCAGAATTGATGGATTGTCTCCTAAAATGTCAGTCTGCTCAAGGCATATGGAGTGTAGTTCTGTCTCGGTTTGCATACATTGGGCCCCTCCCAAATTCCCATGTTCTTTTTTGGTCATGGAAATTTGGCTTCAAAGGTGAAAGGGGTGGTGTTCTAAACAATAAATGGATCAGAGTTGATAGACATTAATGTGGGCCTTCCTGTAGCCAAGGAATATGAACATTCAGAGTGTCATAGTGGAGGGAGACAAAAAACGTGCCATTTGTTGGTGGCTAGGGGAGGTATTGTACCTTGGAATCCGTGCAACATGGTAGAGGAGGTCCAAGACTTGGCAAGGGAAGGCCATGCATGCTCGTTGGAGTAATAATGTAGTAGATCTCCTGGCTAAAGGCGTTTGACGGAATGGAATGGTCTTTGGCTCTTTGCCATTGTGATCCCGTTTCCAGTTTGATTTCTATTTCCCACCCTCCAGCTCTGGAGGTGATCTGATCGTTCTGTTATATTCTGGCTTAAGTGGGGGTGAATTTTAACTTTTTCCGCTGGCTTTGTCTCAATATAGCTCCTTCATGCTGCAAATACCTCAATTATTAATAAAATCATTTCCATTTAAAAAAAAGTAAATGTTCATTTATGGTTCTCCTCAATTTCTCAACCTGGTGTTCTAGTAAGAGAGCCTTATTTTTCTCTCCTGACTTCAGCCCATTAGATTCTGGATTTGTGCTCCTGGTGTTCTTGCTAGTAGCTATAAGTCATTCTTTACAAATCCTTTGCTTCACATCTTTTCTCTGCTCTCTCTCTCTCTCTTCACAAAAGAACTGGAACCTGCCTCTTCTTGTTGACAGGAAAAAAAATATTAATTTTTTTTTTTGTTGTTGCTCACTTTAAGTCTCAAATCATTTGGTACATTCTCCACCTTTTGAATCTCTCCACCACTATTTGAGTGAGATTTTCAATTGAAATATAGAAGATGGCATCATTCTATGGGACTTCCCTCTCCTAAATGTTCCTTTCGCAGGTATTCACCGATTCTATTTATGAGGATGACAGCTTTGAGCATGATGGTGATGGGAGCTGGCCGTTCCACCATTTTGTTGAGCAGCTCATCCATGATATGTTCGACCCCAGTAAGTCTCTCTCTCTCTCACTCAATACAGTGAAGCTTTGTTATCTTGTTTGTTTTAGCACAATTGAACATTTCCCTCCCCAGATGATCAGATGATATGTTTCTGATACTTTCGTTCTGTATTTTTTTGATATTACAGTATGGGAGGTGCGACATGGTAGTATCATGGCACTTAGAGAAATTTTAACCCATCAAGGTGCTTCTGCTGGTGTTTTTATACCTGATCTGAGTTCAGAAAGTTTGCGGTTGGTTGAAGTTGATAATAGTCATGATTTGGGCAATGCCACAAAGAGACTCAGAGAAACTGTTCTTGACACACAAGTTTCTGTTTGTGAATCTGAACCAAACTTGAAGAGACAGAAGTCAGAAAGTGATCCAAATCTCTTTGTAAGTACAGTAGCTGTGAGAGGCAGGGAGATGGACCCTCATGTTTGCTTAAAATTTGAAGATGGTTCATGGAGTTCAACCCCTGGACAGGTTTATGGAGGACTCGATACTGCTCCTGTTAAATTGGAGCCTGAAACATGTCTTGATGACCTTAATTTGCAGCGTAAAGAAGTTGGGGAAACTGGACACCAGAAAATCTACTTTGATGATTGGAGCTCTGCTGCAGAGATGCAGTTACCATCTAATTTGCCTGAAGGTTGCAGATTGAAGAAATTGCTCAAGCTCGCGAGGCATTCATGGATTAAAAACTGGGAATTCCTTCAAGATTGTGCTATCCGTTTGCTTTCTGTACTATCTTTAGATCGGTATGCTGGTGGGGCAAGTTTCAGCTTTATTTTCTTAGGCTTCTTTTGACCACTTAGGTTTAATTAAAAAGGCGCTCTAATCATGTGGACGTTGCATATGATCATTTGCTTGGTATTATGCAGACTTGAGTTTTTTGTCTGCTATTTTTTTTTCTTTTTTCCTCATGACGTCTCTGGTCATTAGTAGTTTTCTGATAATTATAATCGTTACCATTTTCCATGAAGATGATTTTTTTTTTTTTTTTTTGCCTTGTTTGTGCAGTTTTGGTGATTATGTTTCTGACCAGGTTGTTGCCCCTGTTCGTGAAACCTGTGCACAAGCACTAGGTGCTGTACTTAAGTACATGCATCCGTCATTAGTTCGTCAAACTCTGAACATCTTACTACAGATGCAGGTAACTGTTAATTCAAGAACAGGGTGGTTTTTGTCTTTAATTGATTGTTGGAGCTATCAATACTCTTCTCACATCAATGTTTCTTACTCTCCTTACAGTATCGACAAGAATGGGAAATTCGGCATGGGAGCCTTTTGGGGATCAAATATTTAGTTGCTGTTCGGCAGGTATTATTCTCCACATTTATAATCTGAAACTCGCAAGCTTTCTATTATAAGCAATGTTCTATTTTGATGTATTGTATTTTACACTCACGCTTACATACAAAATACTGCATACCTCCTTTTTCCTTCCAAAATAAATTCCGTCTTTGAGAAAAGCTCCCGCTGGTTTCTTTTGCTGTAAAAAATAATTGACAACCCTGTAATGGTCATGTCTCAATATTAGTTTTTCTTACATAGTTCAGTTGGTTTTGCAAAATTTATTTGTGCTAATGGCATCTCCATTTTCTGAGGAGAATTAGGTCGCTGAAGAAGTCCACTTCAGTTTTTCGCAGATTCCATTTGGTGTGACAATACGTGTTCCTTTAAAGTTTTTGTCATTTAATACATGAACCTAGAAAAACAAATGCCATATGCTGTGTATTTTCTATTTCCCATTAAACATGTTGCAACTATTAATAGGCGTTGCCCATCAATCACCTGATGATATGGAAACCCTGGTCTTACAGTTGAAGACACATTGATAAAAGAATGATGGGGCAAAATAATTGTGAGAACTGTTTCTCGGCTACATGTATATGTGCATAGTGAGGGTTTCTTCTTTTCTTGTGTTGATGGTGTCCACTGATCAACAGGAGTTTTGATCAGCTGATAGAATGCACATTTGATAATATCTGGTGGGCCCAATACAGTCTCAACAACTACAGAGAGAGGCATGTGGAGAATGTGTGGACTGTGCAAATGCGCACGTGTTTTATTTAAATTGTAGTGGAAGTGGAAGTTTATCCCCTCATAGAAATTTCATTTTATTTGGAAATGGTCCTTGGCTTGGAAACATTTATCTTTTTCTGTGTAAAAAGTGCTGAAAATACATGCCTTAGGACTCGTTTGTGTAACGTTATAATCTGGAGAAGTATTAGCAAAAAGGGATGCATGTTTGGTGGGTAGTAGATGTTTTGCATAGAGAGATTCCGGGCTGCTTCATTTTTCTACTGACAGGGTTGTTTAATGCTTGTCAGGAAATGCTTCAGGATTTGCTTGCCTACATACTACCTGCATGTAGAGCTGGGTTAGAGGACCCAGATGATGATGTTAGAGCTGTTGCTGCGGAGGCCTTAATACCCATTGCTTCAGCTATTGTATCTCTTGATGGCGAGGCGCTACATTCGATTGTTATGCTATTGTGGGATATTTTACTAGATTTGGATGATCTGAGTCCTTCTACCAGTAGGTATGCCTTTTCATGCATTTGTTCTACAATCATTTTGGAACGTATTCTCCCTTATTAGCATATTTGAATGGTTTTTCTATGACTATTTGGCGGATTTTTCCTGGGTAATTTGTAGGACCTAGGACTATTGCACCATGAAAGACAAATCCTTTTTATTCAATGAAACAGTTCGCGTTTCATCTCTTGCTGGAAATTGTCACAAGAGCCACCTATTTGAATTTCAGTCCCTAAAAAATTTCATTCTCTTTCTGGACGGCCTTGTTGTTTAGCGTGTCTATTAGAAGAGGAGGTTAAAAGGGGCTGATATGATATACATGGTTCAAAATAGTGGCCGTTGCGCTAT
The DNA here is from genome assembly GCA_003546025.1 of Camphora micrantha. NCBI lineage: Eukaryota > Viridiplantae > Streptophyta > Magnoliopsida > Laurales > Lauraceae > Camphora > Camphora micrantha. The sequence continues at coordinate 7,587,010 of QPKB01000007.1, forward strand.
TTTGGAAATAGCGGCACTACGGTCTAAAACCTAATAGAGCAAAGCAATTTTAATTTATAACACTATTTTTCCTATTTCTTCTCCTCTATAGTCTTTTCAATAGTTGTCTCTACCATGGTTCAAAAAATTAGACTTGGCACATACCAAGTCGCATGAGACTCGGCCGAGTCGAGTCTCGAGTCCGATTTTTTGAACCTTGGTCTCTACCCTTAAATGGTTCCAAATCACTAAAAAAAAATAATACAAGATTGGTTGCTATATAAGATTCAAATTTTTTTTTACCACAAAAAAAAATAAAAATTCACACCACGATGCCGCTACATATCGGCGCCACCGCTGCATATTCCTGCTACATATCACCGCAACCGCTACGTATTGTTAGTTACATAGTATTTTGGCCAGTCTACGCCTGCTGCAACCGCTATTTTTGTCCTTGGTGACATAAAGTTTTACTCTTGCGTGTTTGGATGAAAGATGTAAGAGTGAGTAATCGTTGATGTGACATAAAGTTTTACTCTTGGGTGTTTGGAGAAAAATGGGGAGGGTAGAGTAATTTTTGATGTGAGATAAAGTAGTCACTCTACACCTTCCTTTTCTCAACATCCTTTTACTCGGCCTGACTATAATAAAGTGGAGTAAAAAATTGTCCTATAGTATTTTTACTCTCCATCCTCTCCTTTTTATTTTATTCTTGATGCGCCCTTTATTCCTCTTTTATTCTCCTCTCCATTAAATAAACTTGCCCTGACTGTGGTAATTATATTGCTTTCTATGGATTCCCTTTGAGCGCAGAATCGCAAATATACATGCATACTTTTGGAGCTAACATAAGTCTTTATTATTAAACTGAGATACCTTATGGGGGCTTCTATTGGCACCGGATTTTCATCTCTCCACACCACAATAAAAAAATAAAAAAAAACTTTTCCTAAACTAACCCTCCTCCCCTCTCTACCCTCATCCTCTCTCTTCCCCACCCCACCTAGTCTCCGGCGGGGAGGGATCCTAGGCCAGCCGGCCTGGCCCCCCCCCGCCCCCCCCGCCCCCCCACCCTCGCGGCTGGGAGGGAGATCGGGCTGCAACAGGCGGAAACCCTGCTGCCCAATCTCCCTCCCCGCCAGCGGGAGGGAGAGGATGAGGGTGGAGGGAGGGGGGGAGTAGTAGTTTAGGAAAAGAATTTTTTTTTTTTTTGTTAGTGCGGTGTGGAGAGAATAAAATCCGGTGCCAATAGAAGCCCCCATGCCTTACTGGTGAAGCTTTACTTATCACTTGTGCTAGCCTAGCCAGTTTTGTCTCAACCTGTTGCACTAGTCTGGCATATCACACCGCAGATGGGGCAGCAGTCATGTTAACTTGTGATGGGTGCCTAGGTTATCCTCAAATTGGCTATTTCTGGCCCTCAATCTAAGTTGGGTGCCCTTTATCTTGGAATGCATTTGTATCTCTAATATTAGTAAAACATCCTGAGTAAGCGTAAAGTGCAACCCACCTCTTGGCTGGTGTAGAATAATTCTAAAATACCAAGGATAAGGCCATTTGTTGAATGAGTTTAGGCATGGTCAAACCGGAGAAAACCTATCGAACCTTGGATGAGCCAGTTAACTACAGAGGTTAGTGGAATAGAAGCTTTATTTTTTGAGATATTTGACCTGCCTAATTGTGTCACAGTCCTTATAAGATTGTAAGTTTATTCCATGAGAAAGCTTGACCTCACAACATAGGAAACGTGCCCTAAAAAGGTGAAAGGATTTGGAAGGTGAAAGAGAAACACTATTTAAGGATAAAGTTATAGAGGGGAGAATGGTGTTTGGAGGGAGAAACTATGCTAATGTGGAATCAAATGGCTGACAAGGATGAAGTTATAGAGGGGGGAATGTTGTTTGGAGGGAGAAACTATGATAATGTGGAATCAAATGGCTGACAGTATTAGAACAGTTGCAAAAGAGGTGCTTCGATAGTCACAAGGGAAAAGACACCATCATAAAGAACCTTGGTGGTGGAGGTAGAGGCTTAGAAATTTGGTGAAGAGAGAAGGTGTTGTTATAATGTGTGGTAGGGTACTAGGGATATGGGGAATTATGAAATATATAAGAAGGCAAAGAAAGAGGTTAAGAAAGTAGTAAGTGATGTAAAGTTCAAAGCATATGATGACCTATATGATAAGTTGATGCAGGCCAGGCCCATGGTCTGCCACCTAATTGGGCCTAGTCCACAAGCCCAATAGGTCATTAATTTAGTTAGAAGTTTCAATTACTTGAGAGTCTTGTTTAGAGAGTTGTTATTTATTTAGTAATTAAAATTAGGATTTTTATTTTATTTGGATTGTTAAGCAAGTTGTTCCCTTTATTGTTTAGGAAAGCAGAATCCTACTAGGAAGGGTATGCCCAAACCTTCTTATAAATATGTAATCCTTCCATTAGGAGAGTAGTTCATCATTATTCAATAATAAAGATTGTTTAGTTTTCCCTTTCTCTTTAATGGAAGAGTCATGTTGAGTTCCGAGAGGAATTTGGTTAATTCCCATATGCTGAGTTGGTCCTCATTGGAATCCGTCCAGGATTCGGCGAACTCTCTTGTAGGCCGTCTACACCCATTCCATCACCCGTTCCATCACTGTTTGCAAATCCAGGCTACGTCATAAGTTTGGGAACAAAAGAAGGAGAAAAAGATATTTTAAGCTTGCCAAAATGAGGGAAAGGAAAAGCAGAGACTTACATAATGTCAAATGTACAAGGAGCGATGACCAAAATATGTTAGTGAAGACAATGATATTAAAGAAAGGTGGAGAGAATATTTTAATAAGCTTTTAAATGAAGACTCTATTGGAGGCATAAGAACGAGACATGACACTTAGTAGGACACACCTTTTACTGCAGAATTAGGGTAGTAGAACTGTAGAAGTGAAGAGAGCATTGGCACAAATGAAGACGGGAAAGGCTATGGGGCCAGATGACATTTTGATAGAGGCTTGGAAATGCTTAGGGGAAATTGGGTGGATTTGGTTAACTAGACTCTTCAATATGATATTAATAAAAAAATGTCGGATGAATGGAGAAGAAGTGTTGTAGTACCTATATATAAGAATAAATGAAGTATACAAGGTTGTACCAATTATCGTGGGATTAAGCTTATGAGTTGTACTATAGAACTATGGAAGAAAGTAATGGAGCAAAAACTTAGACAAAAGAACAGTATATCTGAAAATCATTTTGGTTTGATGCTTTTGATGCTTTGGGGGTTAACCTATGATACCCAGATACGGCAACTCACCCATGGTACCCGTGCAGACACGGTACGATACGGATACGGGTACGGGATACCACAAGATACGGTAGGGATACTGTGCAAAAAAATAGGGATACGGCTGTGTTGTATTTAAAAATAAATAAATGAAAATAGTAGAAATCTGCCTTCCCAACCACCCACAACCCCACCCCCACTCTGCCAAACCCCTTCCCCTTCACCTCCATCACCCAGACACAGGAAAAAAAAGAGAGAGAGAGAGAGAGAGAGAGAGAGAGAGAGAGAGAGAGAGAGAGAGGAGAAGAGGAACAGGGAAAAAAAAAGGGCGTACTTGCACCGACGTCGCCACAGCATCATCGTCGCCTCCACCATCATCGTCGCGGCCTCCACCATCGTCGTCGCCTGCTGTTGCTATCTTCTCTCTCCCCTCATCTCTCTTATCGTTAGGGCAAAGAGAAACAAGAAAAGGGACGAATGCCTTTTTGCCTTATACCTCTCATCTCTGTCACGTGGGTTCTTCAAGTGTCTTCCATTACTACTTAAAACTGTGTCTCCCACTCTTATTTAAAAGTGAGCCAAGGCCCATGTATTCCCCACTCCAATTTCAAGTTAGGGCCCATCTTGTGGGCTTCAGATTGAGTCAATCTCAGCCCAGCTATAAAAAAAAAGAAAAAGCAGCAAAATAAAAATCTCTTTACTCTAGATTGACAGCTCCAGCAAAATATATATATATATTTCATTTAAAATAAGCTTTCAATTAAATATTTATATTTAGATATTTCTAAATATGCCGTACCCTATCCGTTTCCCAAAATTTTGAAGTTGACGTATCGGACTCTCGTTCCCGTGTCTAGTATCCGTACCCGTGTCCGTATCGGGGCATCATAGGGGTTAACTATGGAAGCTATCTTCTCACTTCAGCAATTAATGGAAAAATGTTGAAAGAAGATGAAAAATCTTCATATGGGCTTTATCAATTTAGAGAGAGCCTACAATAGGGCGCCTAGAGATTAATTTGGTGGGTTAAAGATAAAAGGAGTGTCCTAAGATGCTATAGTGAAATGAGTAAAAAATAATATATGAGGGAGCGGTCGGTGGCGGAGCCACATACGGTTGAGGAGCAATTGCCCCTCCTCAACTTCTTGTTTCCTTTAAATTAGAAAAAAATCTCATGCATATTTTGGTTTTTATGTATTTTGACCTTCCTCAGACTTTCTTTTGTCCTTGTTTGTCCCTCTTCAACTTCTTTTTTTCCTTTGGCTAATGAGTAGAACTTTCAAAATATATAAGGGCTAGTTTGTCTTTTAGCTTGTATCAGAAAGACAACTCGTAAAACAACTAACTTCTATGCATTTCTTCTTACTTATTTACTTCCTCTCTTTTCTGCATGGCAACTCACTAAAGCCTTCTCTATCCTCAAATAAATATGCATCGTGCACTCGTCTGCTTTTTTTTTTTTTTTTTTCCACCCTTTAATGAGCCTAGAATGCGGGACCTCTTAAGTTTGGTACTTATAATTAAAACATTTTGAATGCTTGCTCATTAAGTTGTGATCATATTTTGAAATTTTAAAATTAAAAATTAAAAATATTGAATAAATTAGATCTAATTATTTCTTAGGTAAGAAATTTCATGTGGCTATAAACAGATTTGCTTTATTGTTTCTTCCTATAGTAATTACATGACCCAAAGGTTCCATCAACCTTAACAACTTGAATTTCTTTGTACTTATCCCCATTTTCATAAATCAGATCCAATTATTTCTCTGGTAACAAATTTCATGCGGCTATAAGTAGATTTGCTTTAGGGTTTCTTCCTATAATAATTACATGCCACAAAGGTTCCATTGGTCTTAGCATTTTAAAAATTTTTATACTTACCCCATTTTATGACATTGAAGAAAGTGATTCAATTTTATTTTAATTTTTTAAATATTTTTTTGTGACCGTAATCATGTGCTCACAAGTAAATATGCTAAAATCATATAATTTTCAATTATCTTTTCTCTTATGGACCCTGATTAGATGCATTAGATGTTTGTTGTGTAGAGAAATACAAATTCAGCATTTTTATCTTTTTTGGGATATAATCTAATAACTAATTTATTGGTCAAATTGCACATGATTTCAAATCCCTTGCATGCCCCCTCCGCCCCCTCCCCCCACCCCAATAGATAGAGAGAGTTCGGGCTTCGCCACTGGGAGCGTTTATGAGTGTGGGAACTACCTATGGAGAGACAATCGAATCTCCAATGCTGATAGGTTTGCAACAGGGATAGGCCTTAAGCCCTCATCTCTTTACATTGATTATAGATAAGTTAACTGCTCATATTCAAGATGAGGTACCTTGGTGTATGTCGTTTGTAGATGATATAATGTTGGTGGATGAATTGAGAGATTGCATTAATGCGGAACTTGAGAGATAGCGGGAGCATTAGAATCCAAGAGCTTTAAAATAAGTCGTACGGAGACATAATATATGGATTGCAACTTTAGTGTGGATTTGCAAAGAGTTGGAACTACTGTGAGAATTGAAGAACAAGAGATACTACAAAGAGATCCATTCCGATACCAAGGCTCCATAATTAGTCAGGATGGAGAGGTTGAGGAAGACATCAAACATAGGATAAGAGCGAGACGGTTTAATTGGAGGCTTGCTGCTGAAGTGTTTTGTTATCGGTGTATGTATGGAGCAGAATGCTGGCCAATTAAGAAGCAATGTATGCACAAAATGAATCTAGTAGAGATGAGAATGTTGAGGTGGATGTTTGTTAAAGCTAGGAAGGATAGAATTAGAAAAAAACACTTTTGTGAGTATTTAGGGGTTCCATCAGTAGGTGATAAAATAAGAGAAACTTGTTTGAGATGATTTGGACGTGTCCATGGATCAAAATAGCGCGTAGCGGCTGCTATTTCAGGCGTAATGGTGAAAACTGCTATGCTAAATAGAATTTAGCGCCGCTCACAACCGTAGCAGCCGCTACGGGCCCGCTACAGGACCGTTACGGAGAGACAGATTTCTACTTTTAATTTTTTTATAAAATGCATAATAAGATTTGTTTCTTTTTTTCTTCTCTCCAAATAACATTTCTACGCAACTTTTCTCCCTTTTATGTTTAAAAGAACACTAAAAAACACATGATCTCACTGAATTACAGTCGATACAAAGAGTTCTTCTCAAGGGTTCTTCTCTAGGTACATCCTATTAGACACCTTATTTGGTAGAGGTATTCTTTTCTCTAGGTACTCTTTAGTCTTAAGTCATGACTTCATGACATTATTATTATTATTATTTTATTTTTTTTTATTTTATATTTTATGAGCCTTTCATTAGTTTCCAAGTTAGCATAACTAAGCAACATTAATACTTGTGAAAAAATGATCATTACTATTATTTTCTATTTATATGGCGATACAGGATCTCATACAATGAGGGAACCGCTACGCCTCTTATCTTAGTTACTTTGAAAAAAAAAAAAAAAATTCTATCGTTTTCCAATATTCAGATTTTTTTGACGATTTTTTTAAATCACACTGCTACGTGCTATGCTACGTAGCGGCGGGTCCTTGGACATGTCCAATGCAGCCTAGTCATGGCACCGTTGGGAAAACAGTTTTTCCATGTAATTTGATGGTCCGCCAAGGAGAAGGGGTAGGCTAAAAAAGATATGGATTGAAGTAGTAAGGTTGGATTCGAAGAAGTGAAACCTATCTGGGGATTTGGCATGTGATAGATTAGAATGGAGAAGCAAAATTTTTGTATCCGACCCCTACATAGTTGTGACAAGGCTTTAATGTTGATGAGCTTCTAGGTTGTCGCTTCAGTGTTCATTGCTAACCTTGCACCATAAAGTTGGCCTTCATGCTTGTGACTATTGCATTTAGCATGTCATTTTGTGCTGGTAGACATTTTTGAACTTATATTTGCTTAGCTTAGTGATATTAGCTGTTTGGCGTCATTGGGTACTTGCAATGTTGTTAGCATATATTATTTATTTATTTATTTGGTAAATATTGTTGGATATGATTCCATCCTCTTTTCATATTGGGTCCAACAAACTCCGTGTTATTTTCTCCCATTTATTTACAAGTAATATAAAGGGGACTTTTGAAAATTAACTATAACATTGTTGTATTTGTGCTGTGGGGTTCTATTGTTTTGCGTATGTATTCATGTTTATTTAGTAATGCTCGACGGCTAGAAAACGGTATATGAGTTGATAAAACGAATGGTCAGTTGCATCGTGTAAAATAAGGCTGTCAAAGGGTCAGCTGCTAGCTGCATCCTTGTCCTTTTCTTTCACTTGTCAAATTGGCCATGGATAATATCATGTAACAAACTGTGCCAGGTCCCAGGCTTCACTGGAAATAATGTGAAACTGAGTTAAGTGTTGCAACTGAGGGGCTTAGTATGGAACCAAAGCCCTCCAAAGGAGGCTTGGGTAAGATCTGTCAAATGAAAACATGAAACTACAGATGAAGTGATAGAAATAAAGTGCTCATCTGTTTTTTGTCCTAAATTCTTGGAAATGAGTTGTATCCTTTTCTCCATTTGTGGACTACATCTATACTGTACCTGACCAGTGGAGAAAGTGCTTTGCTTTTATGTTGTGGGCCTGCTTTCTTGTCACATTTTATTCATGATTTCAATTATTGGTTGATTTTTAGCTAGGTGCATGATCCCTATTTCTTGTGTGTTTTTCAGGTCTAAAGGTTTAGCTGATTAATTTCTGGGTTTTGTTAATTCTAACAGTTTTTGCAATCATTTCTCTCTTGAATATTTTCCCCATGCATCTCATAAATGGTATCTTGTTATTGAAGTTCATCATTATCTATTTGTTATTTGCTTGTGCTAAACTCTGAAACGTCATTGTGTTCAATCCATTCAAAATATGACTTCTGCTGTTGCAGTGTGATGAACCTATTGGCAGAAATATATTCTCAGCCTGAGATGGTTCCAAAGATGTTAGGAGCATTAACATCACTGGAGAAGCAGGTTTTAGATCTTAATGAGGTACTTCAGGGTGATGATATTCGAGCTGGGATGAAGTATGATGAAAATCCTTATGTACTATCCTCTTTGGCACCTCGGTTGTGGCCATTTATGAGACACATCATTACATCTGTTCGTCATGCAGCCATATGCACTCTGGTAATACCTCAGTTGTGTCTTTAGAAATCCTTTTTATTTTTTATTTCCTCCTGTTTAACTTTTTTTTAAAGGAAATTATGCTTAGCATGACATACCATTTTCTCTTTTTATTATAGCTGCTGCTGCTGCTGTTCTGATTATACCTATTTTAGAAGCTGACAAACTAAAATATGCCTGTTGTTACACTGCATCCTATCTGTAGATTGGCCACTTATATCAAGGCATAGAAGTGTTTTTATTCTTCTTCTTCTCTTCTTCTGAGTGTGGATGAGGGTATTATGTCATGCAACATTAACCGTAATAAAAAAAAAAAAAAAACTGAGATAGTATCCATAAATAAGTTAATATGAGCAAAGCTAGTCTTATAACCTGTAAATACTACTGTATGTTCACTGCTCTTAATTCAATAACAGGATTATGCCTAGTTTGAAAGATCACCATTCTTTTATGATCCTTCTGTCTTAAAAATGACTCATATGTTCTTATCTTATCCTTCCATTTCATTGAGTCTTAGCCCAAACCTATTTTAGAAAGGGAGGAGCTCTTATTCCTAATTCCTGTTGTAGTGTTATGCCACACCCTATCTAGAGATTGACAACTTCTACCAAGTTGTGTAATTTTTGCATAGAGCATCATTGAAAAGGTTAATATACTTTCAAATGGGATCAATTTCATGTTTTTCTATTTTTAAATGCTGGTCTCTCTCTCTCTCTCTCTCTCTCTCTCTCTCTCTCTCTCTCTCTCTCTCTCTCTCTCTCTCTCTCTCTCCATTCTGATAATAAAGGCAACATGAACAGACATCCCTTTTTTTTTTTTTTTTACTTGAATGGTCATGAACAGTGAGTCATTGGTCTGGCTTTCGATGAAGAAAGATATTGGTTCACTTATCCACCGGCATACCTGGAATTCAGTTCCATATTAGACCATTGGTTTTTGAATCCTATCTGTTTCTCATCTTAAAATCAACTTTTTCCAATTAGTAAAATTGTTTATGTTAAAATTCAATTAATGATATTTTTTTCTTGTATTTTGAATCATGAGATAGTTTATGCCAATTAAGAAAAAATGAAAATATATGTATGTACACTATGCATGCCCCCTTTTTTATTCTCTCTTTTACTGATTACTTTCTTGTGCAGGAGCGAGTTCTTGAAGCAGGATCTAGAAGTTCTAGTGGGTCTGAAACTGGTAGTTTTTGGCCCACTTCTATTTTGGGTGATACCCTTAGGATTGTTTTCCAGAATTTGCTTTTGGAATCAAATGAAGAAATTCTGCAATGCTCTGAAAGGGTGTGGAGACTCCTGCTTCAGGTTTCACGTTGCCTTAATATCGAAAATAATTCTTTAACAATTTTCACAAAATAGTTTTTTTTTTTCCTTCCTTCCTTTTTTTTTGAGGATTACTGACATGGAGATTCGTATCAGTGTCCGCAGACAGATTTGCAAGATGCCGCAATGTCATATATTTCTTCGTGGATACAGCTTGCAACCACTCCGTATGGTTCCGCCTTAGATGCCACAAAAATATTCTGGCCAGCAGCTCCACCTAGGAAAAGTCATTTCAGAGCTGCTGCAAAGATGAGAGCTGTTAAGCTAGAGAATGAACAGAACAGGAATTTGGGCCTTGATTGTTTGAATAACACACCTCTTCCAGAGAAAAATGGAGAAGCATCTTCAAATTTCACCAAGATAATTGTTGGTGCAGACAGTGAAAAATCGGTCACTCGTACACGGGTGGTTACAGCAACTGCAATAGGTATCTTGGCATCAAAGCTGCCTGAGGCAGCTTTGCGATGTGTGATTGATCCATTATGGCAGGATCTTACCTCATTATCTGGAGTTCAGCGTCAGGTAGGCAACTCAATTTCTTATGGATTCATTATGAATATTTTTGTTATTCTGTTTTCGATTATTGTGAAACCTAATAAACAATACCTCCAGGTTGCCTCCATGATTCTTGTTGCTTGGTTTAGGGAGTTCAATCGTGGGAACTCTTCTGGAATGCATGCGAGGACCATGCTTGGATTTGTAAATGATCTTAGACAATGGTTGTTGGATTTATTAGCTTGTACAGATCCTTCGTTGCCTACTAAAGATTCACCTCTTCCTTACTCTGAACTTTCTAGAACTTACATGAAGATGCACAGTGAGGCCAATCTTCTATACCGTGCAGTTGATTCATCCTGCACGTTTAAGAGAATGTTGTCTAATACAAACTTCAATCCTGATTCTGCAAGTGTTGATGATGCTATCAGTTTTGCATCTAAGATTTCACTTCCTGTTGACCCTTCAACTGGGGAGGAAATCGGGGAGCAAAGCATTTTAGATGATATAGAGTCATCAAAGCAACGTCTTTTGTCAACTTCTGGCTATCTGAAATGTGTGCAGGTATGTTGTTGATCCCATTTCATATTTTCTCCAGGAGAAAGATAATGTACGTGTACATGCAATTGATACTGTATTTGGGTCATGTCCTCCTTTCATCTCTTTCAGACTGTTGTTGACTATTCATTTTGAAAAAATTGCTTTCACAACATGAGCTGCACATTTTTCTTGGGCCAATTTTCTATTGCTCGTTTAGCCTCATTATGTAAATAATATATATAGGCTAATATTTTGGTACATATGCCTTGCATGGAGGAATCTGCTTGAGGTAGTGCGTGGGGCCTACCTGCGCATTAATCCGAATGGACCATCAAATCCATCCCACCTATTTGCACCAAATCCGTTTGGTTTGCACTCATCTGAATGGACTGGACTGTTGGATCAAGGGTTCTTTTTCTAATTTTTTTTTTGGATATAAAGCTGTTATACTTGAGCCATGGATGAAGGGGTTAGAGGCATGTGGTTGAACCCAAATTTCATGTCTAGGCCCATCCCAGATGGATATTTCCATCCCTTGGTCCCATTGTCAGCGGGGCCCCATCCAATTACCTTGCACAGAAGTTCAATGTGAGTGTGTATAAAGGAAAATTCTCACCCTTTTCTGCCCCTCCTTTTTTTTGGTCATGGGCCCATTGTTGAGTCCAATCTAGTCCCGCCCCACCCCCCCCCCCCCCCCCCCCCCCCCAAAACACCAAACAACAAGAAGAAAAACAAAAACAAAAAAAACCACCCAGAAACAGATTGACCCACCCACACAAAATGAACAGTCATAAGTCCAAATTTGATGCTCATCTTACTTTTCCTCACCATTGGATTGAAATCATAATAAAATGATGCCTTTTAAACCATTAAATCTTAGGGCCATGGATCAAAAGGTTAGGATGATCTTTATGGACTCAAAATTTTGCATATAGGTAGGCCTCATGGATTTTCCCATCCAATGGACTTCCATGATCATCATGCATCCCAGTGGGCCCAACTAGGAGTGGCGTTTTCACCTAAAAAAATGCTGGACGCTATGTAACGCTCCCCATATATATAAGGATGTTCATATGCATCTATCCCTCACCATATTATGGTGAGGGACAACTTGATGGGGCCCACCTATGGCCCCACTGATCATGGGATGGAAAGAGGCATTTTGGATGGGCTCAGCTATCAAGTTTGTGGTCAATCACATGCCTCGAACCCCTTCATTTGTGGCGCACAAGTTTAATGACTTTATATTAAAGAAAAAAATTGACTCTTAATCCAATGGTCCGTCCATTCGGATCGGTGAAAACTCGATGGATTGAGTGAAATTCGGGGAGCCTCTTGTGTGTGGATGGTTTCAGATGGATCATATATTGAGAGAGAGAGAGAGACCCCTTGATCTATGTCCCATGTCCCTTAAGTTTAGCGATTTTTTAATGAATCGGTGAAATTAGGGAGATGAAGAAAGGGGAAAGAGGAGGGGGGGTGCAAGAAGTCTTTTACGGTTAGACCAGTGCATCTAAGCTATTTGCGCATGTGCTCACCTTGTATATGTATGGATGTATGGATGTATGTACGCACGTAAGTATTTATGTTCTCTTATGAGCAACTCCAAATATAATCCAGCTCTATGGGGCCCACTTGGGCCCAACTTTGATCAGTGCAGGCGCTTTAACACTCTCATCCCCTATGATCTGACGTGGACCCCAATTTCACTCTTACCTAACCTTTATCCACTGTTGGATTGAATCTCAAAGAAATTTCTGGTTAAAAGACCGCTAAATTTATGGCTATTAAATCAAGGTCTAGGATGATTTGATGGAGCTGATTTTTTTTCTTTTTTTTTTTTTTTGTTGACCCTTATCTATAAGGAGACCTTTCCATGTACCTCACTCCCATTAATTAATAGACCATGCAATATCAGAAATTGCAAGATAAAAATGATAGAATTTGGGAAAATTTAGTGTATCCATTACATGGGTTGACTATGTTTTATATAGGAATTCCTTTGGAATTTAATCAATGATGTTATAGCAATTTAATCTAATGAAAGGAATTAAAATAAGTAGTTCAAGTATTATATCAAAACTGCCTACTCTATGCTTTTTTAGAAGTGCACGTGGGATTTTGAACAAGATTCTCTCGTACATGTGAATATGTCATGTGTGGTCTTGGTTTGCTGTCTTTACACTCCCCCTCAAATTGATACGTAGACGACCGGAGCATCAATTTGGATACCAGTAATTTATGTCTAGATCTTTATATGGCTTTTGTGAAGAGATCTGGCAACTGATTGATATGAGGAAGATACAGTCTTGGACATTATCTTTTCATGAATAAAATGGCAATCTACTTCAATTTGTGTGGTCCGCTCATGAAACAGCAAATTGTGTGCAATTCGAATGGCACTAGTATTATCCACAAAGACTGGCGTTGGTCCTATAGAGAACACTCCAAAATCATGAAGACGACGGCGAAGCCAAATAATTTCACTTTATGCTGAAGACATGGCTCTGAATTCAGCCTCAGTGGATGATTTGGAAACTGTAGGCTGTTTCAGACACTTCCAAGAGACAGTAGACGTCCCAAAAAAATACACCACCTGTAGTGAAATGTCTGGTCTTAGGACACTCAGCCCAACCATCAGCTGCATATCCGCGGAGATGGGATGATGATGTGGAAGAATAGAAAATGCCTCTATCAATTGTTCATCGGATGTAATGAAGAAGACGATGAACAACATTGAGATGCAACAAACTCGCTAAGAACTTGAATGGCATTTGCAATATTTGGCCGAGTTATAGTTAATTAGAGTAAACTTCCAACAAGACGTCGATACATGGTCACGTCAGACAATACCTCACCATCCTCTTTTTGTAGTTTGATATTGATTTCCATAGGAGCATCTGCAGATCTACCTTCAGAAAAGCCAGTTTGACAAAGGAGATCTTCAGAATATTTGCATTGATGAACATGGATGCCGTGAGGAGAACGAGTAATCTTAAGGCCAAGGAAATAAGTGAGTATTCCAAGATCCTTCATTTTAAATTGCTGCAGTAAGTAGCTCTTGAGTTTAGCTATACCAACAAAGTCATTTCCACTGATAATACCATCAACATATACCAGCAGAATGGTGCACCCTCGAGAACAATGCCAAATAAAAAGAGAATGAGTACGATGGCTTTGATGAAAATGAGCTTTGAGAATAGCTTGGTTGAACTTGTCAAACCAAGCGCATATAGCTTGTTTAAGCCCATATATAGATTTCTTCAATAGATAGAACATGTTGGGAGGACATTTATATCCATATGAAGGCTTCATATAAACAGTTTCATGCAATTCTCCATGTAGAAATGCATTCTTGGCATCCATTTGTCATAATTGCCTATTTCGGATTGCAGCAATACTCAACAAGGTTCGGACGACTATCATTTTATCTATAGGAACAAAAAGTCTCTCTTAGTCAATCCATGTTTTTGTTTGTAGCCTTGGGCAACCAATCTTGCTTTGTACCAATCAAGAGTTCCATCGGATTTGGCCTTAATAGTGTACACCCACTTACTGCCAATAATGGATCCTAATTTTGGTTGTGGAACCAAATCCCATGTACGACTCACTTCAAGAGCCATAGCCTTTTGCCAACATGTTTTCTTGGCTACCTGTAAAAAAGAAGTGAATGAATGGAGACAGAATCTGAAGTGGAGAATAATGCTTGGAAACCATGTGTAAGGAGGCTTAGATATAGGAGTGGATCGACGAATTATTGTGGAGGTAGATTGGGATCTGGATCTAGCAGCGGCGAAGGTGTAGGCGCTGGTGTAACTGTAGGATGTATCTCCTAATGACGAACATAGACCTTCAAATAAGCCAATGAAAGGGTTTGCAAAGGAAAGAAGGAAGAAAAGATACATCCATTATTTTTGCAGGTGGTGAAATAGAAAATAAAAAGGAATATGTTCAAGAAACACAATGTTCCGAGAAATATGGATACGATGCGCCACAGGATCATAATAGATGTAACCTTTATGCTATTACCAAGAACAACACACTTTACGGATTGAGCGGAAAGTTAGTCCCTCTCATTTCAGTTGAGATGAATAGAGCACAGGCAACCGAAAACTCTTAAATGAGAGTACAAAGGAACACGACCAAATAGAATTTCAAATGGGAACTTGTTTGCTAAATTTTTTGTTGAAAGTCTATTAATTAAATGTACTACTGTATGAGCAGCTTCAAACGAAAAAGTTTGAGGAACTGTAGAATCAATCAGAATTGAACGTAAGCATGGTTCAAAATATGTAGCGGCCACATTATCGGCCGCTGTGCTATTTTGAAAATAACGGCGCTACTGTCTTAAACGTAGTAGAGCCAATCGGTTTTGACGGTTTTGATTTTACGCATTGTTTTTCCTATTTCTTATCCTCAATGGCCTTTCCTAAAGTTGTCTCTACCCTTATATGGTCTCAAATCACTAAAAAAACACAAGATTGGTTGTTATACAAGATTCAAATTCTTTTGATCACTTAAAAAATTCACACATCTACACCGCTACGTATCACCCCAACTGCTATGTATCGCCCGCTACATAGTGTTTTGGCTACTGGCCGCTACGCCTGCCGCAACTGATATTTTGATCCTTGAATGTAAGGTTTCTAAGAGATGCTTGTTTTTCCTTTCAGCCCCACTGTTTTGTTGTGGGGTACAAGGACAATATTTTTTATTTTTTTTAATTTTTAATTTTTATGGTGAATCCCATTATTTGATAGAAAAGGAAGAGAATTTAGTGGAAGTGCATTCTCTCTCTTAATCAGATCTGAGAATTTTAATAGACTTGACAAACTGAGTTTTGATGAGATTATAAAATTTCTGAAAAGTTTGAAAAGCTCCAGATTTTTGACAAAGAAAATAGATCCAAGTGTACCGTGTGTGATCATCAATAAAAGTAACATAATACTTGAATCTAGGTCTACTCATTCGAGGTGCAATACCCCATACATCACTATGAATAATATCAAAAGAAGCAGATGCCCTTGAATTATGACGAGAAAAAGGAAAAATGTGACTCTTAAACAACACGAATTGCATTTTGAATGTAAAAGAGTAGAAGACCACCTTGAATTATGACTAGGAAAAGGCAAAATGTGACTCTTAAGGAACACGAATTGTATTTTGAATGTAAAAAAGTAGAAGACATCGACGCATTAGATAAAGTAGAGTCCAAAAATCCACACTTAAACAAATTTAATAAACGTTCATTATTCAAATGACCCAATCGCTGATGCCAAAGGGTCAAAACTTTATTTCTAAACAACGAAGTAAAAAAGGAGCCTTGTCCATAATCCAGCATGAACAGCCGCCCCTGTTTACTCCTTGTTCCGATCATCTTCTCAGAGCTGTTCCTGTATGAAGCATCCAGAGGAAGAAAAAAATTACAGAACATTAATTTTCAAGTAATTGTCCAACGGAAACCAAATTTGCAAATATACGAGCCGCAAAGAAAACTTTAGAAAGTTTAAGAGATTGATTCTGAGGAGTGGAAAGCCCGATGGAGCCTATGCTGGAGATTGATAGAGTTTGGCCATTGGAAGCCATGATTTGTTCATGTCCAGCATAAGGTACAAGGTCCTTTAAAGAATGGGCAATGAATGTCATATGGTTAGAAGCCCCAAAATCAATAGACCAAGTAAGAGAGGAGGAAGAAGAAAAGGTAGAGAGAACAGTATGAGATGGCCGACCAATGATGCCCATTGACGAAAAAGCTGAGGCAATAGATGCATTAACTGAATTCATATTGTGAATCTGATTGGGGGTGATATTCATTTCAGTGGAAGATGCAGTGGAAGAGGCAGCTTCATCATTCGCTTGTGCCTTGAGAGCAGTCCAATTCTTTTGTCAAGGCTGCTTATTCTCCTATTGAGTTTGTTGGGGATGACGACGGTGTAATTTTTCTTTTTACAGTAATGGGCAACATGCCCATAACCCCTGCATTCAAAACAGTCCTTTTGGAGTATAAAAGGCCGCTGCAGATTTGCTAGCAACAAAGGCCTTGGGTTCCTCAGAGTTAGCATGCTATGACTGGACCCGTGTCTCTTCTCTGAGAACCTCCTGAACAGAAATATCCAAACGGGGAGATACCTATAGTTCGTCAGGGCAGATTGAACAGACTCATTCTGGATGAAGGTTCATAAAAAGCTGGCTAGTGTGAGATTCTTCGAGGATCTTGATAACATCAGGTTTGGCCTCTTTCCTAACTGTAGCTACCAGGAATCCATTGTAATATTCCTTTACAGACCTGTCCCCTTGACTTTATTTGGCCAATTCAATATCTAAGAAAAACTTCCGAGCTTTATTAAATTGATGATAAAGCATTCGTAGGTGCGGCCACATGTCAGAGGCTTTTTCAAAGGCCTGTAGGGATGAACTGATATTTGGATCAATGGTGCTAAGAATCCATTTTATGACCATAGCAATTTTTGATCCCATTTTTTTTTATCTTCTGCCTCCTTTACAGTACCATTGAGATAGCCTGCTAGACCTTTGCCTGTATCAAAATATTTTAAATGAAACGATCATTAAGTGCAGTTCTTGCCATTTAATTTGTTTGAAATGACCTCGTTTTTGTCCATGATAGTGTTATATGAATAAACAGATCCTATTCACTGATAAACAATAAAAAAAAAAAAAGTCCCTGAAGAAAAAGATCAAAAAGACCAAAAATCTGTAGATAGTTGAAAACAAGGGCTTGCCGATCCTATTTCTCAGAAGTAGAATGCTGAAAATCCAAGTTCTCAATCTCCTGATCACAAATCAACCTTGCAGATATTGTTCATAGGGTATTTCCACACTTGTATTTGAAATCTCAGTGATCAGACCGATAGATTGAGAGATCTAGCAGTTTGATAAAAAAACAGTTTCAACTAATTGTCAGCTGTCAACACAGAAACGTGTGCAAAACCAACCTTGCGGAGCTTTAAAAAATTTCCAAAAAATACCAATAAATCTCAGAATATCCTGGTGAGCATGGAGATGAAATCTTGTCTTGATTGGATATGCAGAAGTGGGGTCCACATGATGATTGCATGGACGCACAGGTAGGGCAATGCTATCTGAGGTTTGATGATCCCACGAATGCATCTTATCTTCTGATCTGAGAGAGATTTACAAATCGGAATGATCTGGAGGAGAGGTTTTGATAGACCTCTGCTGAATCTGGATTCAGAAACAGGAAAATTTTCAAATAAGGACTAAGTTTTTTCCCTATTTTAAAAAAGGACATAAGTTTTAAAACTTTTCAAATTAGAGCCTAAGTTTTCTAGTGAGTTTTCAATTAAGGACATCTAACTATTTAAAGGTGTTTTTTGGCGACTTTTTTCCTCATTTTTTTAAAACACGCAAATTGTTCTTCATTTATTATCATGTCATGCTTCCCGCATCCACTACATGCCACTGATTGCCGTGGAGACACCGGTTGTTGTCGATCACCGTGAGGACACTGGTGAAGATGAAGGAAAAGAGCAAAAGATGGAAAAACTGCACGAGGGTTTTATTTCAATGAAGGGTAATTTGGGTATTTCTAAAAAATTGAAGAAAAAGTTTGCCGAAAACACCTTTAAATGACCGATTGTCCTTAATTGAAAACTTAATGGAAAACTTAGGCCTAATCTGGAAAGTCTCCAAACTAATGTCCTATTTTGAAATATGGCAAAAACTTAAGGCCTGATTTGAAAATTTCCCTTCAGAAACATGATGAAGTCGATACCCTTTTGTTGGAGTCGATAGGCATGAGCAAACCAAGGATTCAGAAATCCTTAGTTTAGAATACTAAAACAATTCAATGATAAAAAAAAAAAAAAAGAAAACCTAAGCTCTGATACCATAATAAACTATACATTCTTTTTTGAAATATGGCAAAAACTTAAAGGCCTTATTTGAAAATTTCCCTTCAGAAACTTGATGAAGTCAATAATACCCTTCTATTGGAGTTGTTAGGCCATGAGCAACCAAGCATTCAGAAATCCTTAGTTTAGAATACTAGAACAATTGAATGATAAAAAAAAAAAAAAAAAAAAACACTAAGTTCTGATACCATAATAAACTAGGCAATAGAAAAAATTGCAAGATAAAAGGGATAGAATCTGGGAAAATTCAGTGTACCCATTATACGTGGGTCCACTGTTTTTTTATTTTTATTTTATTTTGGAATTCCTTTGGAATCCACTCAATGATGTTACAACAATTTAATCTAATGAAAGTGGAATTAAAATAAATAGTACAGTTATTGTATCAAAACTGTTGACTCTGTGCCTTTCTAGGAGAGCACATGGGATGTTGAACACAATTCTCACACATGTGAATATATCACATGTCGTCTTGTTTTTCCGTCTTGAGCTGGTGCGCAAATGAGAAGTATGCAGTCTACTCGTCGGAGAACATTGCCCATATCTACACACGAAAATTATCCAGTGCACATGGTGTTTTGGTGCACACCTCATAGTGCCGCCCCATCTGCCGGTGCCCCCCCCCACCCGGTGCACACCTCATAGTCCGTGCCCACCGCCCACCCAAAAAAAAAAAAAACCCCAGCCCCAACCAGATGAAAAGAACCCCCTCCACCCCTCTTCCGAAAGTGGGGTCCCAGGTAGGCCCCACAAGCGTTTGAAAATTTGAGCTCATGGGCTTAGCAGAGGGGGCTCAAGCTTGTGCGGAACACCTAGTGAGGCTTCTCTTATGATCCATCTGAGTGGACCATAAAACAGGGAACCCCGCTGATAGTCACCGATCCTAGGGTTTTGCACCCACCGAAATGGACTGGACCATTGGATTAACCATTTACTCGTTTCGGATGGTGAAAACTTGTGGGCTGTTGTGGTTAGGATCATCTGAGAATCCCATCAATATACACAGGTAGGGGGAGGGGAAATGTTTGATATCCCTGGCCCAATTGCCAAGTGGAGTCCCAGGTGGGCCTGACAAGCTTTTTGAAATTGAAGCTCATGACTTCAACAAAGGGGCCCTAATATGTTATATGGATTTCCTTCTGCTAAGAGGTAACTCTCCAGTTTGCGTGAGAGGTAACTTTTTTATCCCACATGGGAACCCCCGTATAAATCCTACCCCCCCCCACGCCCATCTACAACCTCATGAATTGGCGCTTGCCCTAATTTGACACTAATCTGAAATTATACTCACTGTTGAATTAAATTTCTTAAAAAATGGTAACTTAAGAAAACTGGTGTCATTATATAATCTGCTTGAGATGATTTTTACCCAAAATCATATCCACAACAAGACCTTACCATCAAACTATCCTCATGTTTGGCTTGCATCCAAGTGGGTTCCACCAAGGGCTTAGTATGTATGTGTGTGTGTGTATAAAATCTTGCCATATGTAAAAAGTTCAGAGGTCTCCTCTTATTAGTAAGTATTTTTTGCTTCCAAATTATTTGCAGGGAAATTTGCATGTTACTGTCACAGCCTTGATTGCTTCTGCTGTTGTCTGGATGTCAGAGTTACCAGCCAGACTAAATCCAATTATTTTGCCTTTGATGGCTGCTGTCAGGAGAGAACAGGTGGTTAATTTCAGAAGTTGATATATCACATTGACTTTGAGTTATTATTCATCTAAATTGTCTTGACACTGTTAATTTAGGAGGAGATATTGCAACAGCAGGCGGCAGAAGCACTTGCTGAGCTTATCTGTCATTGCATCACTCGCAGACCTGGTCCAAATGACAAGTTAATTAAGAACCTTTGCAGTTTGACATGCATGGACCCCTGTGAGACTCCTCAAGCTGCGCTGTTGAGTTCCGTGGAGACTATTGAAGATCAGGACCTTTTGTCTTTTGGAAAAGTTACAACACGCTCAGGCAGTCAGAAGACAAAGGTACATATGCTCTCTTCTGGTGAAGACCGGTCGAGGATTGAAGGCTTTATAAGCAGACGTGGATCAGAACTCGCACTGAAGCATTTGTGTGATAAATTTGGGGGATCGTTATTTGATAAACTTCCTAGACTGTGGGATTGTCTTACTGAGGTTCTCCTGCCTGTGAGTTCTGAATGGCTTCTGGTTACAGATGAGCAGAAAATGACTGAAGCACTTGGCAGTGTTAAAGATCACCAGGCCTTGATAAACAACATACAGGTTTTTTTCCCCTCTACAACTTCATCTTTCTATTCAACATACAGTTTGACCTGAGAGTATCAATTGATGAATGATGCCAACATAAATGTTCTGTTAATCATAATCACATTAGAATATTGTGCTTGCGGGTTGAAACAAATCATACCAAGAAGTCTAAAATTTTTATTTTAAAAATAGAAGTATAAAAAACGTAAATAAGAAAAGAGTAAATGATGAACACACCATCAATAGATTTCATACCAAAGAAACAACCAATAAAAAAAAAATGAAGACAAGTAACATGATGATGCTTTTAAGAAATAGGGTGGTCTTGTGTAAATATAGGAATTCAGGGACTGTTTTGTAGTTCAGTCAAATACATAGGGTTTTTTAAATACGAAATTTATCGTATAGTGTATATACATACTAGAATAAAGATCATACAATGCACGGGGTTAAGGCTCATGCAAATTGAATGATAAATTAAAATTAGGATTCAAACTAATTATTAATTAATAAAAAACATGTGCATTGAGTGATTAATAAAACCATTTGCATAATCATCAGTATATAAATTCATAATATAACATAATCAATTAAAATAAGTCCATGTATAGCTTCAACAGTATGTGAGCACATATTCGTAAATTAATGTGTGATGCTTCTAGCTTAATCTACTTTTATATTTAGTTAAATGTTAGTTTGAACTTTTTAAATTATGTCTAGTTAAATGTTCAAAGTCATTTTTTGTTCAAATTGTGGTGAAGATTGCTGACAAATTTGAGGTTCGGCATTGCATACATTTGAGGCTGATGGATTAACTGAGGTGATAGATAAGAATTTTTGCAATCTTTTGGGAAGTTTGGTTGGAAGAAGACATTGCCAGCCGGCGCTGTTCTGCCTGTAGTTTGTGAAGCAGGATGCCTTAAAAAGATCTAATTTGAGATCGTGTATGTGCCCAATCTGACTTCTATATTTGATGTAGGGATGATTGATAAGTTCGAACAGATTAGTAGTTGTGCAGTTTAGTTGTCAAAGAATATTTAGGCCATGCATGAAGAAGTCTGCAACAGGATTGTTGAAAGTGACGCGAAATCCATAGAAGCAACTGATTGTGGAAGAATATTGCTAACTTTTAAGGATATGTTTGTGTAATGCAAGGATTTTGTTCTCCACAGAACTCCTGTGTGCAAACTCAAAATCAGACACTGCCTTCCCCCACTGGATTTCAGTTTCCTCTATATTGTGGAAAATTGGTTATAAAATTTTCCATTTTTTTGGCTGTGAAAGATGTAGCAGATGATCGAGAAGTTTGCAGCAAGGAAAATCAAAGCCAATTTCTTCTTTAATGAGAAATCATCGTGTTTTACAAACACGCCCTAAAGAAGGTGATGGCGTTCATGGCGTTCATATTTGAGGTTAGAAAGGTCACTTTTAAAATTTTGCAAGTTGAATAAGTTGAAGATAGGTCCATGCCGGATTCTCAAGGAGTTTAATGCTGAGGAATACATAATACATTTATCAGATCATTTGACTACATCTAATGTATTCAATGTGAGTACATATAGAGGTAATATTGACATGCGTATCAGAATGCGAAGATGATTCTACCTCAAATCCCTTTTTTAACCATTTGGAGAGGCCAACATCATTCAAGTGAATCATTTATGAGCGATACCAAATGAGTGTTTTGGACGAATCAAACCAAGAAGTCCTAGAAGTGATATATTAACCATTAATGAAGGGCCCTATCTTGATCAAACCCATAGTTCACATGAGACAATTTTGGGCCACACAAGCTATACGTTGGACCGCTTTGGATGTCCATATTGCTTGGACATGTTTATTCTATACTGTCTCTTTTTTTCTTTTTTTTTTTTATTCTTGCTTTTTCCCCTTAGTAGGGGTATATGAGTCATTTTTCTATTAAGTTATAATGGTCAAGATTAACATTTACTGATATTAATTCGCTAAGATTGTGTTTAGTGCATCTTTCTGTTTCAATTTCTTTTTTTCATTTTGCCTTTAGTGCATCTTTCTGTTTTATACACTATACATATTCACAATAAGAGCTTGTCGACTACTATCTTTTCCAGTTTTTCTTCTTTGTCTATAATATTCTCTCCAAAACTAGGGTTTTGACACAGAGACATTGTTCTGATTGAATTAAGATATGAAAATCAACACTAGCTAGCTCTTTTTCTTGTGATTTGGTTTGATATTCCTTGTTGGTCTTTTTTTAAAGAAATCTTGTTTTGATAGAGCCATCAAGTCTTTTTTTTTTTTTTTTGAAAATTAACTGGTAACTTTTTATTAAAGACGAAGCAATAGATGAACACCCTCTAGAAAGAAGCTGGCCTTGAGAAACTGATACCCTAAAACACAACAATAGTAAAGAAACACCTCCAAAGAAGACGATGTATTAACCCCTACTTTGCTAAGGAATCTGCCAACCTATTGGCTGACCAAACTTTATGATGAAACACCACGTAATTATGGGAAACCAAATCCTTGTCCTTGTTAAAACAAAATTGAAGCTTCCATGGCTTGCATCTATCATGAATAACCCATGAGATTGCATTGTAATAGTCGCTCTCCACTATCAAGCTCCCTTGGAAAGATCGAAAAAATATTCTCAAGGCCTCCAAAATTGGCAACACATTGGCTTCATTAGAATCTCTAACCCCCATGTCTTTTAAGAACATACACCCCTCTCCCTTATTATTACGAACGGCCCCACCTATACCTGCTGGGCTTGGTTTACGCCTCGCAGCACCATCCACATTTAATTTCAACACACCAAAGTTGGTCTCTCTCTGTGCTCACGCGCAGGTGTTTGCGTGGGAACTGAACGCAAACCATGTTTATGCTTCCCAATTGAACAAGAGTTCATTCAGTTTGAATTTGATAAACTCCTAAACCAATGCCACTCAGCAATCCTAAGATTTTGACCATGGAGAGAAGATCCACCAAAGAAGATGAGGCTACTCTAAAAATTCTTTTAATTATTTCTTTCCGCACTGACCAAATGGTAGCAAAAGGGACAATCCTTTAAAGGAGACCACACCCAACAAACGACACCTTCCTTCATGACTCAGCAGGCTTCGCTAGAGACTGTGGAGAACACCAAGTTATCCCATATCTATGAAAGAGGTGACTCCAAGGGGAAGAAGCACTAATGTAGCCTTGCAATGATTGAAAAGGTGATTAGTGGACTCCTCTATAAGTCCAAAATATTATCTGCCACCAAGCCTATCCTAAAAAAGTACCACAATCTCCAACCTACATAAAGCCTTCACATAAGGAGCCAAGCCCATCCAAGCTAAAGTACAGGCTGTCCTATGATGGAGCCTTCATAGTTACACTGAAAGATTTCATTGAAAAAGCCCTGTATGGTGAGGGTTTTCAAATGCTGCTTCCTCATCTTCCCGCAATTAATATGTTAGCCAGAAAACTTGACAATTCCCCATATTGAACTCCTAAGATTGAAAAACCTCGCCTAAAAGACAAATCCCAGTATACCATATTACCAAAACACTCTCTGACTGTAGTCTCCTGGTTGGATACAACTCTAAACACTCTGGGCTACATACCATGAGGGACCACTTTTGCCAAGCCATCAAACAAAAGATGCACTTTCCTCCCTTACACAATATGGTAGTCCACCACCCTTTCACAAAAAGACCTCCAAAAATTGGACTTATCCCCCACACAAGAAACAGAGCTCGATATACCTGATGAATGATACTTAGGAAATGACGTAGGCACCGAACCTCACCTGTCCTCCCCATCTTTGCCCACAATAACTTTCCTCTAAAGAGCCTTCTGCCAAGTCATCAAACCATAAACACACTCTCCTCCCTACCCTAACAAGGTAGCCCGCCCCTTTGCAAGAGACTTTCTCCACATCCCCAACCCACAAAACACACAAAAAAGGGAAAAAAAAAAAAAAAAAGAGCCCATCCTTCTCACAAGCAATAGAACTCCATATATATGTGGTACTTAGGAACTAACTTGGGCACCCAATATCTTTCTTCCAAAGAGCCTCTCTTTCTTCCACAAATCTCTGCCACCGCTTTACCAACATAGCTCAATTCCCAATTTCCAAATCCCTCCAAACCCATACCCTCAACTTTTTAGGCTTGATCACCTCACTTCATTTCGAAGGATGAATTTTTCTTCTATTGCTCTTCCCTTCCCACAAAGTATTCCTCCTCGTAGGTTAGACAAACATCCTTTAATCAAGGTACACATTATGATATTTGAAATGAAAAAAATTATTCTGTGGTTAGATAAACACTGTTGCAAAAGGATAAAAAGAGAAGCAGGTCTTGCAGAATCTAGATGTACGTTGACTCTCCTGTAAGATACCATATACCAACCCAAAAGCTTAAGCCGATAGGTGGAAGGCCCAAATAGGTATATAAAGCCCTGTCCAACTTAGGACTTTGGTGATGTGGGATATGGGCCTTCCCAACACTCCCCCCTCACATGCAGGCCCCAACAGATTTCATGATCGAAACCCGTGGGCCACGTGGGCTAGACAAGAACGACAAGAGTCACGTGGGTTACACAAGAACGACAGGATCGAAACCCGCTTTGATACCATGTAAGATACTATATATCAACCCAAAAACTTAAGCTGATAGATGGAAGGTCCAAACAGGTATATAAAGCCCTGTCCAACTTAGGACTTGGGCGATGTAGGATGTGGGGCTTCCCATCATCTCCTATGTCGGCCAAGTAGGGGGTCGAGTTTGGTCCTCCTCTCTCTTCCTCCACCATCTTCTCCTCTCCACACTTCCACCTCTACCTCCCTCATGGCCTCATCACCCTCACTTAAAAACCAACCTCTCCCATCTACCTGACCATCTGAGAGATATGGGTTTGATGGGTCTAATAATGATGGCTTAGGAGAGGGGATTTTGGTGGAGCTGCAGAGGATTGTGGTGAATTTGGAGGAGGTGGGGAGCTTGACAGATGAAGGGAAGATATGAGTATTTTAGATGGCATTTGAAGGGTGATTGAGTGATTTGGTTTGGGATTTTGAGGAGATACTTTTTGAGATGTCATTTAAACTCCCACAACATCATAGATGGAGATAGTGTTGGATTTGGAGTTTCCTAACCCTTTAGTGGGACTTGGGCGAGTTGTCTCCAAAGTGACTTGGCCATGGCCAAGTTGACTTGGACTCAGATGAGTTCTAAGATTTTGTATCTAATCTCTTCTTGAAGCTGCGTAAAAAATTGTAATGTTAATACATGTGTATGACACTGTTACCTGGAATGTCAGTGTGGGAAAATTGGTTTATCTTACTAAAATCTATTTGGTGTTTGTATATCTAGCTTTGCATATTACTGATTTGGTGTTGAATCGCAAAATTTTAAATTTCTACTGCTTTTCAGGTGGTTCGTTCTATTGCACCTATGGTGCATGAGACGTTAAAACCCAAGTTACTCACTCTTCTTCCATGCATCTTTGAATGTGTGCGCCATCACCATCTTGCTGTTAGATTAGCTGCTTCAAGATGTATTGCCTCAATGGCCAAGACAATGACAACCAGTGTGATGGGAATTGTGATTGAGAGGGTAATTCCTATGCTGGGGGACTCTGGTTCTGTTCATGCTAGACAAGGTGCTGGTATGCTTGTAAATTTGCTTGTCCAAGGATTGGGAGTGGAACTGGTACCATATGCTCCTTTACTAGTTGTCCCTCTTCTTGGTTGTATGAGTGATTGTGATCATACTGTCAGACAGAGTGTGACACACAGCTTTGCTGCTCTTGTTCCTCTTCTGCCGTTGGCAAGGGGCCTCCCACCTCCAGTTGGATTGAATGAGAGCTTGTCTAGAAATACAGAAGATGCACAATTTCTAGAGCAACTACTTGATAACTCTCATATTAGTGATTACAAGCTCTCAACTGAGTTGAAAGTTACTCTAAGAAGGTACTTACAGAACTGTTATTTAACTATTGGATTTTCAAACTGATTATCTATACTGCTGAACCAGTTGGTCCGATGCCAGCTATGATGCCCAAATACAGCAAGGACACACCATGGATATGATTGGGACACTGATTTTACACATATAATGTGAAGTGTCGTATATGAAACGGCATGATACCTTGCCTATTTTGAAGTATCTGGGTATCATAGGATGGTGGGGCATTCTCGCATTATGTGGGGTCCTGAAATCGAATTACTTGAGGTCCTGTTTGCTCCTAACTCTTTAACTTTTAACGTGGCCCAAAAAAAATAAAACTAATAAAGAGGAGGGTTGTCTGCCCATCTTTGATACCTTTCTGGTGGCCAGAATGTTACTTCTAACTTGTTGGTTGGTGCCAAGACAAATTTACATGAGAACAGGCCCGTCAAGTGCAGCCTTCTTTGTGTGTGTGTGTTTTTTTTTTTTTTTTTTTTTTTTTTTTTTTTTTTAACTGACTTGAGTAGGAATTAGCAGGCCTATCATGTTGTCATCTCACATAATAAATGTGATTATAATTAGAAAGAACTGAGATGTTCTTATGACATTGTAGTGTTGGGTTTCTTGTGCTTACAATTTTAGTTGGTTTCCTCTAGGTACCAACAAGAGGGTATAAATTGGTTATCTTTCTTGAGGCGGTTCAAGCTTCATGGAATATTATGTGATGACATGGGACTCGGTAAAACTCTCCAGGCATCAGCGATTATGGCATCTGACATTGCAGAGAGGCGTGCTTCCGACAGTGGCAAGGAACTTTTATCATTAATCATCTGTCCATCAACATTAGTTGGACACTGGGCCTATGAAATAGAGAAGTATATTGACGCTTCTGTAATGACTCCTCTTCAGTATGTTGGTTCTGCTCAGGAGCGCACATCACTCCGTAACCGGTTTGAGAAGTATAATGTTGTCATTACATCATATGATATCATCCGAAAAGATATCGATTGTCTTAGACAGCTCGCTTGGAATTACTGCATTCTCGATGAGGGTCATATTATAAAGAATTCAAAGTCTAAAATTACATTTGCGGTGAAACAATTGAAAGCTGAACATCGGCTTATACTTAGCGGGACACCAATTCAGGTTGGTTTGTAGCCTTCATACTCTACAACTGGAGATTCAGTTTGCACAAGGCTTTGCTAATTATATACTATGCATTTGTATTGCAGAATAATGTCTTGGAGCTATGGTCACTGTTTGACTTTTTGATGCGGGTTTTCTTGGACAGAAAGATCAGGTAACTTGGGATATTAATGTATTTGTATAGTTCTTGCAGTATTGCCATTTTACCTGTGTTGTGGCTTCTTGATTCTATTACAATAATGGTGTCTTAATCAGGGCCGGACCCAGGAAGTTTCCTTGGGGGCCACTATGTAAAAAGAAAGACTTGGGGAAGCGCCACCAACCCCACCCCCACACCCCCCCACCACACCACCCCACCCCTATTCCCCCCCAAATTCTGCCAGTGATCTTAAGTTTCTGTTATAGTTTTCCTTGTGGAGATCCAAATGTGCAGTACAAATGCATTGATATACTCATTTTCTTGACCTGCTGTCTCTTGTTTAGAACCTTTATTGATTCTGAAGATGCAGTATAAACTTCATTAGCCATACTTAAAAATATCAAGGGGCATTTGATTCCGTAATTAAGGGTGCCCATCAAATCCACAGCTTGTGAAATTTATGAGATCTATTGATGTTAGAAATGCTTCATATCAGTTAATCCAATCCTCATTATATTTGTGGAAGTGTATATATTAATGGTACATTTAATCAGCTTTTACCGAATATCTTATCTTCTATAGTTTCAGTTTCTATTGTCTGATGTGATGAAGTGTTTTCTACAATGGAATGTGTTTCTACTGTAGAAAATGGGGACTACATGTTGATCAGATTCTGTGTTCTTCATTGATGAACAATTGGATATTTATAGAGTACAATAAAGATATTATGTTAAAAGTATGAAGCCTAAAAAAGCAGCATCCGGCTTCTTTCTTCTTCCTGCCAGAGAAAAAAAAAAAAAAAAAAAGAACCCCAAACCCTCATCTTGCCCATTTCTTCTAAACTCTCTCTCTGGGCCCATCAAAAATTTGTAAAACTGCCTAGTGTTATGAAAATTTTCATTTTTTTTTTACATTGGCCCCCCATATTTTTTGGAAAATCACCTAATATTATAGAAAACTTTACTTTTTTATCTGTCTTTTTTCCCTACATTCCGTCCCCTGCTTGGCCGAGTCGCACCAACTGGTCTCTGCTGAGTGGGGCCGAGTCTGATTTTTTATATCACTGGCAAACATACTCATAGTGCAGATTGTTGCACCAGTCTTTTAAACAATTTCTTTATTGTCCATTTGTAAGAAGGATCAGTTCAAGGTTTTGAAAATCAAAATTGTGTTGCTTATCGTTGAGGGGTCAAATAGAATGATATCTCTGATTCCTTATTTTTTTAATATTGAAATGTTTTGGGAAAAAATTAAATAAGAAAAAGATTCAATACTGATATTCTGTTCTTTTTCCATCTATACCATTAATGCAATGCAAATAACAAATAACTTGATGATAATATCATAGGGAGAAACCTGATTGCCATTTAACTTGTGAAGTGGTTTTCCACCATATCATTCGGCAAATTATTTAGTGGATGTGTTGGCTAATCAAGGGTTAGATAGGGTTGCTCCTTTTGTGGATCTTTGATGTAATTGTGACTCCTATTGTTTGTTGTTCTTGTTCGCTTTGGTATGAGTCTTTTATATTATACCAAGTTTTGGTTGCTAGTTTGTATTGTTTTACTTTTTTAATATAATGTTCTGTTACCGATCAAAAAATGTGTACGCTTATGAATAGCAACCCATGTATCCTTCCTTGTGTATCAGTATGAATAGACTACAGACCGTATACCAGCATTCATGAACATCTATAAGTGTACAGTACAGCCTGTACAGAGTAAATACTATGCATAGATCTTCATCAAAGTTGTTATTGTTCTGATGGAGACCAAAGTTTGTGCAAAATACCACTGCCATTCCTATTTTGATTAGTAATGTATCATGTAGGAAAAGTATCACTTTAATTAAATAGATGTGAAAGGATGAATGTTGATTCTCTCACACTAGGTCCAGGGATTAGAAAATTGAAAACACAGCTTCCCTTTCAAGTTTCTCTTAAGTGGGAAAAAAAAAAAAATACAAAAATCTGTGTGGAAGAAGGCCTACACTGCCTTTTAAAGGCATTACAGTTATAAAGAAACACAAACTACATATATTGAATATACTCTTGGTTTCGAGCAGAACCACCAATATTCTAATAGATTCGAATCGTATGACAATTTGCTTCTGTATGGAATAATTTATAATAAACTCCTATTCGGATGGCGATGCAACTCGTTTATTTATACAGATTCTATACATATTGATTGATTTATATTGTGAATTGTACCATCTTGAAAACAGTGTGAGGTGAGTTCTATTGAGTATGGCCAAAACACATAATGATGTACTGAGTTAGTTGACAGTTGAGATGCTTGGGTCCGCCTCTGTGGAGCATGTGTAGCTATTAGAGAAATCCTTTCATTGGGATTTGGAACTGTCAAACTAAAAGAAAGAAACATAACCCAGCTGATTTTATATTGTCTTATGTTAGATATATATTTATGGTTCTTATTTCCCGAGTGTTAACCCGTTTGATTCCAAATTTGCTACATAAATTCGCTTTAGTTTTAGAGTGCCCTCATTATTTGAAATGCCGAAATGGTTAAGATTCAATTGTGGACCTTTACTGTATAATTTATCTAAGAGACACTAGAAATACTTAGAGACCAACCCTTACATTCCAACTTATTACTTTACTGATTCAAGTGTTGTAAACCCATATAGCATAATAGTTTTAATCCAGTACTTTTTTTTTTTTTATAAATTTTTTTTTCTTTTACAGTTCCAATCCAATTATGGAAAACCATTGCTGGCAGCTAAAGATTCAAAATGTTCTGCTAAGGATGCGGAAGCAGGGGCTCTTGCTATGGAAGCACTGCACAAGCAGGTAAGCTTTCTCCAATACCTTGTCTGAATTGCTGCAAAAAACATTATGTTTGAATTCTGTGATGTAAAACATTGATAACAGCTGTCTTGCCCACATTTTTAACTCAATTCTTTTATCTAACAGGTCATGCCATTCCTCCTTCGTCGCACTAAAGATGAGGTTTTGTCTGACTTGCCAGAGAAAATAATTCAGGACAGATACTGTGATTTAAGCCCTGTCCAATTAAAACTTTATGAGCAGTTCTCTGGTTCAAATGCTAGAAAAGAAATATCATCTTTGATAAATGTAGATGTGATACCAAATGCAGGAGAAGAAGCTAGTTCTTCTCCAAAAGCATCTGCACACGTCTTTCAGGTATTTTTGTTTTGATTATCATAATGGATCTTTCATTTTTCTGCTTTTTCTCATGTTTGATGTGTTTATTTTCTTATTTCATTTTACAGGCACTTCAATACTTGCTAAAGCTTTGCAGTCATCCTTTACTTGTCCTCGGTGAAAGGCCACCAGATTCCCTTCTGTCTGTTTTATCAGAGCTCATGCCTGACAGTGCTAACATTGTATCGGACCTTCATGAGCTACACCACTCTCCCAAATTGGTCGCTCTTCAAGAGATACTGGAAGAGTGTGGAATAGGGTTAGATGCTCCAAGTGCCGAGGGCACTGTTGGAGTTGGGCAGCACCGAGTTTTAATTTTCGCACAGCACAAAGTAAGATTGTTCTTTTCAAATTCTGTTGGAAATTTTTTTCATCATACTGTGTTCTTGACAATAATCTGTTATTTCATTATATGTTTCTCATGCAGTCTTTCCTGGATATCATTGAAAGAGATTTGTTCCACAATCATATGAAAAGGTTTTCCTCGTGGCCACCATATTCTTCCTTACATATCTAATGTATATATATGTAGCTCTCTTTTCATGATTACCTACTGAGTGCGAGTATTATTTCTCTCTTTTACTGTTCTTAGTATCCATTACACAACCGTCACGATTTTCTAGTGATTTTCTGAAAGTCTTGTTTTCTCTAATATAGTGAATGATTTGATTCTAAGCAGTATCACATACTTGCGGCTGGATGGCTCTGTAGAACCAGAGAGGCGTTTTGAAATTGTGAAAGCATTTAATTCCGATCCTACCATTGATGTGCTCCTGCTGACAACACATGGTATTTTGAATGCTTTTAAGATTTGTTTCTTCTTCCCAGGTTCAGCTGTTTCCATATTCACTTGCATATCTACAATCTGCAGTTGGTGGGCTTGGTCTAAATCTGACTTCAGCAGACACACTGGTTTTCATGGAGCATGATTGGAACCCAATGAGGGACCACCAGGTAACTAGAATCACATTGTTTTGTGTCTCATGGTCTTCCACTTCCAGTCATGCGGGCAAGTCTTATCTAAGTAAGGTTCACACTACATTGCCATTTTGTTTTATCGAGAATATTTGCTGGGTTCCATGGTATTATCCCTCAACTTTTCTGCAAGGAAAGGCAACTTCTTTGATTATATAATTTTATTTGTTGGATGAAACTTTCTGTATCGCATTTTGGCATATTTAGGATGGTTCCACTTGGTTTTATATTACTTAATATACTTACAATATTTCTTTTTCTGCATAATAGAGGCCGTGTAATGCATCTTTTCAAAATTTGTTGCATGTTTCTGTTTGTATTGTCGCCAACTATATGCTTTTGTTTTTATTGTCTATACATTTTCTTATAAAACACTTCCCAAGTCCCAAAACTGTTTTTGAGAACAAAATTGAAGAGAAGAATGGCTTTTGGGTGTTTTTACCCAGAAACTAATGCAAAGGCGATTCAAATATCTTTTTGGTGCTCAGCTGATTTAAGAACTATTTTTCTCATGTGTTTATACATCTGGGTAGAAGCTAAAACATGAGTTAGTGGGAGTCAATGCGTCAATGTTCATATTTTGCGTTTTTCATTGAAAAATCCTATAAAAGCACTTTTTTTTATTGTCCTTGATTTCTTATTAATTTGTGGGTTTGTTGAGGGTGAAGTATGTGCAAATTCAAGGGGAACGACATTGAGGGAAGTATTGATTTATGGATCATATCCATATGCCTAGATTGTTTGGTTCTCAGTTAGGCTTTAGTTGGTTTGTAGCCATGTACGTTTAAATGGATGGGTGTGGACCGGCTTCTGTTTTGTTTAAAGGCAATGGCTGATATACCAAGTCAGCCATGTTCATATTTGTATGTGGCCATATTAGTTGCTCCATCTGATGTAGTCGCAAAATTCATATTTGATTGAGGGGAACAAGGATACAGGCAGCTGATACAATCGTGAAATTCAATTTGGATCAGGTTAAATGAGGAAATTTGAATCAACCTCTATATGTTTTGTGTGCTCACGGAAGACTGAATTCGCAATTTGAATGGCATTAATGTTATCAGCTATAAGAGGGGGTTGCTTCCTTCCGAATTACTCCAAATTCTTGGAGGACTTGTAGCCAAATAACTTCACTTGTGGCAGAGGACATAAAACAGTGCTCAGCCTCTGCTCAGAACTTGGACACCCTTGCTCTTCTTGGAGTTCAAAGAAGTGCCAAGTAATATGCACCAGGCAGTGGTAAAACTCCTATTAATGTTCTTAAGTCTTATAAGCATTTGTATCAGATTTTCCCCAGGATATGTGGAGGTACTACTTATCAACGTTTCTAATCGTATTCACGAGAAACTGGATGCAAAATCCATTAAATTTATTATACTACTACTTGGTCATCCTACTTCAAGAAAGGGGGCACAAATTTATACTCTTAATAGGATTGGTATAGACTTCATTCCTATAGAAGCCATGTCCTGTTGTTTTTCTTTTAAATTATTCAAGAGGGTGTATGTGTTGTGCTTATTATCAGGGGAGCATGTGTTGTGTTCATACCAGGGTAAGGGGAGTGTACTAGAGTGCTAGTGACAATGGGGAGCATGCTGTTGAAGAAAATACTATTGTTTAAGTTCTGGTTTTCGTTTTTTCTTTCCCTTTTCTTAGACTCATACACAATCTTCTTCTAGACCAAATGGGGATGGATAAGGATGACCTGCTGTCATTGCTCCTGTCACTATCTGATGTTCTTGATCAGGATAATCCACCTAGTGGAAGGTGCTCCTTAGGAAATGATAATTTTAAGGGAAGTCATCTGTGTTGGCAGGTTGGGCTTCCATGATTATTTCATTTCTAGAATTGTAAAGAGACTTTTTTATCTCTTTCTCTTCCTAGGCCAGGGTGGGTTGGACGGTTTATTCTGGAAGAGATTCTAGCCATCAAAATTACAAATGCCTGTAATTGTAGAACATTATTCAGGAATGCAATTGCTTGGACTGCTGGGATATCTAAAAGGCGGTGATGATTATATTGTGTTAATGAAATTCTACTCTTCCCATATATTTCAGATATGAAGATGTGCAAACTTGGAACTGATTGCGTTGCCTAATCTGGGTTGTCGAGGATGGTTTTTTCTGTCTTAGTTTCATGTCATGATTGATGATGAAGTGCATTATTTTCATTTGAGCCTAGCTCCTCAGTCATCAATTTTTTTGTTGAATGCTATATTTTCACTTCTTTTTGCTTGGTAATTTTCGTGATAGAATTCATCCGTCATTCTCCATCGAAAGAAAGGAAAGAAAAAAGAGAGTAGGGAGTGTTATAACCTTCATTGTGGAAGTTTCGGTTTTCTTGGACTGAAAATAAATTGTATTGGCTTGTAGTGATATCGTTTTCATTTTCTGTTTCTTTATTGTTTCTTGATGCAAATCTTTGTCTTGGTGATTGGATGAACTCACATCTTGTTTCATCTAGAAGCGTTGTATGTTAAGTTCCTACTAATTGAAGCAAATGACCATTAAATTCTCTTGTTTGTTATGCGAGATAAGAACTCTTATCCTTTTGCTGATTGTTTTGTTATAACTTGTGCAGGCAATGGACAGAGCCCATAGGTTGGGTCAGCGTAAAGTTGTAAATGTTCACCGTCTAATCATGCGTGGAACCTTGGAGGAGAAAGTTATGAGCCTCCAAAAGTTCAAAGTGTCAGTTGCTAATGCTGTTATAAATGCAGAGAATGCCAGCCTGAATACAATGAACACAGACCAGCTTCTCGATCTATTTACATCGTCACAGACTGGCAGAAAGGTAATTATCTGTCTGCGACATGGGCTTTCTTTTGTTCTTTCTAAAAAACATCTAACCTTGTGAAAGGGACAAGAAGGGTATTGTCATGGGCGAGTCATGTTCTTCTCGTTTTCATTTCCAAAACATTTGAATTTGGATTTCCAGCACACCCTCCCTCAAACACTCTTTCTGATGTGTGTTGCATAAGGATCACCGTACATGTCACGGTCCACAATGGTGTGTTCATTATATTTCCACACATAGACCTTTTGAAAAGTGATGGCAATTGGGATTTATTGGACTTGACAAATGTCTTGGTTAATAGCGCACACATGATTCGGGACAAAATCGAGTTTATGCATTATGCCTTGAGACTCGTATCTCTAACTTGAATGTTAGTGTTACCATCTCTCTTGCTAATTTTTTTCCCATTCTGAAAAATGAAGCAGGGTGCCACTACCCAGTCAAAATCTTCTAATGGTAGCCTATATGAAGATCCCAAAATGGGGTCCAGGGTAAAGGGGTTGAAAACCATCCTCAGTGGCCTGGAGGAGCTTTGGGATCAATCACAGTACACAGAGGAATACAATCTCAGCCAGTTCTTAGCAAAGCTTAATGGCTGAATTTGATCGTGATGCCGCTGGAGTGTACAAAGTGTAAATTGGGAGAGTTTGTCGGCTCAAGATTTTGATGTTTTACTCCAATTCTTTTTTAATTTTATCTCCCTCCTTTTGTATATCTTCATTATATTGAAGAGAAGCTGGTTTGTATGGGTGAGTCCGATCCTTTTTTGAGGTGAATGGGATTTTGTTCATCCATCATCGAAGTGATGTATATTTTGCATATTTGTAAATACCATCAGTTTCTCATGATCAAGGTGCGCCCCCCCATTCAATGAGCTAATCCTTTTTTCTGTATCCGCTTCCATATGAAAGCTGGAACTCTGGTTTTAAGTATGATTTCAGGCTGTATGATTCACATTATTTTTCCTGTTAACTTTTTTTGAGTTCCGGTCTACTGCAGTGGCATAACATCACATATCTGATAGATAATGGATTTTAGAGTGTTCTTGACATAGGTAGGAGAAGATAAATCATCAATGGCACAAAGGTTAAAATGCAGGAGTATGATTATCACATGATTTGAACATTCCGGCGAGTGTTGTAATGCAATGATTTTAGCAGTATTCGTAATGTCTTTTAAAATTAGTTTTTTAATTTTAATTATTATTCTTTTATTGGTGACATGATTTGGACTCGCAATAGTTCCTCAAGTTTGCAATAGTAAGCAAGCACCTTTTCAATGTGCCATGATCTGTATTGGCCAATACATTTTATTTTTTCACTGGGCTGATGCTCGTGATCCATTTTTTATTTGTTTGTTTATAATAATGTCTGGATGTTTATAATGGACTAGTCAACTCTCAATGAGTGCTACCTCAGTTAGCCAGGGACTGTGCTTTTGGGAGCAGAGAGGTTTGTATTCGACACTTGCCTTCATTGGCCACCTCCCATAGTTTTACCCGGTGCATGTGAATGGGAGGGTTTGCATGTGCCCACATGGATTAGTTCTCGTTGTCTTGTTCAATTGTCCCATGGGCTCAGGGCCAAAGGCTCCTAGGCGGGAGACACTTTGGGATATCAAGCTCATTTATTACTAGGTGGGAGACACCGTTGCGTAACAAATAAAAGAAATTCCTCTTGCTAAACAAGCACACTAGTGAAGCTATAAAAGGGATGGTAGAAAATATCTGCTTCCTCCATGATCCAATGAGAGTCTTAGACCACTTACATTCTTATATACATGCATCAAAGGCTCATTTGTGTGCAATGTTTTTCCCAATAGACACATGATTCAGTATTTTCCCACCATTGGTAAAGGCAAAGTAGAGATGGATGTGTGCTAAGACAAGGAAAGGTAGAATAAGAAAATTAGAGCATTTGGAAGCATCTAGGGTTGCCATCACTAGGAGATAAATTAAGAGAAAATGATTTTAGATGGCTTGAATCTATACAATGCAAGCTGCATGGTGGAAATGATAACGTTGAAGAAAACGTTTTCTACACAGTTCGATGACTCGTAAAAAAAAAGAGGGGGGTGGGGTCGATGACTCCTCAAAGAAACGAGTTGGGGGGACAACCCACCCACTATTATCCGATGCAACCCACCCGCAGGGGGGAACATAACATTAAACGATGAAACATAACATATAGTCACCTTATGTCTGTGTAACCATTTTTTGTGAGAAATTTATCATTTCTTTATGGAAAATGGATTTTTCTATTGTTTAGTGCAAATAAAATTAGCAAACAATAAAATTGGTAAGAACAATTTTTTACTTAAACACTGATGATTTTATTTTCGCGACAATCGGACTTCTATTTAGGTGGAAATCTCAGTCCCATATATAAGGAATATTTCTTTTTTGAGGAAACATGTTCAAGATCTTTTGAAATTAAACGAAAAGTGCATGGTTTTGACTTTCTAGTCATTCGATAACTCGCACATAATGGAGGACTCACACACACAACCAAAATCTTTTTTCTCCTTCATCTATATCAAAGAGTAGTCTCATTTAGGCATAGTTGTTTGCATGAAATTAGATACCTAGGAATTCTAAAAATCGAATAAACAAAGGTTAACATTCATAATGGCTATTAAACTATAAGCCTTTTAATGGAAATATATTAAAGAAAGATGAAAATTAAAAACATAGATAAGCTATGGCCCTAATTACCTACGTCTCCTATTTACATATTTATAATGGCTTATATCCTTCACCTGTCATGTACCTTTTTAATAATCCTTTATCCAAAACCATTTTACCATGGTTTCTTAGGAACTTTAAATCCATTCCAACAAACGGGCCCTTAGCAAGACTATGAATTGATTTAATCAATAAATACATGAAACTAAACAAAAAGTTTATTGATTGAGAGAAAACAAAAGCATCCTAGATAAAACTGACAGAAATTATTAGACATTATCTCTCCGATGAGCAAATAAAAATTCTACGATATGAACGTGTAGTCGACGCCATCCCTAAGAAACAATTTCCACTCAAGTTTTTTCAAAAACCATCTATAGAAAAAAAGAAAGAGTGGAACAACAAAGCCCAATAGCAAAGACGTTACTGCCAGCCACAAGCTTTCTTTTGATGTCAACACGTACACAGCAGTCACAAATGCAGTTATAGTTGCAAGGATGGCAACCCCTGAGATATAATAGCATGTCTGTATAGCATACTGAATCTTGAATGCATCCTCCGAATGGGCATTGGCATAAACGAGAAGTACTGTAGCGGCCATAGAACTGCAAAAGGCGAGAATATCTGAAAGCACAAAAGCCTGTAGTGCTGTGTTTCTCATAAAGACAGGTAAGCCTTCACGAGGGCCATCATTCTTGTATCCTCCTGGCACTGTAAAAGCAGCAGCGAAAGTTACTGTAGCCACTAGTGATGTGACAATAGGAAGTGTCTGAAGACCATATTTTTTAAATTCAGGGCTGATCTTCACTGTTTTGATTTTGAATGTGCGTCTTGGGAACTGCTCTTGCCATCGGTGGCGACCAGGGATGGCTCCAGATTTTCTCAATCTGTAGCGGATCGGATGCTGTTACATGCATAAAAAAGGAAAATTAATGACTTAGGTTCTACTCGATAGGAATGACTTATGAAATTGTTGGCAGAATTTCAAAAGCTCTCAAATTTGTGTAAACTAATTCCGATGTCAGAAATTTTCAAATGTTGAACTTAGACAAGCATTCTGAATTCAAAATTTAAAATCATTCTAAAGACTATTTCGATCATTATGCTGTAGTTGATCCTTTTGAGATTTGTAGTTTTCTAACCAGTTGGATTTCCATTCAAAAATTCTAGAAAGAGAATTAGAGTGTGCCCTTAGTAGGGTGATTTTCTTGGAATTGGTTACATGTACCTTCAAATCGGTGGTCTAGGGCAAGCCATGTGGTTTGGACCCACACGTCTTTAAACATGGATCCTCTGCTGCCCATTTAAATCAAGCACAACGTACCTCTAACATTAATACTACCCCCAACTCTCTTCTTTCTTGATGATTCAAATTTTGGTGAGATTAGAATCAGATCCACCATTAACACACATTATCTATTGCACACCTCGCTTTGGGGCCCACTTGGGGCCTCCACTAGGGGGATGAGACTAGGATGATCTCTTCATCTGGTTGTGGCCTACCTATTTACAAAATATGAGACCCATTTGATCATCATAACCCTTCATAAACAACCAGTAAGTTTCATCCCTTAAAAATTGATCTGTCGATCTAACGGTGCAATCCATTCGATTGTGTGTACGAAAAAAGGGGGGGTGTAATTTAGGAGGGGTCCCGTGTGTGTGGACAATTTGGCTGGGCCGTCAGGTAGGCCCCCCTCACCTGAGCACATGTGCTCATAATAATGTGGGCCCTGTTTCTTGTCAAACCCGCTTGACAATGGAACCGAGTGGATCGAAAGATCTCCCCACCACCTAACTTTGTATGGTGACAAAAACTCGAATCATCATCCCAACCACTTGATCAATGACCAATAACATTTCACCGTATGAAATGAGAACACTGTCGACCCAATGGTCCAATTCATTTGGATGGGTGCCGAAGACGAGATTAGTGACTATCAGTTGGGGTTCTTATATTCACTATCAGATGGGGCCCCTATATTATGGTCCACTTGGATGGATCACTAGGTGGGCCTCACTAGGTATTTGTTCAGGTAGAGATTTTTCCTATGTACTGATAGTGACCATTTTTCACCTACTGAATGGATTGGACACCTTATATATATATATATATATATATGAAGAATATTCAT
The DNA here is from genome assembly GCA_003546025.1 of Camphora micrantha. Classification (NCBI taxonomy): domain Eukaryota; kingdom Viridiplantae; phylum Streptophyta; class Magnoliopsida; order Laurales; family Lauraceae; genus Camphora; species Camphora micrantha. The sequence goes on from QPKB01000007.1 coordinate 7,626,863, forward strand.
GTGCTTTACAAGATTACCTTTTTTTTTTCCTTATTTTGTGTCCTTTAAAAGAGTACCTCTCTTGTAATTTTGTGAATTTTAAAAGTAAATTTTTAATCATTTTATGCTTTTTACTCCCAACTCCCTCCACTTTTTTTTTTCCTTTTGATTTGACACTATAACTTTTTTTCATTTTACTCTACTCTACAAACAAACATAAGATCTTATGGATTGTAAAAGTAGAATCGTAACAACCTAGTGAACGACCTTTAGATCACACCTATCAGAATAAGATAATCCTATGTCCAGGACAATAAATCCATCTAGTGTAGCTGGAACCTCCAAATTTGAAACTACTACTCAAGGATATATGTCGTTTCATATCCACGGACATTTTCAGTATTTCACTCAATAATAGAGTTGTCCTGTAGGAGATAATTCCTTTTCACAGGCTTGGGCCTAGCAATAGAATTTCTTTTGTTCCGAGGTCTCTACCTCTACTAGACCCAGTGTTACTATCCAATAGCTCTATTTTAATTTACTAAAAAGGAAAAAAGAAAAAAAAAAAAAAAAAACAATACCTCTGTTTCCGTGTATCCACAAGTATCCATAGCTGTGAAGCCTTCTTTGTTGCTCGTTGTCAAGTCGACGGACCCCTCATCAATCAAAAGCTTCACGATTCTTTTATCGTCGGTTTGAGTTGCCAGATGCATTGGCGTGTTCCCATCGTTATCAGGTTCGTTGATCAGCTTCTTAAACTCCAACCTGTCTACTAGATAGGAAATGGTGGAATAGCTCTTCTCCATAACAGCAAGGTGAAGGGCATTTTGTCCTTCTTCGTTGACCAGCTCAGCAGAGTCAGGACAGTGATCAAGTATAATGTCAATGGCCCCCTCAAAATCATTTCTAATGGCGAAGAATAGAGGATAATCGCCATTTATGTTGGGTTCATAAGCTAGAGATGGGTTGTCTTTTAGCAATCGCCGAAGGATTTGTATTTGTTTATGTTCTTCAGTCCAGCGCTCCCCGTACCTGTCATTGTCCTCAAGCACCGTAGAGTAGCTTTTAGCTGATGCATAGTGTAACACTGTATTTCCAAAGCGATCTGCTTGTGCGATGAAATTACTCTCTTTATCCAGCAAAATCTCCACCACTCCTGTCATTCATCATTGGAAAATTTTTTTTTTCTGTTTAGTCACTTCATCATTAGCCTCAATGTGGGCCCTATTTTTTGGTATTAACCCCTGTTCATCATGTCAAGAGGAGCCACCTTATTATACAAGAGATTTTATGGATTGGTCGTTTTAAGAAATAATATTAAAGAAGAAAAGATACACTTGATGTTGATAATTACCATCCACTTTAAGAACATAGAATTGTCTGCCAACATGAAAATTAAAAGGAGTTTATATTTCAACAAGTCTTCCATATGGCGTTGGACAGGATGATTGTCAACATCCTTTGGGCCTGGCTATATGCATATGGCTAATCTTGAAATGCCACGTGAAAAAACCGAAGACTAAAGCGAGGTTTAAAAAACTATGACTTGGATTTGACTCGTCTAATACAAAACAATTGACTTGGATAGAGCCATTGTGAAGAATCGAGAGAGTTAAATATATATAATTAATTTAAAAATAAAGTAAATACTTATAAAATATATTTATACATTTTCTTACATACATTCTTGATAATCAATTCAAGTTAATAAATTTATATATCCAAGAAGAAAAATCTATAATAAATAAAAAAAAAGAAAAAAATATTTCCTATTACGTAAGTTGTCAATCTAAATATTAAATGTAAAAGATCAAATATAGATTTTAAATTACAAACCAGTCATAATTTATGAATTGATGAGTCCAAACCTCATGCAAAATCGCTTAAAATATACATTAATTGTTTAAAATTAATTCTACCTATCAAATGATTTAGAATGCAAACAATTTACTAAAATAAGGTGACTTGGCCGCGTCTCTCGTGTATTTGACACGGTCCTTTGCCAAAACGAGATGACTTTGGAAGGTCAAGATAGAGTCATCAACTCGGGGAGTTTTCTAACCTTTGACTAAAGGAGTCTAAGAACTAGACATTCTAACCTTCTGCAACTAAATCTCTCTACTGCCTTTTTTCAAACATGGACACAAGTTGGAGTCTATAAGACCGACTACTGAGCTACTGTAAACAAGAGGGCTTGGGATCTATAATCATTACCAAAATAATAAATCAAAGAATTTTTTAGGTTCTCCTATTTAAAGCCATAAATTAAATGCATAATGAGTAAAGTTTCTTTTTTAATATATCTTTAAATTAACATCCAATAGTCTAAACTTTTGTGGATTATTGCATACCAAAACTCTCTTGGATTGCTAGGCCAATGCAACCCCACCAACTTTGTCACAAATTTTAATCTAAAATAAGTAGAGATTGGATAGGAATTAGCTAGGTCCATTTCTCTAATTGGGCATTGAGTAAAAAAAATTTAAAGATGCAACTGAGGCCAATTCGGATTGGTTGAGCCCTAGCCTTGCCAATATTGTATCTAGGTAAACCCCAATACGAAACCTTTAAAAAAATGAATAATATCTCATATCTTAAGTATTTTAGAGAAGATAAAGGCATATTTTCAAAAAAAAAATTAAAAATTAGGATTATGTGGGATTAGGGATTGGGTAGCTTGATTTTAAGCCCAATAAGCATTTGTATATCTTTTTTTATTTATTTATAAGAATCTGTTGTTGCATATATGGCTTATAGTTCATTGAAAGAGAAAAGAAGTATGAAAGAATTGAAAATTTTGACTGTGATGAAAGGTCATATTATCATTTCTTTGTTGAATTGCTAGTACATCGCTGTTCGGGGCAAAAAGTTCCAAGAAATAATAAATACATAAATTGTGGCAGGCGGCACTTATTGTCCTTACAGGATTTAAGGGGATTTTAACTGTTAAATGCTCTATATTTAAATAAAGGATGAATCTGATAATGAAATCATGGTCAGTTCTAGTAAGTATAAATCTTGTTTTTCTGTATGGTAAATCTAGCAATGGGATGTGCTCTATTTGGACTAAACTGTGCATGAGTGCCAATATAAGGGTATGTTGGTATATTGAACTCATCAACGTGGAGCTTAATGCATGAACTTTAAAAAGTTGGAGCGCGTCCCACTTTTTAAAATCGATTCTCAGCAAAAACAGAAGCATTTGTCAACTCATTCATTTATGTTTATAATTTTATAAACTTCTAAAGAAACATAAAATTATTTAAAAATGAGTTAGAAAAGGAGGTCAAAGACATATAGGTGAGGAAATTTTAAATGGTAAAGTAAATAAAATTACAAATAGAAAACCAAGATAAGTACATTCAGTCTTTAATTTTAGAAAGCTGAACATTAGATAAAGTGAAAATTCTAATACTATTAAGATAAGTTAAAAATAGGTTATAAAAAGTCCAAAAAGAAAACAAAAGAAACGACTCGAAGTGGTAGAAGATAATAAAAAGCAGAAAGTCTAACATAGAAAAAATGCTATGATCTTTCAATTTGGGTTTGTTGACACTGGTTGAAGATCCATATATTGAAGAAGGTCCCACATATCACATGGGAGAAACAGAAAACAGATAATTTCATTGAAAAACTAAATAAAATAAAATAAAAAACCATCAATGCTAAAAAGGAAGAACTTTTGCAGAATCAAATTCTTAAATTTTGGAAAATAGACATCCAAAATAAAAGCAGGTCCACTAAATTTTGCCAACTATTTGACATAAAGCCATAAATTCTGAGATTGAAAATCAAGAAGCTCTCCTAAGTTTCCATTTTGTTGCCTTTAGATCAAACAAATATTCACATATGGGTGATCAGCTTCCTTTTCTTTTAAATTGATAGGTTCCAAACCTCTCTTCTATCCGGTAGGGCCAGCGAGCCAACAAAATCTTACATGTGACCCATTTTTTGATTGATTCTTTAGGGGCAACACAATGGCATGCACTTTCAATAGGTGTGAGTACAACCCTCTGAGGTTTTAACCTATTAAATCAACAATAAACTATTCTTTTTACAAAAAAAACTCACAATGAGACCTTTCGACATTCCCCTATGATTAACACTACATTGGGTGATTGATCTCTTTAAAAGGGGAAGTGGATTGGGTTAGGAAAACCTCTTTTTTATGTGTAAAGTAAGTATTCGCACGCCCACATACACACTCACAAAAGTCCTTCATCATCAACACTACATCTGGTGATTGATCTCTTTATACGGAGGGGAGGTGGCTCACCAACTGAGCTACAAGTGGATTGAGTTAGGAAAACATTTTTATTTTTGGGAATGTATTATTATTTGGTTTTTTTTTTCAAGTTAGGAAAACATTTTTTTTTTTTTTTTTGTGCAGTTGAAAAAAGTTCGCTAAACCAGTTTTAAACGTGTCCAAATGATAACAGTTAACATCAAGTATATAACAGGACACTTGCTTTGTTCACATCCCCTGGATTTAGTAAGCCAGGGAACGTTGCATTCCTTCCTTTGAAAACCGAGCACAATCTTCATTGCACAGATTGAGGGATCAGTATCATCTGTTCCGTTTACATAAAGTTCCATATATTAAAAAAAAATGGTTGTTTTGATTTCTCATCAATCCATATGCATACAAAAGACATTTCTTGAAGAAGGGATGGAAAACAAAATTTTGAACTTTCTATTTCTTTCTATCCTGTTTTGGGGTCTTTGATGAAGAAAACAGTAAACTTATAATTTGGTAAGTTTGTAAAGTCCTGAAATTCTAAATGTGAAATCAGCATAGTTAATTATATTATTAATCAATTAAATTCATTTAAGAGTCAAATAAGTCCGAATTAACATTAGAAACGTATGTGCGAAGTTTCATTGAGAATTGAATCCGTTAGACCATAGTAGGGGGTTAGTGTGCAAATTGGGAGAGTTTGAGAGGGCTATTCGTAATTTTAGGTTTTCTCGATTTTGGTGTTGTTGGGTAGATATTTTTATTTTATTCATGTTTGTCTTCATCATCATCTTGATTTGAACAATAAATTTTCATCAAAATGGGACCCAAGCTTGATTTGTACTCAATTTGATATTTTCACTTAAAGGAGGGTTTTATTTGATAAATCTCCAAAAGACTCATCTCTATCCATATTAGAGGACCGACCCAAACTCTTTCCCCATTTTGTTTTCAAACTCAGCTCTCGCTCTACTCTTTTCTATCTCTTTCATTCTTCTTGAAAAAACTGTGTATATGAGCTTGGAGCCATCATATTCTCAAATCAGCATCACCGTCATCTTCCTCAAAGTTTTAGCTCCTTCTTCATACAACTTTTCTTGGAATTTCAGCAACTCTTCATCTCTTGGTAAGAGGTTCTTCTTAATTAGGTTAGGAATTGGTTCGGGTTTTTTATTCAAAGCTTATAGATGAGTTCTTTAGCTTCCATTTACTTGATTTGTGTTGTAAATTAAGTGGGTTTGATTCTAATTCTAGGATTTTGGGATTTGGAGCTAGGTTTTGGGTTTGAATTTTTCCCAAAGCAAAGGCAAGTAGAACTACATATTTATGAACTGATATGTTTGTTTTAAGTTATGAATTCAGCTTTTATATGTTGTGGTTTGGATTTCAAATGGTATTAATGAATTTTAATGGAATGGGTTTTGATATTCAAATGAAATGGTGGAACGAATTAGGTTGTTTGGATTGTGAATAGAGAAGAACTGAATTGAATGATGTGTAGAGGGCTTGGCCCTGTTATTTTGATGCAGGAAATGAAGGAAAGAAGGGATTTGAATCCCAGAATCTGAAGCTAGAAAGCTTCAGATTTTGTATTTCTGGGAGAAGGCGGCTAGCCGACTTCATGAAGGCGGCTAACCAACTTTGCAGGCGGTCACCTGTCGGGTACAATTCTAGAAAGTATCATTTTGGGTATTTTTGTAGTCGTCGGTCACCACTCGGCTAGCCGACCTTGGGGCGGCTAACCGTCTATTATACATATTTTCCTGTTTTCTCTTAAAAGCTGGATCTTTTCCTTTGAGTTTTATGACCTTTATGTTTACCCTTTGGAATCATATTTGAGGACTTATCATAGATTTTATGGAAATTCTATTTTCTTTTTATTAGTTTTGAAGTATGCATTTTCTATTTACATATATGAACACCACTAAGCTAAATCCACATACGAATGTGACGATTGTGCAGTTCGATATGAACATGGTCTGATTCCCGTGATCACCGTAAAAAGAAACTATGAATAGGGCTACAGATTCCCGAGAAAAATCTGGAAAAGAACTTATTAACTGGGTCAGAGACCTGGAATATCGGGTGGATAAAAGAAATTTTGGACAGGGTAAGGACCCGAAGTGCCATGGCATATTGTCATGGTAAAAAGCTATGTGGTGTATTTTTATGATGTGAAATTATGATTTCGTTAGAATTTATGAGTTTTGATTTGATTTGAATTTAGGATTTTTTAATTTTAATTGCTTTCTGAATATATATATATATATATATGTTACAAATTATGTATATCTACCTGCCAGCTCTTTTGATTGATGGTACTACGCTTGATAAATAGGTACCGAACCCACCTTTACCTAGGAGGAGGAAGAGACGATTCAAACACATCAGTCTGATGCAGGAGAGCCTCACTCCTAGGATTGAATTTTGTTCTTTTGTTGGGACGTTGTATAGAAAACTTTGTTAAAACTTGTGTAAAGAAACTTTAGTAGTAAATTATGAACTTTGATCTTCAGGTTATACAAGTTTACTCTGATGTTAGTTGATTACTTTTGTTAATATTAAATGAATGATTTTGTTATCTCACCACGGACTTCAATCTCGTGGACTATGATTGAGGGTCAAATTATGGTCTAATCAGGTTTGTATTCTTTAATTTGACTCTTAATCTCACGTTAACCCTGTTGGTAATTTGGGATGTGACATAAGTGAAATGGGTTTTGAGATAATGATTGATTTATTCTTGGAAAACCCATTAACTTGCAGGGATTCTTATGGGAAACTTTAGTCCTCTCCTCAAGCTTTTGGTTTTAGGGTTTCAGCTGAAGATAGTGGCTCAGTACAAGCAACAGGCCTTCTAATCTGAAATTCCAGAAATGGGTTGTCAGGAATAGATGAATCCATGCTTAGCAACACCATAAAATCGAAACCCCAAGCCCCCATCTGCATAAAACCTAGAGAGATTTTTATCCAAGTACCTTTAGATGCCCTTTTCTGTCATCAAATTTTAAGGTTTTGGCTTCTGGTTTGCATTGCAGTGACAATGTATATCACCCCATTTCTTTTGATTCAAAACCATTGAACTCTCTAAATTCACGGAATGGGTCTCCATGGAGTGCTTCAGAGATAGCAGTGCAATAAATGGAGAAATCATAAAATGGGTTCCTTCTGGAACTATCTGCACGGATACAATAAGCTTGAATTCCGAACAGTGGTGTTTTGCGATGGCTGGGGAGAATTTTGACGCCCATGATTTCGTGAACCAGGAGTTGGATGATAAGAGTTATAGGAAATAGGGTATGTGAAAAATTACCGAAGGGTTTTGTCAAAGTGGATGGAAATGCCTTGATTGCACTTGAGAAGCTGGCCATATATGCGAGGAACAGGTTTGACGGCTGTGTGGTGGGTTTAATAGGCAGAGTGGGGAAGACCTGAAAGGTGTTGATGCAGCGGAAGTAGGATCTTAATGAGCTGGCTGCTACAAACGCAATCAGGCACTAGTTGTGGAGATCTCTGACTGTCTACGAGAGATCAGTCACAAGTGATTCACTCTTCAAGATCTTAGGGCAATGATGGACACCCTGGATGTAGAAGATGATAGGAAAAAATTGTAGAAGATGATGGGGAAGAATAGTAGATCTACTGGAAGTTGAAGTGATTCCAATTGATATTTCTCATGTCTATATATAGCCCTTTGGGGCATGATTGATAAGATCTCTATTCAAATTCGAATTGAGAGATGATAAGGATAATAGATGAAATCAAACTCTCTCAATTTGAATTTGAATGGAGATATGATAAGGATACAGAGTTGGATAAAATTCAAACTATTCTTATCCATATCACCATGAGATTCCTTGTGAGGGGTGTCTTTTTGTGAGTGGGGTCCACTCATATGTAAACACAAGAGGGCCCCATCACAAATGCCAACAAGACCACCACAAGAACCATGATAGCTCTGGCACTCTTAAAGCCCTTTTAAGTCCATGAAGTGGTAAAAATGCAATCTACAATCAATTCACTTCCCCTTGTTACCGACAATCTCTTCAATCCATGAATTAGCATACGCTCATCTAAATATGTGATTTATTTAACCTATAATATATTTTGGATTGAACTTAATATTTACCTTTGTGCAAAAAATTGGATGTATCAAACCCCTGGTCGGACAACAATAGTCAATCACATCTAAATGGACCCATTAATTGCTACTCCTAAAGAACACCGTTAAGTGTGATGGAGAAACATACCTAATCGATCTTTAATTACTGCGATATGCAAAGGATTCTGGCCATCTGGTCCTCGAGTGTTGTAATCTCCTATTTCTATTATTTTCTTCACAACTTCATCCAACCCAGCCTCGGCAGCCAAGTAAAGCAGACTCTCTCCAGCCATATTCACGTCACGTGCTAGCTCATGTCTTTCTTCAAATGCCAACAAATGCAGTGCCACTTCGCCGTGGCTCTTCTTTAGTGCCTCATGGATTGGATTACTACCTTCCGAGTTGCTCATCCTCAAAGCCACACCACCAGCCTGCCGCACGGGGTTTCCTTCCTCTAAAGCGGGGTTTCCTTCCGTCAAATTTAAATTTAAAGCGGGTGTAAGAAGCTTTGTGAGGTCAAGATCGCCAGCCCTGGCTGCCACGTGAAGTGGAGTGTCACCTTTAGAGTTGTGCTGAGAGATGAGGGATGGGCACAGTTGGATCACCTTCTCCACAATAGTTTGATGGCCGAATTCAACTGCAATATGTAGCATTGTATTCTTCTGTGGACTGAGACAGAGAGTAAGGTTAGGCGCCGGGGTTTCATTAGCTTCCAGGATACTTGTGAGGACCTCCATGTCGCCTTCCATTGCAGCCTTGTAGAGCTTAGGATCCATCTTCTGTACACCGATCGTAGGGAGTTCTCTATTAGCCATTGACTCTGTGATATGGAAAGGAGAATATCCCATGCGGATTAAGATCAAATTCCATGATTATTCATTACAATAGGGCTTCAATTAAATCATCAAATATTTTGTATATCCCTTTGGTACGTTTGCATTGGGCTATTTATATTATTTCTTCTGTCATTTTTGTGGTCTTAGATACAATATGCATATGTAATTCTTAACATAACTTAGCATATGTTATTTGTGTAATAATGGGCCATATGGGTAGGTTCGGTGAGTGCAGGGGCCATCAAATAGAGAAGAGGCCATAAGGTAGTGATATCAATGGCAAATGTTGGCATACAGAAAAAGTTTCAAGGACAAGTACTCTTTGCAATTTTGTTGGAAAAAGCTAAAATAAATCGTATGCAAAAATGTCAGTGTATAAAAAAATTTCAAATACAACTCTGTGCAATTTGTTGAAAAAATAAACGTGAACAAAGCTTAAGGAATTGAAAAAAAAAAACACTACTATGCTTATCCACCTTCTTCCCTTTTTTGAAACATTTTTTTTCTACAATAAAGGTATCAATCATCGTGGATTTAACCCGTTAAGACTAATCCTCCGAGCACACGCACTTGCCCTACACATGCACCCCGTAAATATGAGGGGATTCAAATCCACGGTGCCAGCTGGGCAGCCAACCCATGCCTCATGTCGAAGAGCCAACACCCACCCAGGAATGTTTGTTTTCAACCTTTCTATCTGGGTAGAACCTTGTGTCATGCAATATTAGTTGGAAAGTAAATAGAGTCATGGTTATTACTTTATAAATCATTTTTTCCTTTAAAAGTATTACTCTGTAAATCTCTAATAAGCAAAATAACATAGATGGATATAAGATCCAGCGAATATTTTCACCTACGAGCAGGCTGGATGTTGTATAAATGTGGTCCAGATGATGGGGCCCACTTGGAGGCATTTTTACAACTTAAATGGGGTCAAAAAAACAATCCCATTGGGTTATCCTAACCCTTGATTTTACAACTTACAAGTTTAACGGTCTTTTAACCATATATATAGATTTGATGAACATAAAATTAGGAAGATTTTAAATAATGAGAAATAAGAGTGTAAAAGGTGTTGCAGTGATCAACAATGGATTGGGCTGCAGAAAATCCTCCCAAGATCCAATGCAACCTAACTGCTATATGATGTTCACAATAAATATTTAACGAGTATCATCAAATTATTCATTCATTAGCCAAAGAAGGGGTAGGGATTGGAGAAATTTTGATTTCTGTCATTAAGTACTTACTATACATTTTGTTAGGGGATATTTACATCTTTTAGGGATTATAGCAACTAACTCCACATAGGAACACTTAAACTATAGAATTTTTGTTAAGTTTCAAATTCATATTAATAAATTCACACTCTTTATACAAAACATCGCAATCAACACATAATTTCCAATCAATTTTTTATCCTTATCAGGCTAAGATAAGGTTTATGAATCAAAAACTAATAAGAGCATTAAAGCTAAAGCCTAGAATGGGATCGATAGGGTAATTTGCATTGTTGATTTAATTACCATTGATCTTGAGTTAGTCAATGAAAACAAGGCAGGCAAAAAACTATCTGACCAAAAAAATTTGTCAAAGGGCCAATATCCAAATATACAAGATTTTTTCCCAAAAACTGTGGAAAATATTCTAATAAAATTTTGTTCTGGTGGGGCAATATGCAAAATTACAAAAGTTTTTCAAAAAGTCTGGGTTGTGCGTATATGCAGTTTGAGTTGCTCTGTCTCTCCAGTTATATAGTTTGAGTGTACGTCATATTCAGTTTAAGTCGCTCCGCCTCTCCGGTTATATAGTTTTAAGTGTACATTATATGCAGTTTAAGTTGCTCTGCCTCTCGAGTTCTGCCACAATCAAAGGTTTCTAAAACATTTATCCATCTAATAATCCTTTTCACTTTAATTTACACTATAGCAGAAAAAATCTATGCAATG
>QPKB01000007.1:7638247-7877820 GCA_003546025.1 Camphora micrantha
AGTGATACATATGCATGCATACATTTGGGCTTGTTAGAGACTGTACTTGTACTGTGTAGAATTTTTCCTGAATTTGTTGAATGACTAAAATGTTGGTAAATTTATTCTCAACACTGACAGTAATGACAAAGCTGTGGAAATCTCTTTCAATCAACTTCATACATAATTTATGAAAATTTAAGATAGCATAAACAAGCATTGTAGGAACCTAATACACTGACTTGGAAATAAAAAAGATGACCAAGATTACATGCTTTCCACAGAGAAGTTTATTCGTCGATTCTTATTTTATTTAATGAAAAGGTAGCAATCTCCTCCTTTGACTATAATTCAGCGAAGAGGCTACACATACACATCAGAATTTGCAATAAGATAGCCTTCGATTGCTTTAAACATTCCAACCATGCTTCCCATCATTTCTGTGGTTTCAGCTTCTGTTGGTAGGCTATCCTCAATGGTCTCATATTCTCCTTTGAACTTGCATACACTGCCTCCATCGGCACCATCTTCGAACTTGAGCTCAAATAAAGTCGACTTCACTTTCTTCCCTATAAGGCCGCCTTCAATCACGGAGTACCTGAACACCCGTTTCTCATCATCAATCGCTTCAACACGGTCCTTCCAATAGCTAAAGTCCTTGATGGCTGCATATTTAGCAGAGGAAGCATATATACCTTAATATACACTAATGAATGAGACAGTTAAAATGCAATCAACACAATAAATATTGATAATGAATTACCACTGGTGAAGTTGGATTGCCCGATGGTGCCAACCCCTCCATTGCCTTCAAGAACGACAATGCTCGATATGATGTCAGGCATGAGCTTGGGCATGAGGTTGTGGGAATCTTTCACGACCGCCTTCCACAGTCTTGAGGGTGCAACCGGAGACAACATCTCATTGCTCACTCTGCTGGCAACCATTTTGTTCTGACTGTGAGGATTGAGGAGCCAATTCTTTTGTTAGGGACTGAATGATATTGGGATGTTTGCAGATGTGACGGTGTGTGTATATACTTGGAGGTTGGAAGGTGGTTGAGGAAATGATACTGTAAATCCTAGGCTCTGTTATCCTTAATAAACATTTTGAAAGGAAACGGCTTTCTGGGTTTGGTCCTGGCCGGGTATTTCTTGTTGGTTCCGACCAATTAGTGAAATGCGGAGATTCTCAATCTTGTCTTGTAGTTTCTAGTAGTGAAAGTAGGACAAAGGGATACAATGTATCTATTCAAATTAACAATTGGAAGTTTTGTTTTGAGGAGTTTTCTCTGCGTACGTAGGAGGAAATGGCTACTTCACGAGCAAGATTGATCTAAGGACAAAACGCATACTTCCATTGTATGGCATGTTTGGATGCTTAAGATGAGCTTCTAGTGGTGTTGGCTGACATAATTTGGGCTCCTTTCTAAAGGGGCTCTTACCTCTAATTGTTTTTTTTTTTTTTTTCCTTTGTGTTCGTCTGTGTGGGATCTGATCGTCTGAGCAAGCTAAAGGCATGGATCAATTGCCATATGAAAATGTAAAATGGTCACGCCTAGGCCATATTAAGGTGGAGTACCACAGTGCCTCTTTTTTGGTCGGCTCTTGGGAAAGTGGTGTGGATACTATTGAATTGACCCATTAATGTGATGGGTTCCTTCTAAAGATGGCCATAAACCCATAGTTCCCCAAATAGGAGACTTTGGAATGTGAGCATTCCACATCCCTGCCTTGGCAGTTGAAATTTTAGCTAGCTTGTTACTTATCTTTATGGATGTCTCGGTACAATGATTTGGAGAGTTGGGCTCGGATGCAGCGGCGCTGCATGCTGCGACTATGCAGCTCCTTCCTCTACCAATTAAAGTGTGCCACATCAATGTGAAGAGATGAATATCAAGAACAGCCTTTTTCTACTTTTACTCAACGCATGCATACGTTTTCTTTCCAAAAATTGCGCTTGCTAAGAGTGCTGCTATTGGCACACAAAATTTTACTTTTCAAACACAAGAAATTTATCTTTTTTTTTTTAATTGCATTCTTACCCCTTTATGAAATGACCAAAATATCCATTGTCCCACAAAAACTCAAAACTCATTCTCTTTTTACACACAAGCTTATCTTCTTCTTCTCTCACCCATCTCACTATCCACACTTCTCCACTTCCTCCATCTTGCTTGGCAACTCATCTTTACTGACATTTTTCCATTTTCTTCTCCTAGGTAACTCATCTTCACTCATATGCTCTTTTTTTTTTTTTCTTTTTTTTCTTTTTTTCTTGCCTGGAACGAGTTTCTGGTTCCCGAAACATATGGTCTTTCGGGGCTGAACAGATGGCATATGTCTGGAAGTATAGTTCTGAACATAATGCATCTGTTCGGACCTATAGTTCTGAACACATGCCATCTGTTCGGACCTTTAAGACTGAACAACGACACTCATGTCCGAACACCTACAATATATTCGGTCACTCAGAAACCGAACAGAGTTGCGATTTCAGGGTTAAAAACCCTTGCGATGATGGATAAAATGCAACCTAAATGCTTGAAAAAACACTAACATTGTTTATAAAAACTTACATTGAATGAGAATCTATCCTCATAACAAGTTTTCATAGAAAAAAATATGATCTAAAATGGAAAAAATGGTAAAGAAGAGATAGGGAAGAAGAATAAATGCAAATGTTGGAGGGATCTATTTACCTTTGGAAGAGGAGATGGTGGAGAGGACTGAGGACGCCAGAGGAACGCCAGAGAGACCGAGTCGCCAATGATGTGGAGAGTTCAGGTGAATTGTGTGTGGGAAGAAAGGGGGAAATGGAGGGATGGGTAGTTTAGGAAATTCTGGTGTGTGTGAAAAGAACTAATGTAATTTTTAAATTATAGGAATGTGTGTGGAGAGAATTTGTGTGGGAAAAGTAAAAACCTGTGTGCCACTAGAAATTCCCCTTGCTAATTTCTTATTGAAACCATTTCCAATACTACCCTTTACAAACTCTCAACTCATGATATAAAAGGTGGGTCCCTATTTATTTTAATTACTAAAATATAATACCACATTATAATTTCCAAAGGCGGATCCATGATATAATTCCTTATGGTGGGACCCAGATTCATATTAAAAAAGGTGTCATGCTCTTTAATTTTTGTATTCAAGGTGGGCCTCATTCTATTTCCTAAAGGTAGGTCCCATGTTATTTGTAAATATCAATAATAGGCACATCTTAACATCTAAATCACTCAAAATCACATGATAAGAAAAAAATAAATAAGTTGTTAAATAATAAAATAATATTCTACACATCTTAAAAGAATAATGAAGAACTTAAATAACAAAATATATCCTACTCATTTGAAAAGAAAGAATTAAGCGGTTAAATGATAAAAATATTACACATGGTAAAAGAGATCAAACAATTAAAAAGTAAGAAATATGGCATGGGGTCAAGTTTTATTTGGGTTTAGGTATATATTCAATAGGTGGAAGCTTAGGCCTCCATATTTTCATCCAAGAAGTTTAAATTTAGGATATATAGCTTGCATTGAATTCAAACCTATACTTGAATTAAATTGACTTATATGAATGAAAATGTTAATTGGAGTACCTCAACCATGAGATTGAGCATCTTTTTTCTTTTTCAAAAATAACACTAAAAAGAGAAAAATAAGAAGAGTTGATTTTCACTTTTAACACATTAATACACTGTCCATTGATATCTTGCATGATGTGTGAACTAAGGAAATTCCATTTTATATGTTGCATGAGTCATTCAACTATTGATTTAAAGGATTTCGTTTGATGAGCTATAGAAAAAGGGAGAAATCTAAGTAAATGGATAATAGCAGTCATCTAATCAAAATGTTAAAAAATGCACAAATTTTAATACGTTGATAAAAAAAAAACTTGTCTAAATGGAAACTCCAACTAGAGTATCCACAATACCAACAAATTGATCATGTTTTTAAAACATGATTAAAATGGAAAAAAATAATATGTGCAACATATTTATTAATCATTTCATTGCTTAGTTCTTCTTTTAAAATGTGAGTAGGAGTCCTTACGTTCTTTCGAAAGTAAAAAAATCAACAGTCAAAGCTAAAATATTTCACTATTTCATGCTACATCAAATAATTAAATTTACTCATGAAATAGTGAAAATCTTAAATAAACACATAGTATGGGAAGAAATGATCAAGCACAACATTTTTATAGTGATTTTAAACCACATTATGAGGCCCACTTTAGTTGCATTCACGCGTGATCGAAGATTAGATGAGGTCATTATATGCATTTCTTATGGTTAAAAGTTTTCTTCTTTGATAGTTGCAACCATGTCACTTGTAGATGTTCTAGTTGGGGTTTTTATTAGGACAAGTTATCAGAAAATTTTATAATCCGCCATTTTTTAACGCTTGGATTTAATGGTTGCTATTATTCATTTGCTTAGATTTTCTTTTCTTTAGAGCTTATCAAATAAAATCCACTAAATCAAACGTCAAATAACTTATGCCACACATACAATGGAGATGTTTTACCTCACACATCATGAAAAAAAATCGTTGTACATTGTAATCATGTGTTAAAATAAAAATAGATTCCTTTTATTTTTTGTCTTTTAATATTTTGTTTAAAAAATATGCTCATGGTTGATATTTCATTCATTTAAGTAAGTTTCCCTATTAAATATCTCAACCCCGAATAAAGCTTGAGCCCATTCCATATTTTTATAATTGGGAAATGATCGGGTGAGAACTGTTCTCACCCGATCCGTGCGAACTCAAATATGAACCGTCGGATCGCGTGTGAGATCTAACGGCCCTTCTCATTTATATAAAGCAGTCCAAAAAGGGCAAAAGCCCTCCAAATCCCTGAAACTTTCCTGCTCCCAGGCCCTCCAAGTCCCTTAACTAAAAAGGGGAAAAGGCTTCTCAATCGACCACTGCTTCAGTTCCTCTTCTCGTTTCTTCTTCAACAAGGACAAGTGGTCTCCCCCATCATCTCTGGTCATCCTCGACGCCTCAGCTTTCGACCGAACTCTTCCCTTTTTCTTTTCTTCTTTGACGAAAAAAGAGGGAAAAGCTTGTCTGGTTCGACGGTTGCCTTCTTCCCTTGAGCGGATCGTCGTTGTCGTCCAAAGCCCTCCAAATGGATGGTGAAGACCCAGCTCTCCAACTGCGGCTCCAGGTCTGGACCCCCTCACAACAGCCATCCCCATCTCAGTTTCCAGGCTCATGGTCTGATACGGCGGCCACCCCTGTTGTAACCACCTCGGAGCAACCATCCCCATCCGAGTTTCATGGCATATGGCAGACATGGACGTCTATCCCCATTGATGTCACAACACTCTCGCATCAGCCATTCCCATATGAGGCTAGTTACCCGACCGAAGTTTTACAGGTTTTCCCTCTCTCTATACAATCGATGTTTGCAAATGTGTTAATTATTATGGCTCAGTCAATAAGAAGAATCATAAATCATCTTTTTTATCAAGATACTCGGACAACCTTCAAGAAGTAGATTCACTTAGGAAGCACGAAGTATTAATCCTAAAGACTTTAAAATGTGTAACCATGTTTGATAAATATCCATGCATTGAAAAATGACAGAAACTAAACATAGCACAAAATTTTGAGTTAAATGTTGCCTTGACAAATGACCACAGTAGTTGCATTTCTGTCTTGGTTAAGTTGTCTATATTTGAGAAAAAGTTTGTGTTAGGGGAATAAATGATCCAACCAATGTGTTGAAATAATATGAATTTATCTTGATTTTTAGATCCAAACTTTGACTATCAGTGACTATAACATGTGACATGAAATTAGTACCGTTGGAATAATTTACTACATCCTTAATAATTAGTTTTTTATTACTTTTATTTGGTTTTGTTTTGCATGATTTTCATGGTGTGGTTCTATTATTGTCCTTGAACCGTCCAAAAGAATGGTGCAAGTCCACCTTTACCAATTAATACATTTATACCACAAGTTGAGGAGGAGAAAATACCGAAAGTTGGAATTATTTTTGAGAATATTTATAACCTTTATGCGAAATTGGCATGTTTTAGTATCAGACGACGCTCTGAGACAAGGCTGAATAATGAAGTTGTGAGGAAAAAAATTGTATGCTCAAAAGAAGGTTCTAGGAAAGAAAAATTAGGCGTTGAATCTATAGTGCAGAGACGGAACTCAGATACATGGGCAGATTGTGGGGCACACCTTCAAATTAAAAAAACAAAGGAGGGGAAATGGGTGGTATTTAAAATTATTGTGGAGCATACTCATTTGTGAAGTACCCCGAGAAAGACTCATATGCTACGATCACATTGTATAGTCAGCGCTCCCAAGAAAAAAATTAATCTATGCTTATGGGGCTGCTAATCTACGACTGAAGGATCAAATGGCACTACTAGAGCTACAGGCAGGTGGGAGAGATAAAGTTGGTTTCACTGAGACAGATTTTCGAAATCAAATTAGAAACAAAAGGGAAGAAACAAAAGATCAAGATGGTGAGATGTTCTTTGAGTACTTCAAACAAATGAAAGAGAGAGATCCAAGATGTTATTTTGCCATTGAGAAAGATGATGATGATCACATTGAAGATGTGTTTTGTGCTGAAGTCATATGAAGAATTTGGGGATGTTGTTTCATTTAATACAACATACAATACAAATAGATATGGTCTCGTTTTTTGTGCATTCACCGGAATTAATCACCATGATCAATCCATCTTATATGGTTGTTGTCTAATATCAAATGAAACTTTTGATACATTCGTGTGGGTTTTCAACAAATGGATTGCAGCAATGCGAAGGGACCCACCAAAAGCAATCTTAACGGACAAAGATGCTGCAATGACAAAAGCGATCAAGTCTGTTTTTCCCACCACATGCCGCCGTTATTGCTTGTGGCACATTATGCAAAATTTACAAAAGAATTTGGGTGGAATTGTGATTCATAATCCAAACTTCTTAAAAAAAAATTTAAGAAGATTGCATACAATTCTATCACAATAGAACATTTTGAGATTGCTTGGAAGGATATGTTGATAGAATTTAATCTTGTAGACAATGAATGGCTGCATTTGATGTACGGTATTCGTGAGATGTGGGTGCCAATGTACCTAAGAGACATATTTTTTGAAGGGATGTCTACAACTTCAAGAAGTGAGAGTATCAATGCCTTCCTTAAGCAATACGTGACACAAAAGAATGGTTTGTATGATTTTATGTTGTGATATGAACGAGGCATCGCAACTCAAAAGTATTGTCAATTGAAGGCTGATCATGACACTATAAATGGAAGACCAAGATTGATGACAGATTTGCCAATGGAAAAGAGGATGTCCGAAATATATACGAAAAAGATGTTCTACAAGCTTCAAGAACAGTTCTGTTACATAAGATGCGGCATTGTTGAGCTCATATATGATGACATTGAGCAACATGTTTATAAAGTTTCTCCATTCAAAAATGATCAAGAATTTGAACGAACCATCCTCTTCAAAAAGGACGACAAAGAGGCAAAATATTCATGTCAATTATTTGAGATTCGAGGAATTCCATGTGGACATATTATTTGTGTTTTCAAACAAGAGAAAATTTATGAATTGCCTCAACGGTTTATTTTAAAAAGATGGACAAGGTTCGCAAGAATAGATGATGAATCTGACAATAAAGCATGCTTTTCATGTGATGGTTCATTGCTTGAATGACATGGAGATTTATCATATGATGTTGCAGTAGTCGTTGATGAGGCATCCATGTGTAAAATAGCATACTAACATGTAAAGAAGGCTTTACAAGAGTTAAAGAAGAGTATTCGTGAGATAAATGAAAAGGAAGTAACGGCAAAAGATGACAGTAAGAGAAGAGACAAGGGGACTTGCCATGAAGAGAGATATCTTGCGCCAAAGAATGCAAAGACAAAGGGTCGTCCAAAGAGATTGAAGTCTTCTAAGGAAAAAGCAATGAGAAAACCCCGGCTTTGTCGTGGATGTGGCAGGCGTGATGTTGCACATGACATGGGTAATTGTCCTATGCTCATCAAGAGGTATAATTTAGTTTTTTACATTAGAATCTTTTAAATTTGATTTTTAATTTTATTATCATATAGATTGTGCTTTCTATTCTTCTTCAGTCCTATAGTTAATGTTTCTGGAAACGATGGGAGTATTTTAGAAGACGATGACGATGATCTTATTGAATGTGAGGGCTTGGAAATGGCTATTTCCGATGATGGTACTTTGACACAAATTTAGGTATGCGGATTCGTTGTAAAAAGAGATATTTTATTTATGTAATTCACTGACACATATTTCAATTTATATGAACGTTAATGACTTTTACAATTTTATTTTGTAGGCTTCAAATGAAGATGTGCACCAGAGGTTTTAGGTTGCCGTAGCTGCCAAACATATCAATTGGTGGCATCAGATTTCAATTGTGATGGTTGTTAGTTCATTTTGATTTTTAATTTTGAGGTGCTCCACAGGTTGTTTTGATGTTGTCAATGTTGGACTTTGTAGTTTCATATGACTCTACAGGTTGTTTTGATGCTGGACTTTCTAACGTATTATGGTCATTTGTTTTGAATGAAAGAGGTGCGTTTGAATGTGTGGTGTTTGATTAAATGCTTTGGGTGGAATTGTTTAAGTTGTTGAAAAAGTGCCCGAGTTTAAAACATAGCAAACGTTGTCGTAATTAATTGAAAATTAGCAGATTTTAAGTTCAATATATGGACTTGAAAAGCCTCAAATTTCAGCCAAAAAATCCCTCAGGAAGTGGGCTTAAAAATTCCCTAAACAGGGGTACTCAGCAAGGTTTGTGCAGATTTTCTTAACCGAGTTGAAAAAGTGCCAGAGTTTAAAACATAGAAAATGTGGTCATAATTAACTGAAAATTAGCAAATTTTAAGTTCAATATATGGACTTTAAAAGCCCCGAATTTCAGCCAAAAAATCCCCTGGGAAGTGGGCTAAAGAATTCCCTAAACAGGGGTACTTAGCAAGGTACAACACATTTGTGGAAATGTTGTGCCAATAAGATTTACCATGGATCTAAGCAACAATACTCTTTTACTGAATGCAGGTTTCAGATAATCATATATACTTGACAAACAAAGTCTTTTTTTACAGGGGTCCATCCACTTGGAACTCAGTTACATGCAATAACAACAATTACAGGCAAACAGATTGGTTCTAGTCAGAAGCTGTAATAAATCTGATTCTAATAGTTCTTGAATAATTCTTCTAACATTTGCGTTCCTAACTTTCGAGAAAGGGCCCTGTAGAAGTTCTAATTCAATACAGAAATCCATTATGAATTTTGTGGTCTCAATTTTGTTCATTGAGTATAATCAGATTTAGTTTTGAATATTTTGCTGCAGGTGGTGTTCATTGAGTCCTTTGTAATGTTGATCGTCTAAAAGGTGATGTTCATTCATATTATAGTGTAACATGTATTTTTCTAAAATAGCACCCAATGTGACTTACAATGTCAAAAATCAAGAGAGAACAATAAACATGAGAGGATAACCATATATACGCTTGGGCTAACATCCATTGGATTAAATTTTGTCAACATTTACAACATCCATTGGATTAAATTTTGTCAACATATACAACATCCATTCAACACTTCCTTCCTCCAGTTCTTAAGGACATATTTTAATATAATAATTTCAACATGCAAATTACACTCATAAGACAACACAAAAACATCACTAGACAAATTCCTTTATTTGATTTCTTCCTTTTCTTCGGATGCATGTTTTATCTCTTCAACTGTTGCCCATAAAATCTCATTCTGCCTATCTATCATACTACCAATCATCTTTTTCATATCTTCAATCATATATGCTAGATTCTTTTCATTGTCAATTTCATCTGTCCATTTGAAGCTTCCGCAACCATGTTCATGCTGCAAAAAAATAAAAATAAAATAAAGCCAAAACAAGACAAATTATCTCTAATCAGTACATCATAGCATTATTGCTAAAAAAAACGCATATGAAACACTTACTTTCCAATTAGGATATCTCCAAAACTTTCTATTTGGATTAGACATTGTATGAGAGGTCAAACAAATCATACCACCACATGAGCACTTTGGCACCCATTGATTGGAATTAGAATTTGACGATGACATGGCTATGCTTGTTTGCAGTAAGTTGAACTCAGGAGAAAGCTACTAAATAAAAATAATCGAGATTCAGACAAGTAATTAAAAAAATTTCTATGATTTGAAAAACAAAATCAGATGGAAATAATCACCAGATTTTTTATTTGGGATTGTAAAATAACACTCAATCAAGGTTTTTGAAAGAAATAAAAGAAAATGATAATGCTTGTATTGTCTTCATCAGTGCACATTCAATCCCAGAAATAAAAATTCAATTCAATTCATCCAGCGCAAGAACTGTTTATCCAGTTGATTCACCATCCACTGAATAGGCCGCCACCATTCGAAAATTGCAGCTTCACACCAACTACACATTTTAGCCTACAAATTCAAAGCAATTATGGACTACTTGCCATTATTTAGTTTCAGCTTTCATTCATTTGCTACCAATCATCATGATCTATGGATGTGTGTTCCTTACCTAATATGGGTGATCATCTTCCCACTTCATCAGCTCATACCCACGGTTTTGAAATCAAAGAGTAAAAAAGATCACAATAACAGAGAAAGAGATGATTTACCTTTCCAAGCAAAAAATGAGGTGGAGAGGATTCGAGCTCGCCAGATCTGAGAGGGAAGAAGGTGATCGTCAAAGACGCCCGGAGAAGAGGAGGCAGATTTGAGGTCAGGAGCCTTGGGGCTCGCGGTGGAGCAAATCTGGGGACAAAGACTGGCGTCGAAGATGAAATGAGAAGGGGAAGAAGATGACTATCAAACCAGGGAAGGAAGAGGTTTTACCCCTTTTTCGTTGAGGGATTTGGAGGGCCTAGGAGCAGGAGCGATTGAGGGATTTGGAGGGCCTTGGATGACAGCGACGATCCGCGCAGGGGAAGAAGGCAACCGTCAAACCAGACAAGCCTTTCCCTCTTTTTTTGTCAAAGAAGAAAAGAAAAGGGGAAGAGTCCGGTCGAAGCTGAGGCGTCGAGGATGACCAGAGATGATGGGGGAGACCGCTTGTCCTTGTTGAAGAAGAAACGAGAAGAGGAACTAGGAGTAGTGGTCGATTGGAGGGCTTGGGAGCGGGAGAGTTTCAGGGATTTGGAGGGCTTTTGCCCTTTTTGGACTGCTTTATATAAATGAGACAGACCGTTGGAGCTCACACGCGATCCGACGGTTCAGATTTGAGTTCGCATGGATCGGGTGATAATAGTTCTCACCCGATTAGTTCCCCTAGATAAAACTATGATACAAAATTAAATAAAGAAAAAGGCAATTGAAAATAAAATTAGAATTTTTACCAAAATGAAGTAAATAAAAAAAATAAAAAAATTAAAGGTTGCTGTCAAACTTGAATTGAAAACCTCCACTACAATATATAATAATAAGGAACGTTCCTATGAGAGTCAAAATTGAAGTTTAGTTATCAAAGTTGAATTGAAAATATTTTGTACTATAATTGTAAGACCCTAACCCCTAATTCCCATGATTAGCGTTGTTTAAGTTTTTGGATTAACTTTCTAAATGAGATTAGAGGCTGTTTGACTAAGTTTGTAAGTTTGATTAGAATTTCCATAGCTTTGGAGAATTTTAAGTGCCTTTGAGCCTAGTTTGACATCCTCAGCGAGGCTTTTTGTTTCTCGTGTCAACGTGGGGGGTTAGCAATGATTTCAAAAAAAATGTATTTTACTCCTTTTGATAGTTCAAATTAGCCCCTACAACTTTCGTGAATATTCCTTCTATGAACAAAACCTAGAAACCCAATTTTTCAGCCAGAAGGGAAAAATAGACTTTTCACATCAAAATTTGTGCACGATTCTCAATATTTTCAAACCATGCGAAAAATATACTTTTTGGAAACTAGATTTTTTAGTGATCAATTTTTCCTTCTTCGTCGATCGTATCCGAGGGCCCACAAATAGGATATCCGAGCTGTAGGGCCTGCAACTTATACACGTTATATACTCAAACCCAGCCCATTTCTTCTTCATTCCGTTTCGGCAACAAAACTAAGAGAGAGCTTCCATTTTTCTTCTTCTTCCCTCCTTTCTCTTGCATGTCTCACAAACTTGGCCCAAAGTGAAAATTTGATTTCACCCCTCTTCTTCATCACTTAGGCTCCCCATGGACACAATTTTCAGAGATTCGAGCTGAGATTTCCCCTTTTTTGAGTTGTTTCCTCTTGGATGGAACTTTTCTAGGTAAGATCTTGAATTTCCCTCTTAGCTTTAGGTTTTCTAGACCCTTTGGAATCTTCTAGTCATGCATTGCAAGTTTCTTTTGGAAGAGTTCATTTTTTTCTTTCAAAAATTTTGGGGATTTTAAGGTTTTATTTTGGGGCTTTTGTAGATTTCAGATTCTTGTTATAGAGATCAGATGATAGAGTGATATTTGGAGCCCATTAGTACTAAGGCAAGTGTATGCTCTGATAATCATATGCATGCACTTAAATTTCTATTTTCTTTTCAAATTCTGAATTGATTTTTCTAAGAAAAATACAGGCGGTGATAATTGACAAAGATTATTTGATTTATCAATAGCGTATTTTAGTTCGTTATTCCTGTCAAAATTGTCTGTATAAGTTCATTTTCAGCTATACTGTGTTTTAGCACATGCTTCCTTGTGAAAGAAGTTCTAATTTCTCCAATTTCAATGGTTTAATACTTGTTTTCTGTATTTAGATTCTTTTATGGAAGTGTTGGAGTGCATTTTATTTTGATGAAGATTGCGTGGTTGAATGGAGAAATTGGGGGCATTGTAGGCTCATTTCTTACAGGAAAAATTGTTTTTGGATGAGAGGTTTTTGTTTGGGAAGGAATCAGCTGCTGTAGAGTATTTTTTGTGGAAAAGTCGGTCATTTGTCAGTTCATCGAAGTGTAGTTTGATTTAAGTTACAGAATGCAGAGAATTTTAGAAAAACAGGTGTCGGTTAACCGACATAGGGTGTTTAGTTAATCGAGACCTGACTGACATGTTACCTAGCTAATTGTTTTCGGCCAGATTAACTAGAGGCCAAAAATTATGACAAATTGACCCTCGGTCAACTGTCGGTTAACCGAGTGGTCAACTTCGATTAACCAATAGCCAACTGAGAGCTGATCAAGTTGTCTGATTTTCTGAAGGAATGGATGGGAGTTGTAGGGACATTATCCTTGGACATGCTGGACCCCACCAAGTTGGTGTTGTACACTTAGACGCCTCGAAAGTAGGGAAACTTCGGAGCACCAATTATTATGAGAACTTGACATTTGGACTTTAAGTATATATTGAGCCAAAGGGTATGGTTCCATTGTGCCAATGGAAATGAGTGTAGTGATTTTCATATTTTCTAAATCAAATACCATTGAACTCGATTGTTTCACCACAAGGGTTTTGACTTGAAAGAGCATTGGTTTGCAAAGGTTTATTGTAAAAGTTTGACTTGAAAAAAGGATATTGTTTACAAAGGCTTTGGTTTACAAAGGCTTTGACTTGGTGCTAAGTGTGGATTTCGTGTGATTCACCACGTTGTGTGCTCTCATCTTGATAGGGCTACTCGTCTTGTGTGTCTCCGCGTGTATGGTTATATTTAGTGTGCATAGTAGTTCCTTATAAATTAAAATATACAATTGTGATTTGTAAAGTTTCATACGGACTTTCGTGTCGGCAGCACTCAGCTTAGACTACCTTGTCGGTTTGATCATCCAACATGGGTCTTTAAATTTCTTGTGCCATTTGCAGATTGGATTTCGTGTGTGACTTTACCCGTTTCACGGTGGGACTTTCATGTGACGCTCAGCTATACTAGGTTACTTTAATTATATGCTTGTGTGCTCTTGTCACTTTGTGTGACGAGAAATCCTCGTGTGTGCTACTGTCACTTCGGTGATGGGGAATGTAGATTTCATGTGGTTGAATCTGCTCAATTAGTCTTTACTATATGTCCTCTACTTTGTATATTGATTTCAAATGTTTTTATTTTGAAATTTTAGTGTTAATCCTCTTGGATTTTCAAATGTGCTTTAGTATTGAAAAATAGATTATTGTACATTATCACCATGTTATTATCTGTATCATTTATCTGCGAGACTGTCATGTCTGATATACTACTTTTTGTGCTATAGATAGCAGGTCCTTCGTCCTGAGTTGGAGTATGTACTGATGTGTTGGAGTACGTGCCATAGGTAGTTTGTTGTGCTGATGATGTCATTTAGGCTTGTGCATGGCACCGGAATTCGTCACATAATTGTGTCAGTGTTTTGTGTAGTTAGTTATTTTGTTTAGCTAGTTATTTTGTTTAGCTTTTATTAGTATGTTTTCTTTGGTACTATAATTAATATACCTTGTAATATGTAACTTGAATACATGTGCAAAAAGAATCATCTTGTTACTGTGAGCTCTGTGTTTCGTTATTATGGTTTGTCCCACTTTGATTATGGGCCTTGATTTTTATGACTTTATGATAGTGGTTGAGTATGACACGCAATCCGATAGACACGGACTCCGCGTTGCAACAACATGTAAGCTTCCGCGAAATATTCAGGCTGTGATAGAATTTTGATATCCTTAAACACGTAGATCTTAGGGAAAATAAAATTTTTACTTATTCCCAAATCACGCTTTTCGAGGTCGAATCGCTACAGGAGTCCGATTTTGAGGTGAGACAATAATAGCCAAGCCAATAGTAGCCCAGTGGTGAAACAACTTTTTGTTCATAGATACAACCAATCATTAGGCTTGTTGGACGGGGACATGGTTGGTGTTATCGTCCAAGTATGTACTAGAGGAAAGAAAAGAAGTTCTCCTATTTCTTACACACACCCAACAACAACTCCTCTTTGCAAGGGCACGACACGTGGCATGCAACAAAACCTTCTTGAAATCCCACATCGTTGCACCTCCCAATCTCAAACCCTTTTGATCATCTTTTAAGTTTAAATAGTTCTATTGGCACCACAATTCTATCTCTCCACACCGCAAAGAAAATTTTTTTTTCATTTCCTAAACTAACCTTTCCCCCTCCTCCCTTTCCCTCTCTCCCTCCACCCTCCCTCTTCCACCACTCACCCCCCCACCCCACCTAGTCTCCTCCCAGTCTCCCACCCCTCCTCGTCGGCGGCTGGGAGGGGGAGGGAAAGGAAGAGGGAGTTTGGGGGTGTGGGGTGTGGGGGTGGGGGTGGAAGAATATGAGGGAGGGGGTGGAAATAGAGGATAGGAAGGGAGGAAAAAAGAGGAGGACGGGGGAGGGAGGCCGCTGGCAGACTGGAGCTGCCGCCACGGGCTGCTGGCCGGTGATCCCTCCCCGTCAGCGGCTGGGAGGGGGAGGGAGAGGGAGAGGGAGAGGGAGTTGGGGGGGGGGGGTGTGGAGAAAGAAGAGGGAGCGGGTGGAAATAGAGGAGAGGAAGGGAGAGAGGGGGAGAATATAAAGGAGGGGGGACGGAGGAAGAAAGAGGGAGAAGGGGGAGGGAGGCCGTGGCTGCCAGTCGGTGATCCCTCCCCGCTGGAGACTAGAAGGGTCGGGTTGGGTGGGGTGGGGGAGAGGAAGAGGGTGGAGGAAGAGAGGGAAAAGGGAGGAGGGGGGAAGGGTAGTTTAGGAATTAAAAAAATAAAAAAATTCTTTTCGGTGTAGAGAGAAAGAATTGTGGTGCCAATAGAACTCCCCTTTTCTAAAGCCTTTCGATGAAAATCCCTCCCCTACTACAAATTAGCAGTTTTTTTTTTCTCTGTCGCTAAAAGTCCACTATGAATGTTTTTTTAGCGGCGGGAATTATTTTCCGCCACTAAAATTGCTGCTTTGCCTATATACATGCAGCTTAAGGAATTCTGACGGTTTTAGCGATGGTAAACAATTTTTACTACTAAAATCACTTTTAGTTGACTTTTAACGGCATAAAAAACCACCTTAAAAGCGGATTTTTGCGCCGCTAAAAGTGATGTTTTTTAATCTCCCCCCTAATTTCTACCTCTCATTATAGTCCCTAACTTTTTTCCCAAAGGAGGCTTTTGCATGCCTTTTACCCATTTTTATTATACGAGTTTTTATTTTTTCAGTTTCCTTTCCCTTTTGCCATCCGTGGGCCCACTGGACATTTGACTTTAGTAAGTTAAAACCTGTCCCAAATTGAGTTCTTCTCCCTTTTTATAATCAGTCAGCCCACTATTTATCGGACGAGTTTGCATTTGAGAGTTCGGCCCCGCTGATGGATCTGCCACAAGGATTGCCGCTTGCCATTCTCCTTTTTATCTTCATCTAGCAATGGGGGCCATCATTGATTTTTATGATAGGTGGACATGTATAGATTAGATTTTGCTGCTAACCAATTTATGGGACCCTCATGTTATATCCAAGCATCAGGAATTTGAGGCCCACTTATAAATTACTGCCAGCTTCATCTTTGTTGTTTTTCATCAATCTGCGGGGGCTAGTGTCAAAGCCCAGTTTTTTTAATTCCAAGTTCAAACAATCAGTGGGTCTTAAAAGATCCATATTCTTATACTAATAATAGCTCCATTCCAATCTCTCTATCCTTTTACTAAAGAAAAAAAAAATATTCTCACATCTTAAATAGTATCTCTATTAGTAAAGATTGTATATAGAGAGCTAGTTGTTTCCAAAGAATTGTATATCATGTGTGATGATATCTCTTTTTATGTGTGGAAGTTGCAATCCTTCCCCTAGATCAATTTTTTCATTTTACTTGTTTTTATCAAATCATCTCCAATGTCTTCGTTTCCAACAATAATTTCTTCTGTATTTTAACTCATTTTTATGCTGAGAAGCAACTTTACATTATGTTGTTTCTTTCTTAGTGATGATCATATAACTTAAATTAAACTCACTAACTGAAGGTTGCAAATATAAGAATCATATATTTTGTAATGGGATGAAAGTTGATTGGAATGAGATTTGATCAAACCCTATTATTACATGGGGGAATCAAGATTCTTTGAGTTTTTTAAAGATTTGACGTGGTCTCTACTATAAAATAAGAGGTCATCCCTGCGATTTTGTCTTGCCTTTCTTCTTTTAGGTGTTCTTTTCTTCTTTTTACATTAATTCACTCTTCTATACCATGAACGATATGTTTTCTTCTCCATCATATATTATATTATTCATTATTACTCTTCAAATTTTCTATTTTTTGGCCTGTTATTTTATATACTTGAGACATTCTTCCAATTCCCCGTACTAGATAAATTAATTTGATCATCTTAATTATTTTTTCCTTTAACCTTTGATTCTTGAAGTTCAAATATTTTAATTGGATTTGTGTTATGAATTATATGTTAATATTTATTTATGATTTATTTAAATATTTTTAACTACTTTAATTATTTTTCATAATGACCTGTGTTGGGTGTGGGCCTATTGCACTAGTAATATATAATAATAGCCTGATGTGGGGTTTGGTGAAAGTCAAAATTGAATTGAAAGACTTTTTTTTAATAATATATAATAATAGGTTAATTTTGAGTCCATTGGGACTTGGGAGTTAATTTTCCATCAATAAAGTAGGCACTACTGTGGGGTCCTCACAGTTTATATATTATGGGTCGAGTCATGGAGGATCCGGACTCAATTGGAAGAGATAACAGAGCCGCATATCATGCAGAGGATACCACTGTTGAGAGCCGTATCCCTATAGGATCCGAATTCTTCTCTGTTTTCACTCCCTAAACATTTGTGATCTTAAACACAAAACACCTTTATTCTTCCTTCAATAGAAGGCAAAAAACAACAAAGCTAATGCAAGAGAAAGCAGCTTCCCATCTCTCTCTCCCTCTCTAAAAATCTCTAAACCTCTCTCTCTCTCTCTCTCTCTCTCTCTCTCTCTCTTTAAGCCAACCTCTTCCTTATCAGTCACCAAGTCCCTTTCTCAAACAACCATCTCCAAATCGAAGACTTCTCTGAAAATCCACTGACTAACGGTGCAACATAGCCTCTATTCCAAGCAATGGTTGGTGAACGATAGCAACATTCAACACCCAATTAATCTCCCTTCCATTTACAGCCTTCCCCAACATCTCCTCCTCATTTCCTCCTCTGGGTATCTCTAATTCAATCCAACCTCATCTGGGTCTCTCTTGTTCAGTATTCCAACCATTGATTCTACCAAACTGTTGTGCACAATGCAGCTTCATATATCGCCGAGTCTGCGGCATGTAACGGTTTTGCCAGGGAAAGGAGTGAGAGATTTCATTAAGGTGAAGGTTTCGTCTCGGAGAGTATCGTATCGGACGGTGTTCTATTCGGTTTTGTTCTTGACGTTTATGTTAAGGTTCGTGTTTGTGCTGACGGCCATGGATACGATCGATGGAGAAAGCAAGTGTTCGTCGATAGGTACAATGCATACATTGCTTTGTTCGTTTCTTTGCAGCATTTGTGTTCTTGTCATCTTTAGGTTTCTTATTCTGTGATTTTGAAGTATGTGGTGGATATATAGATGTCTGCCATGAGATGGATGATCAAAACACTGGACACCGTTGATTTAAGTGGGCCCCACTGAATCTGGAAAGGCGCCATTAGAAATACCGAAATACCTGATTGAGATATTATTGCCCTTAATCTTAAGTGTGCCTCACAGTGTGACTTAATAATTGAGATGTGATTTCTCTTAAATCAAGCTGCTGATTATGTGGGGCCCAAGGTATAGAGATTTGCTCATCTGAGTGGTCCCCAAAATGAAGAGTTATGGCTTTTAAGGGCCTTAATATTTCTTAAATCAATATGGGATTAGGATTAGGAAATCTAAACCCAATGGTGATAGATCCATAGAGCTAATTTGTGCAATAGATGATATCATGGGATCCAAAGAAAAAAAAAAAAAAAAAAAGGTGTACCAAAGTCTTACGACTCTGGTGACATTTAGAAACTTTTAGTCATGAAATTAAGGCTTGCGTGTTTAAGGGGCATTCAAGTGTCAAATCTCCTTTTATTTATCCCATCTCAATCGGGCACTTAAACAGTTCAAATATTTATCACTTTTGTTTCTAGAAAGTGAAAGACTGGTATTTACTCTCTTTCAATCCAATACCACCATTTACTAAAATAAAATAAAAGTGGGGCATAGATTAATTTGTGTGTCCATACAAAAGAGTTTGAAGAGAAATTTGGAATTGTACCGTGATATTGAATGTACATTTTACAGCTTTAGATCAGATATCTTGTAATATCAAATATATCCTGGATTTTAGATAACTAATTTTCAAATCTCTCTTATCTTATAATGTTAGTGGGCTTGAAACACTTTGCTAACTGTCCCATTTGAAAAGTAGCGAGGACATACGATTTAATATTCCATTCATGTTACTCTACACATCAATTGATCATGTGTTCTCATCAATTGGGCATCACACAAACGGATGGTTAGATTACTTTATAATGGCCAATATACAATGCAGTGTAGTGATGGTTGATGGCCTCTCATTATCCATCTAGGTGGGTGATCTACACAAAATGGGTATATTGGAGGGCCTGGATGTGTCACACGTGTGGTTAGGTTAAATGGACCTTTTTTGGTAGGCAAGCTTGATCAAAGGAAGTTGGAAAGGATGGCGTGTGATATTAGCAAACCTTTGGTGGGGTACCAAGAAAAAAAAAAAATAGTAAACCTTAACTTTTCAAATCAGTGCTATAATATAAACTTTTTAAGGGAAGACAGCGGCCTGGGCCATTGGGCCTTGATCATTTATTCATTGGATCAGTAGTTTATTTTGACCCAGCCATTGACCAAGGTGAATAAGCTTGGATCCATAGTCTCACCAGACTCAATCAGATCTTGGTGGTAGAAAGCCAGGATGCTGGGTTTGGTCCAAATTAGGTCAAATTCATATAAAATGGACTCTAACCCGCCCCTTCTTCAGACCTCGCCCCATAAATGATTTTCGATCTTTGATGTATAAGAGACTCTACAACTTTAAGAGATTTCATTTTTCTTTTCATAAATATGTAAGCAGGTGATAAACAGGTTCGAAAAGTTAAAATTCGAAATTTGCTTAAAATCCGACATGGGTCAAAATCTATAAATTCTTACATGTCCCATACTCATCAAATCACGCCCTGCCTCCATCCCAATAGGGGCGTTATAACCCGACACTTAGGCATCCATTTCTACAGAAAATCTTGCAAATCACGGGCATGGGCCTTATTTAATTGGATAGGAATCTTGTGATTTCTTCATGTAAATCCAATGGGACATGCTGGTTCACAGTAATACCTTCCAGTAAGAAACACAGATGGAGTTTGGCTATTACCAGCTGGTTTGAGTGGCTGATTGGATTGATGTT
Organism: Camphora micrantha; assembly: GCA_003546025.1. Taxonomy (NCBI): domain Eukaryota; kingdom Viridiplantae; phylum Streptophyta; class Magnoliopsida; order Laurales; family Lauraceae; genus Camphora; species Camphora micrantha. The sequence continues at coordinate 7,658,605 of QPKB01000007.1, forward strand.
GGTAAGAATAATTATTTCTTATAATAGTCAAAACTCAAATCATTTGACTTTAGAGTTCTTTATATAGATTAAAAAAAAATCAAAAGTCATTTGACTTTAGTCCCATTGAGTTTGTCTTTTTTAATGTTTCTTATTCTTTAACGTGAAGGAGACATGATAAAATTGAAGGACCAATGTCGCATGATTCCTTAACAATTAATAAGCGTGGAACATCTAGAATGGGGCTCACCTTAATGGACAGTCAAGATCCATAGACTCAGAAACCAAACATTGCTTTTGCGTTTCTCACAAGTGAAGTGGGGGTCTCATCCTAATTCCAGTTTCCTCCCAACCAAACAGCACCAAACTTTTGTTTTCTTGATGAAAATGAAATGCCACATTTTTTTTCTCTCTCTTAAAAAACTATTATCCTTTGTTGGAAGTAAGAGGTCTTTTTCAAATTATTTATCATTTCTTTAATTTATATCAATCTTTTGTTTCTTCTTTCATAATCAAATCTCATTTTTTCTTTTTTGTCACTTTCTAAAAATACCTGTTCTCATTTTTTGCAGGATGCATGGGGAGAAAGATTGGACCAAGGATTTGGGGGAGAAGGCATGAGTCAATGGTAATCTTTGAAATACAAATTTCTACAAATTCTAGAGAGAAAGATGATGATATGCAGTGTTGAAAACCAATTCCCATCGACACTATTTAGGGATATAGTGTTGTATTAACCATATTTGTGTGATTTTATCTGAAATGAAAATCAAAATACAGTCCTCATATCACCCCTTTATGGGTGTATCCACTTCTATTGCCCATATAATTTTTTGGTAGAATTCTATTACCCATAATAAGTTTCTTTTTGGAAAGATAAGTGATTACATTCCAAAGTAAAGAATAGAACCAATACAAAAAAGTAGGGGGAAAGCTCCATAAAACTTGAAATTCAGCAAAAGTTGGAGCAACAACAGAGGGAAGCAAACCCACTGCCCAGAAAGAGGCAGAGAAAAAGAAAAGCCTACGGTTTATAAGCTACAAAAGGTGAACGGTCAATTCACACAATTCTAATGCCCCAAGTGAAATGGTACAACAGTTTAATTAATTGTAGCCCACTTGGCCTCCATCGAAAATGAGTTCTAATTCTAATGCAATCGTAACTGTGGACTTTGTTGTGTCCCAGCCTTCCTAACATGTAATTTTCTTGATAGCCCTTACCACATCTCACTTTCGATTACGAAATCAGTCATTTTCTCTTTCATTCTTATTAGATTCTTGAACTTCATCCATCAACAAAGCGATTTTCTTCTACAGAAGTCCGCATAAAATGCCGAAAATAAAATATGGGGTTTGTCTTTAGTACAGGGGCCTGCAAGAACAGTCGGGACGAAATTTCGTGCCAAGTGTGTCACACGGACTTTCGTAGGAGAAAATTCAGCCAATGAAGACCAATCCTAACCATCTGGTTGTAGTTTCAAAGTTGTACGGTGGATGATTATCATCCATATTAGGCCTGGAAAATGAATGATCTTGATTGCCAATGGGACAGCAATTTTGGGACATCCTTCCAACAAGATCACTGGCTAATTTGATTTGAAAAACTATGGTTGTTATTGTTGCAGCAGGTCCCAGAAGAGATATACAGAGTACTAGAAGGTCAAAACGAATTAGAAAGTGATGAGTCCAATGTTCCAGAGTCTTTAGAGGAGTTCGTAGCTGAGATGAGGAGCAACATATCAGATGCCAAGACATTTGCCGTAAAGCTTAAGGCCATGGTATGTGAAAAATCTAATTAGTACACTCCTTTTATAATACAAGTAGATGTATGTACCATCTGATTGATTGCAATAACATGGCTAGCTTGGTATTTTCAAGGCAGGTCTTAGTAAATCTCTGAAGCTTCTCCTTCTCCTTCTTTCTCTTTATATCTTTTTGTCTCTTTTAATGAAATTTCTTATTACCGATTCAGAAAAAAAAAAAAAAACACATTAAGCACCAAATTTTAGTACTATCCCTTAGTTTCCTTAGTCCATTGTCAAGATCTTAGAAGTAGACCCAAGTTTTGTATGAGATCAAAACTATTTATTGACCTTGTCCTTCACATTAATAGCCAAATAGGAGTGCAGAAATGTTGGACTTACAACATCAGGGGCAAAAACATTAAGCACCAGCTCTTCACCTTTTCCAAAATTGTTGAGAAAAACTTAAGAAGGCATGCATATACTTTCATAATTAGATATCTCGATGTAAATAAACTCAGATCTCAAATGGATCCCAATCTAGCTAAACATCTTAAATTTAAACCTAATCACTTGTAAATACGTTACGTCAATGTTTCATAATGTAGTAAGAATCATGCCTTAATTTATATTATATCTTATCTGATGCTTCACCTTTTATGAGTAAAGTTTGAGTCTTTATCATATTAATGGTATGTTTGTCATATCCATGCTGTATCTGGACATCATAACTTGTAAATTAATTGAAATAACATTTGATACTGAACTTCATCGAAACGGGTCACTTACATGATGCAAACCATGACCCATGTCACAAGAATTGCAAATTGTGATCTAATAATGAGGGAACCTTGTCGAAAATCCACTTTAACTCGCTCGAGGTTGAATGGGTGATTAACTAAACAGGGACAGATCACCCTAACTCGGGCGGTTGAAGCGAGTTCCAACATCAAGGTTCATCCCAATGCCCAAATAACTATAATTTTCTTTACTTATTTTTATTTTCTGCTATATTGAAATTAACTCTAACATGAACACTCTTACACAACTACGCTTTTTAACAAGTTGAACTAAAACCTAGGGACAAATAAATATAGTTTGTTCAAATATGAAGTAAACAATTTGACTTGCAATCAAATTGACTTTGACCTTGATGTTGACGTCTGACTTCTCAGATCTCCTTCCTAGAACAAAAGACCCGATCAGCTAAAATCCAAGAGTACCTCTATCGTCATGTAGCATCCAGCAGCATCCCCAAGCAGCTCCACTGCCTTGCTCTAAGGTTAGCCAATGAACACTCTACCAATGCCGCGGCCCGCCTCCAGATCCCCACACCGGAGAGTGTTCCATCCCTCGTCGACAACAATTTCTTCCACTTCATCCTTGCATCCGACAACGTCCTTGCCGCCTCTGTCGTCGCCAATTCCCTTGTCCAAAACTCCTTGCACCCGGAGAGGGTGGTCCTCCACATCATCACCGATCGCAAGACCTACGCCACCATGCACGCTTGGTTCTCGCTGCACCAGCTATTGCCTTCCGTCGTGGAAGTGAAGGCATTGCACCACTTCGACTGGTTCACCAAGGGGAGGGTGCCTGTGCTTGAAGCAATGGAGAAAGACCAGCAGGTGCGGTCTAATTTCCGCGGTGGATCGTCTGCGATCGTTGCGAACTTGACTGAGAAGCCTAATGTTGTAGCATCCAAGCTGCAGGCACTTAGTCCTAAGTATAATTCGGTCATGAACCATATACGTATACATCTGCCGGAGGTAAGAATTTAGGCTGTCCCCTTTGTGATAGTGTTGGACATGGCTAGCTTGTGAAGGTTTAGCCTTGGCCCATTTAAGTAGTGGGCTAAATTTCTGTTCCTGACTGAGCTTAGAGGTATACAATCTAGAGGTGGCATTGGAATTTGGAGGGGGTTGGCTCAGGTTGGAGTGCCTTTTGGGTACGATTAACCTGAGCCCAACTTTTTTTTAAATCAAGTTGCAAACATCGACCCAAACCCAACTTCAACCCAAGCTCAAGGTTAAAAGGTCTGGATCTGGGTTGGTTGATGGATCATAACCCATTTAGATGGGTTGCGATGTTGGGTTGGATAGAAAGAATGGACTCAGTTTTCACCCAACCAATTTATTAACTGTGCTAGAATGCTAAACACGACCCCACCAGAAAACAAACCAGAAAAAGACTCTGAATTAGTGTTAGCTAGGTTGTGCTGGGAGGTTGGGCCAGGAATTACCCCACCAAACCCAACAGGCCAGGGCATAGCAATCTATTAAATTGCTATGTCCGTGTCCTTATGGAATTTGTCGGGTTCAATGGGCCCTTTAGCGGGGCCTTTATGCAAATATGCGTCTTGGCCTACCATATTTAGCTATTGGGTCAAAATCATTCCAAGGCCCAGCTCTTATTCAAGCCCAAACTGTGAAACCTCTATTATTATGAAATGATCTTGTGTGAAAAAAATGCTTAGTAGGGTCAATCTGCCACACAATTTTAAATGGTACCAATTGTATGAACATCTGAGTGATTTCAACCATAGAATTGCCCAGACCCACTGTGAGATGGGGCAACTTAGAAATATCCACCCCATCAAATGATTCTTTCATTCTAATTTCTGCCACATAATGAGGATAGTTGGATGAAGGCTAGGATCATCTGAACACATACCACCATCTTCTGATTTCCCTTCCCCTTGTGTCATTGCTCTAACATGTTTTCTACAAATGTTGCAGCTTTTCCCAAGCCTTAAGAAGGTGGTATTTCTGGACGACGATGTGGTTGTTCAGTCAGACCTTTCTCCTCTTTGGGACGTGGATCTCGAAGGGAAGGTCAATGGAGCAGTGGAAACTTGTAGAGGGAACGACAAGTTTGTCATGTCAAAGAGGTTGAAGAACTATCTCAACTTCTCACATCCATTGATATCTGAGAATTTTAATCCAGATGAGTGTGCTTGGGCCTATGGTATGAACATCTTTGATTTGGAGGCTTGGAGGAAGACCAACATCAGCCGCACATACCATCACTGGCTTCAGAAGGTAATAAATTATTGACCCCAAAATCTGCTGTACAAGGCCATGATAGGCTCAAATGTCATGGACCGGGTTCGGTCCTGGCCCAACACTATAACGCACGGCCAAGGTCAAAGGGTAGTGGGTCATGTTCGGCCCAATCCCAACAAACACTATAGCAGATGGGTAAGACCCTGACACTTGAGCAGTATTGCTAATGTGGGCAACATTTGAAAGTCTGGCATGAAATATCAAGGAAGATTTTGTAGAGGGTGTTTTGAGGGGGCCTTGTCAATTGGCTAGGATTGGTCCCTGAAAACCTGAGCTTTTGATAATCCAAGCCTGATTAGTTAATAATCATGCTTGGTCATTGTTTTGAACTCCCATGTGGTAATGTAGGTCTCCTTTTCCTCTCTCCTGAATGCAGATAGATATTCTTCACAAGGAATTCTCTTCTCATGTGAGAGTATGTGATTCCTTTGGGCCAAGCAATCTTCACTAGCTGGGCACATCTTTCCATGTCCAAATTGTCCATTTTGTAGCCCCCTGTTAAAGTTTACAATCCAAATAATCCATTTATTTGATGTTAATAGGATGGTCCCCTAGCCACAATCAAATCATCATTTATCTCTAATTAATCTAGATGCAAGATTTCTTTATCCTTCATTAAAGCATACCTTATTCCTCTCTAAAGCTGTATTCTCCAACATTTAACTGTAAACATGTCACTTTCACTTGTTTCTTTTTCCTTTTTCTTTTCGCTCTCATGGGAGAGAGTTGTAATTATCTGACTCCTAAACTAGTCTAATCTATCAGCCCGGCGGTAATCCTTGGTTCCTCCATGCACTGCCTGCTCTGCCTGTGTATGAACCATACTTTGATTACTTCTTTTTTTTTTTTTTTTTTTTTTTCTATTGTCCTCCATGCAGCCTGAGTACGCCTCCACCTTGTCCTCTGCCTTAGTACACTCGGGGTAGTATTCTGGCAGTGCCGGGGGCAATCCATGATCCTGTTTTACTCTATATCGACTTCTTTTCATGTGGTCATTTTTTTTTTTTGTTGTTGTTGTTGTTGTTTAACTAAAACTTTTTCATCTTTATTGCAGAATTTGCAATCAGATCTAAGCTTGTGGCAATTAGGGACTCTACCACCTAGCTTGATCGCATTTCATGGCCATGTTCACATTGTCGACCCCTTTTGGCACATGTTAGGACTTGGATACCAAGACAATACTAGTGTCGCAGAAGCAAATGAAGTTGCTGTCATCCATTTCAATGGAAGAGCGAAGCCATGGCTCTATATTGGGTTTCCTCATCTTCGACCCTTGTGGACAAAGTATATCGACAACTCTGACAAATTCATCAAAACATGCAAGATTGCGGTGTCTTAACGGAGAATGGAGATGAAAAGATGTTGATGAGGAAGATGCTCACAAAAATGAGAAACCATGGGCCCTTGAGAGCTTCCTGACTTGAGATAAACAATGAGGTTTCTGATGAGTTGCTTCTTGTTTAATGAAGTGCATTCCTTGTGCCTGCTTGTGCTTAGATTGTTTTATGAGAGAGAGGAGAGTTTTGATAGTGCATATTTTCAATCTTATACAGCAAAGGGAATTCACTTTGTACAAAAGTCTATAAATTGAAGTGTTCCATGTTATAACTTTTATTATTCCAAACCATACATACCAATCAACACGGGTCAGGTTGTGATACATTCAACAAAACTAAACATCACCCTTTTTTATGCTTTAATATGAATCAAGAATTTGGTTGCCTTGCTTCTTTGCCATTGTGATTTAACACTTCAGACTTATTTTCTGTGTTTGGATGACAAAAAAATCAGCAGCTAAAAGGCTCCACCTCTCTGTTCCACTTTCCCTCTTCTTCTTTTTTTTTTTTTTTTTTTTTTTTTTTTTTTTTTTTTTTTATAACTAGAGGTATTCTACAAACAACTAGACTTCTTTAGAAGATAGGATTGAATAACCCTATTTGGTCTGTTTCCTAGGATTCTTAAACAGTACTTTCTACCAAAACCAATAAAAGTGAATGTTTAAATGTGAATATTTGCAAGGAGTGATCAAATAACTCTTCTTGTTGGTTAGAACCAAACCTGTAGTCGTAGAGTTACATTCTGAAATCAAGTGAACCCATCATTTAGAAAATCCAAAGAATCTAAGAGCCTTGAACAAGAATTGCTAGTTTAGCTTGTCAAAGGCTTTAGAGATGTCAAGCTGAATGCATGGAGACCCACCTTTAGTCATTTTTATTGAGTCTTTGGAACAACTCATGAGCTAAAGTTGAGTGTTGGTGGATGGATCTACCCCCAAAGTAAATGGCTTGATGATTGAAGATAATGAGGGCCAAGACGGATGTCACAACCTTGCCCAACTTAGTATGATATTATCCGTTTTGACCCACGTGCGCTAGCGAGGACTTCCCGGATGGTCACCTATCTCGGTATTGCTCCCGTCCGAGCATGCTTGACGCCGAAGTTTTTAAAGGATCCAAGACCGCATGGCTTTAAAACGCGTCATGTTACAAGACTCTCCGTTGGAAGCTTGTGGTTAACACGCTACGGCCCATGGTTAAGGGTGCCGCTCAGACTGAGTTCTCACACTCTCCCCCATCGGAAATAGAGCCATCATCGACTTTGATACCAATTGTCATAACCCCGCCCAACTTAGCATGATATTATCCGCTTTGGCCCACATGCGCGTGCGAAGACTTCCCGGATGGGCACCCATCCTAGTATAGCTCTCGTATGAGCACACTTAACTCCAAATTTCTGATGGGATCTAGGGTCGGGACTTGGATATTTCCGGGTGGGCACCCATCTTGGTATATCTCTCGTAGGGCTGTAAGGCTTTAAAATGCGTTATGTTGACTTTACACAGGGTTTGACTTATAAGCCCAAGGTCGAGACTTGGATATTTCCGATGTGGGTCTTGCACGAATTCTCCATTGTCGCCCAAACCGAGTTCTTACAACAGAGACTAAAATCTTAGATATAATCTTATAAGCAAAATTTAGTAGGGGCGTTTGGTCAGAGGTCCCTCAAAACATGACTTTATGGCAAATAGTCCGCAACTTAAACTCATCAGCCGAAGGTCCATCTCACACTTTCTCTTACCTGAAATGTCTAATTTACCTTTTCTTTAAATCATATCCCATGATTGGTGGGATATCCCATTAATAATGGTCAACTACCATTTAATTGGCCACGATTAATGGAATCCCATTAATGAGATTTTCAAATAAATTCTAAAAAAACACAAATAAATTTCAAAATAACGCAAATAAATTTAAAAAAAGCAATAATTTCAAAAAACGTAATAAATTTTAAAAAAACAATAAATTTCAAAAGAATGCAGATAAATTTAAAAAGATGCAAATAAATTTCAAAAGATCCAAACAAATTTCAGAAAATGTAAATAAATTTCAAAAGACTCAAATAAATTTCAAAAGATCCAAAGAAAATTCAAAAAATGCAAATAAATTTCAAAAGATGCAAATTAATTTCAAATGGCGCAAATAAAATTCAAAAATGCAAACACATTTGCCAAAACTAAGATAAATCAATTTTTCAAATTTTTGAAAATTCGTCAAAACTCAAGTATTTTTGCCAAAACTCAGTTAAATTTATTTTAAAAAATGAAAATAAATTTGATAAGTCACAAATAAATTTCAAAAGACGCAAATAAAATTAAAAAACAAAATAGATTTCAAAAAATGAAAATAAATTTTTTAAAAAACTCAAATAAATTAAAAAAAAACATAGATAAATTTGTCAAAACATAGAGAAACTTGACAGAAGATAGATAAATTTGACAAAAACTCAGATAAATTTTACAAAAACTAATTAGATAAACTTTACAAAAACTCAAACATCACCAAACTTGGTTTCCCTCTCAAACGACTTCAATGCCTGAATCGCGAAATCCAACCCCTTGCTCGCACTCTCCCCCGACACGATTGTTTTTGGTCATCAGTGAGCCACTCGATCCCGGCAGACAGAGTAGAAGGGCTGTCGATTCGCCTCTGCTGGAGAAAACAATGGTAATAGACCGCTGATTCAAATTTCCGCAGCTGAAAATTGGGGCAGAAGAGAAGCTTCGAGAGCCTAATGTTGAAGAGATAGCCGTCAATGGTGTCGTGCTTCATGATCGAGTCACGGAATCTGACTTGGTCATAATACATGGTGCGATCGATTCCCTCGTCAATGGTGTCATGCTTCGTGATTAGGTCACGTAATCCTCGTACAAGAACTCCCTTGACTCACCACACACATCCACGCTCCCACTTTTTGCTGCTGGTGGTGGTCTCTCTTCATCCATTAAGTTGAGTCTCAGTGCCCATTTGAGTTTGTTGCCATTTTATATGGTTGCAATTCCATTTCTGGAAGGTTTGGAGGAAAGATGGATGGGAAAGCCGGCGGGTTTTCCGGTGAGCGGTCGTCGGAATCTTACATGGAGGTCGGAAATTGGACGAAGAAGTTGGTCGGGGAAGTACATGGCCATTTGCGACTGATTCTGTTATCTCTTCCCTTTTTTGTGTTAATGAACAGGAGATTAAGGCTGAAGATGAGAAATAATCATCTAGGTTTTCCAAGGCGATTCCCTGTTGGGTTTTCCAAGGAGTCTCATTGATTTTCAGCTGCTTCTCTGGTTTTGATGCTGGAAGAAGAAGAATGAGAAGGGGCTCTTTTGGGTAGCAAAGATCGAGAGGATTTAGGAAAGAGGAGGAGGGGAGACTTGAAATTTTAAATTTTAAATTTTCTTGCCTAAAACGGTTGAAAGGGGAAATCAGTCCTGAAATAAGTGATCATGTGAATGTAAGGACCTCTGGCTGCAAAGAGTCTAGCTGCATGGACTAGAGCCCTTAAACAAAATCTGCGTGGACCAAAGGTTGGATACATTCCACTTTAGGGACCTTTCGCCAATTTACTCAATTTAGTAAGCTGAATATCTTATATTTCTACCTGAACTCAGGCAGAGGTCCCAATAATCTAATCTTTATTGAATATCAATCCACACATGGTTAAACTAATAATTAATCCTAATCCAATTTCAAAAATAACCAAACCACAAAGAAAGAAGGACGCAGAATTTTACGTGGAAAACCCTGCTCGGGAAAAACCACGGGCCTTATCGTCTAGGCTAACAGACAACCAAGCACTATATGAAAAGAAGAATACAAGAACACTTACAACCCTTTCCTTGTTGTTAACTCAACCTAGGGACTGATTTGATCTTGCCGACTGCTCGCCGTAGACCTTCACCGTGCTTGAACCAACCACCTTGAAAGCCTCTTCAAGATGAATCCACTACAGAAAAGTAGCAGAAAGAACCTCCAAAGACTTGAATTTCAACACAACAATTTGAAGCTTTGTAGAGGAAAAATAATCTCTCAATAGATCTCTAGAATTTGGGATGGGAGAGTTGTGTACTAGAGTTGAGAAAGGAAGGCAATATATAGGCTTTAATTCATGCCTCAATACTTGTAGAGCAAGTAGGACTCAAAAAAATAACTTGAAACAAATTAAAAGGCAGTTTCCTACTCAAATTGTGCTTTCTGCGCATTGGTCGCTTGAGCGCATAAATGTGCGCTCGAGCGGATGGCTTACTGCCACTCTTCTGCTTCCATTCTGTGTTGCACGGATTATGAGGCAAAACAAGGCAAACCAATTCCTTTGAAACTCTTGTGTTATCGTCTGATGTCATCATAGCCAAAACACATGATAAAGGTATTATCTGATGTCATCTTTTGTCAACATGTGATGGCAAGTGTCATCGTTTGTCCACATGTGATGGCAAGAGTCCTTGTAGCATGTCATCTGATGTCATCTTTTTTCTTGCACAGTCCACTAATAATACAATTCATAAAAGTGTCCCGGTTTTGTCCAAAATGAATTTGCCAATATAATATTTTAATAGGATAATAATCCTTACAATCTCCCCCTTTGGCAATTCATGGACAAAACTCCTAAATACAAGAAAAATTCTACCCAGAAAAATAATATAATTATCAAGAAACTTTTCTTCAGTTCAGCCCTGCAATTTCTATTCACGAAAGTTTGACAAAAAATCAAGCGTTAAATCTTGAAAATTAAAATTAATTTTGACAATAAAATAAACTTAACAAAACACTAATCAGCACGTGAAATCACATGAGCTATCTCTGCTTCTCTCCCTTTTTGTTCATAATTGACAAAGCTTATTCTCCCCCTAAATCAGATAATCCATATCCTTGATAAAAAAAATGCACAAATGCAAAACTCAATCAAGCCAACAATCGAAAACCTTCGATGATCAAACACGATAATTTGTAAGTCATGAGACAACACAATTTTGAGGAATTTATCATGTGTGTAAGTTGTGAGTAAGATAATCTCAAATGAGAAACACAAAGAAATCGCAGATCAACCACGAATCAACAATCATCAGATACATAGCGAATTGCACACCTTTAAAAAATAATCGATCTGATCAGTAATTAGGTGAGAAGCTCCCCCTTAATGTCACACACCGTTTTTTTTTTTTTTTTTTAAGCTCAACTCAAGATTTTCTTATGAACTTTTCGGCATAAAATAATGCACAAGTTCAAGTGCTCAATTTTTGTAAAAATTACTAAACCCTATAGAATACAGTTCCATTACGTCGGTCTACAGAAATCTCTACGCACTTTGGGTCACATATACAATATAGACATTAAGAAACGAGCATAGGGAAGTGGGAAAATCAAAATCAATGCTCCAAAAAGGTACAAAACCACTAAGACCGTGAATCCTGTAAACCCTAGTGTCTCATTGACCCTAAGTGAGTTTCCAAGTGAATTATTGTGTACTTGTGGACATGATCAAAATCCTTAAATCGTGAAATTTTTTTTTCGAAAAACCAACAAATCAAAGTGTATCACATGCCAGATAATCTCAAAATTAGCCTGAAAAAGTATGCATGTGCTATTCAAAACATGATTTTAGGGTTAGGGGATTAGACCACTGCCAAGTGGCGTACGGAGAGGAGGATCAACCTTAACATTTTCAATTGATTTAGACAGTGCAGTGTAGACCACATTACAGCTCAGGTCAGTCTTACGAATCCAAACAGCCTTAGTCTTAACCTATTGAGGAGAAGAAGGTTTCTTCCTCATCTGATTTCTTATATGATTTCTTCTTTTATTGCAGTGTGGTCTAATGTGTCCTTTAATTCCACAAAAGTGAAATGTGGGGGTGAATTTAGGCTTATGCACATTCTTAGCATTCACAGATGTCAAGGGTGAAGCCTTATGAATTAAGGGTGTCATGGAGTACACAGTAGGCCCTCGAACAAATACAGATTTACCTTTGTCTTTTGAAGTGGAAAGCGCCTTAGACATATCCAAGTCCGGTTTTTGAAAAAGGAGGCGATTGACTTCCTAGAATTTCATTCAGCTTCACTGATCCAGTGTTCATCCGGTTAATTGAAGCTTTTGCTGTTTCCAACTCAACAAGGGCCATCTTTAATTTTCTAGCAAGATTTTCCTTTTCAGATTTATAAGAATTTAACTCGTTTCGCAAGTTCACCAATTCAGTTTCAGCATTTTGAGATTTTTGTTGCAGGCGATCATTCTCTTGACTTGTAAGAATCAATTTGTTAGACAAAATTGCTCGTTGATCCCCCAATTGTCTTACCTTAGACCGAGAATCAATTAATGAAGTTTGTAATGATGTGTTCTTCTCATCCATTGCCTTCAATTTCAAAGCTCTTTTCTCACTAATTTTTGACATTCTGATACATTCATGAAATTGTTTTTGATAATCTTCATCTCCTTCCTGTTCTTCATCAGAAATTCGGTTAATATCTAAATCATCTTCAGACTTAGATTCTTGCACAGAAGAGATGTTAGAGAGAGCCATGAAAGCAACAAATTTTCCGGACTCACTTGAAGGTGAATCAGGTTCAGACACATCCTCATCAGAATCCTCATCCCAAGCAACATTTAAGGCTTTGCCTTTGTTCTTTTCTCTACGATTTGCACATTTAGAAGCAGTGTGTCCATATCCTTAACATTCAAAACATTTAATTGGCTTTGTTGTACCCTTTGATCGATTCTATTCAGTTTTGGGTACAAATTTTCCTTTTGAAGGTGGCTTGGGATTAGCTGAATCCTTTTTGTTAAAAGACTTTCTATTTTTCCAAATCTTTTTCAGTTTCCTGACAAGATATGCCTCAAATTGTTCATCATATGTATCACTACCTAGATCATAGATTTCAAGATCATCCACTGAACTAGAGGATACTAGGGCAATATCCTTTCCCTTTTTAACTTGACAGCGATTACCCTCAAAAGTTTGTAAATTTCCAACAAGTTCTTCAACTGACAAAGAATTCAGATCCTTATTCTCCTCGATGGCAACTACTTTTGAACGAAATCGTTTTGGGAGAGACCTCAAAATTTTCTTAACGACTGTGTTGAGGAATAGGTTCTCCCATATTAAAGGATGAACTTACGATTTTAGACAGTTTTGTATTGAAATCATCGAAAGTTTCAGATTCTTTCATACGAATCGTCTCAAAAGTAGTTGTCAAGTTCTGGAGTTTTGTTTGCTTGACAATTTATGTTCCTTCATGAACAGTTTGAAGAAAATCCCAGGCAGCCTTTGCAGTAGGGCAAGCAGAAATCCTATGAAACTCAGTTGCAGTAATTCCATTATAAATAGCATGAATGACCTTGTTATTGCAATTTGACTTATTTTCCTCATCAGGAGTCCATTGGGCTCTGGGTTTTGGCTTCGTTTGCCCATCAACAATTATGGTGAGTTCAGTAAATCCTTCCACCACAATTTCCCAGACTTGGTCATCAATAGCCTTAAGAAAAGCAATCATCCTCACTTTCTAGTAAAAATAATTGGTTCCATCCAAGAGAGGAGGCTTGTTGGTAGATGTTCCTTTCTATTGATATCCATTAGAGATCATTAAAAAAATCACACAAAAAATTAGTGCAACCTGCTCTGATACCAATTGAAAATCTTATATCTCTACCTTAACTCGGGCAGAGGTCCCAATAATCTGATCTTTATTGAATATCAATTCATATGGGATTAAACTAATAATTAATCCTAATCCAATTTCAAAAATAACCAAACCACAAAGAAAGAAGGACGCAGAATTTTTATGTGGAAAACCCTGTTTGGGAAAAACCACAGGCCTTATCGTTTAGGCTAACAGACAACCAAGCACTATATGAAAAGAAGAATACGAGAACACTTACAACCCTTTCCCAGTTGTTGACTCAACCTAAGGACTGATTTGATCTTGCTGACTGTTCACCGTAGACCTTCACCATGCTTGAACCAACCACCTTGAAAGCCTCTTCAAGATGAATCCACTACAAAAAAGTAGCAGAAAGTACCTCCAAAGACTTGAACTTCAGCACATCAATTTGAAGCTTTGGAGAGGAAAAATAATCTCGTAATAGATCTCTAGAATTTAGGATGGCAGTGTTGTGTACTAGAGTTGAGAGAGGAAGGCAATATATAGGCTTTAATTCGTGCCTCAATACATGTAGAGCAAATAAGACTCCAAGCAATAACTTGAAACAAATTAGAAGGCAGTTTCCTACTCAAATTGTGCTTTCTGCGCATTGGTCGCTCGAGCGCATAAATGTGTGCTCGAGCGGATGGCTTATTGCCACTCGTCTGCTTCCATTTTAATGTTGCATGGATTATGAGGCAAAACAAGGCAAACCAATTCCTTTGAAACTCTTGTGCTACCGTCTGATGTCATCATAGCCAAAACACATGATAAAGGTATTATCTGATGTCATCTTTTGTCAACATGTGATGGCAAGTGTCATCGTTTGTCCACATGTGATGGCAAGAGTCCTTGTAGCATGTCATCTGATGTCATCTTTTTTCTTACACAGTCCACTAATAATACAATTCATAAAAGTGTCCCGGTTTTGTCCAAAATGAATTTGCCAACATAATATTTTAATAGGATAATAATCCTTACATAAGCTGATGGGCCTAGATTATGAGAATGTTGAGGGATGATTTACCCTGAAATGTTGAGGGATGATTTACCTTGAGGATGAGGGTTAGGAACTTGGAAAACTCTGCCCGAAGAGAAGAATTGTTGTGTCGGTCTAATAACATCATCCCCAACAATATGCCAAGCCGCTGCAAAGAAAGAACCAAAGAAGCCATCAAGGCCCGAAGGATTGTTCCTTTTTAGAGAGAATATTACATCATGAATTTCTTACAAAGAGGGGGCAACACAGAGAAATTTATTATGATGATCCGAGATTGAGTGTCCAATAATATCAAAGAGAGCATGATCAATGGTGGTAGAAGCATGTTGAAATAAAATTGAGAAATGGGTACTGTTGCAATTTGGAATTGAGTTGGACCCTCCATAGTGACACCATCACCCTGAATACTATCCATTTTATTGACGTAGCTTCTTAATTTGGCCGTAGGATGGAAGAGGCGGGTGATACAGTCACCTCTTTAAGCCATTGAATGCGATACTTTTGTTTTCAATGGATTTATTCAGCCTTAAGGGGGTTATGAAGAGTCGACTTAGAGTCATTGAGAGAGCCAAGGAGATTGTCAAAAGGGTTGTCATCAAAACTCTACTGGAGCATTAAGACTTGCCGCTCTATGGTGGTAATATTTGGATGGAGATTACCAAAGACGTCATAGTTACACTTCTTGAGGTTTTGTTTCAAGATTCCAAATTTCTTGGACATAATGTACCAGGTGTTACCATTGATCGTACTAGCCCATGCGGTTTGAACGACCTCCAAGAAACTCGAGTGTAGTAGTCACATATTCTCAAATTTGAAGGGAGCTTTTTTGGAAGGGGTGGGAGCTAAGTGCCTAGAGCGTGGAGCGGGACCATGAGTGGGAGCAGGAGTGGCGAAACGCTAAGTTTTAAAATAATTATATATCCGAACTGCCTTTGGAGCGCTTATACAACATAGTGCTTGTGAGTTTATAAACAATTAACTAATGGGCACAAATATATCTTATCCATATATTCAAGTATAAAAAATAGAGAAAAAAAAATTAACTTTGCAATTTGTTCACATAAAATAGACAATAGTTAATAAGTCAAAAGGACTTCATTCAAAAGATAACTATCAAGCTTATAGAAAAAGAAAATGCACAAAAAATCAAAATTCTGCATGGTTCACTCCATATTTGGTTGAACCGTGCTCCGAGGATGGTCGAACCGTGCTCTGAAAATGATCGAATCGCGCTCCAAAGACAGCTGCTCCAGAAGTTCTAATCCGCATTTTCGGAGCGGGATTGAGAGGGTTGAGAGGAGGTTCTGGGTACTAAGGGTGAGAGATCTATATATGAGCTAGAAGAAGGGGGTGGTGATCAAAGGAAAGATGCCTTAGATGATTTAGGACAGGGTTAAAGAAAGTTTCAAGCCATTTATAATTGAGGAACACCCTATCCAAACAAGCGGCGACATAGGCAACTCCTTGACAGTATTTAACAAAGTAAATCTGCTATCTTTGAACCCAATATCAGTTAAGCCAACATCAAGCATCATTTGGTTGAATTCATTGACAACAGTAGGTCTTGGTGGTCTCGAGCTAAACTCTTCTTCATTACTGGAAATGACGTTAAAATCACTGATCGGACACCGTGGAATGGGAGTAGATGAGAAGGACTATAATTTATTCTAGAAATCCCTGTATTGCCTATAGTCAGTTGACCCATAAATTCCGGTAATGGTGCTAACCGAGTTGGTGATTGGGTCAGTAATGGAAACTGATAAATGCTGGGAGCAGTCCTAAGGATATTAGAAAATAAGAAGAGGATTTGCTAAGGCACCATAAAGAACTAAGGCTTGGAAAGGAGTTTAGAAATGAGATGTCATAACTAAGAGGAGACTTGGAGGGCTTGGGTTGAGATGAAGGTTTCTTCGGGTTCAAATAAGAAAATGAGATAAGGGGAGTGATTGGAAATCAACATCTTGAGGGCTCTAAGGGTAAGGGGATTTAAGATCCCTCTATAATTACAGTAAAGCATTGTAATTATTGGAAAGGTTGGGAGACTAGAGGCCACTATTTCTCTTAGAAATGGAACCGGATTTTGTAGATCTACCCATGGTTTTCTTCCTTTTATTTTTTGAAGTTGGAGAGATTATAGAGTTTACAGAGGCTATGTTCTTTGCTTGATCCTTAGCAATTATCTAAAGGTCAATGAAGATTTCATGGTTGGTAGATGACTCTTTTGGTTGGCAGGTAGGTTCTTTTAGGGTGCAGTGCTCAAAGATAAAGAAGGGATTTCCTGGGTCAAAATGAGAGATTCTCTCAGGAGAGGTCACAATAGTGGAAGAAACAATTACTTGAGTAGAGTTACCTTGCAACGCACCAAGAGTAGCATCTTTCAGGCCATTAGCTTGTTCCATACAAGTAGCATCTTTAGTGCTTATAGTAACATCTTGTTAATTACCGATTTGCTGCAAATCATCATAAGTAGAGCTATGATTTATGCTAGTATCCTACAAGCCATGAGAGGCTTGTTTTAAAGCAACTAAAACAGAGGGAGTTGTGTTAGGAGCAACAATAGTGGAAGTTTTGGGTTCCAAGGAGGTAGCTGAAGGAACTTCGCATTGATCCAAAGTTCCACCAGTGGAAGGGGGAAGATGTTGCAAAGATGATGGCTACTCCATGGTTCGCCGGGGGGGGGGGGGGGGGGGGGTTTGGGTGTGTGCGGGTATGACAATACTTCAACATTTTTATCCATTATAGTAGAGGCTTGTGGCTAGCTTGAAGATGAATGGTACTAGACACAGGATCCCTCTGGTTTTTTGCGAGATTTGGAAGAAAATTGAAGAAAAAGTTATAAAAGAATCTAAAACTCATTTTAGGGCATTCAAGACTTGAGAGAGGCAACCGGATGCTAGGTTTTGGAGGTATTCAAGGAGCTTCAATGGGGATTTCATCAAGGATTCTTCTCCAATCTCTATCCATGAGTAGCTAACACTTCATCTTAGGGCTATGATGAAGCCCTAGTCACGTGCTTTTGGTGATGTATAGATTCTAGGGTTTTGGTTTCAATGCTTTGATTACATGGTGTGAATGCTATCAATTTATTGGTTTTCTCTTTTAATGCTATAACTAGCTTTAGTGTTCGATTCTTGTAGTATTGAATGCTATTCATGTAATGGTGCTTGAATGTATGTGATGTTTAGGTCCAAAATAATCTATGCCCTAGAGATAGGTTATGCCCAAATCGAAACCCACACGATCCACTTGGTGACTCGATAAAGGTTTGTAGCTAAAATGTGTCTTTGAAGCATTAATATTGAAACCCTAGGTCTATACTTGTCAGTGTACGAAGCTAAGACGGATTCACTATCCTCACGAGTAAAGATAGTAGCTAGGTTTATTTATTTTTGCAAACCTTCGAGCGAGCAAAAGGAGGTGGGGAAATAGGAGCATAGCCAGAGAAGAGGCCGGCAAAGTTTTTCTTAGGGTCATTTGAAGGTGTTTGAAGTTGGTGAAATTGGGACCATAGAGCTTTAAGGAGAGCTTCTAGTTGATCAGGTTCAAAGGGTGGCTTTAATGAAGGGTTGACAACGGATACTAAAATGGAGGCTAAGGTTGAAGAAGGTGGGGGTCTCATGGTATGAGAGAAGGGAGGGAAGTAGGTCAAAGATTGAGGATTAGTTGTAAGAGAGGGGGTTGTGGAAGAAAAGGGATGGGAGGGAGATAAAATTTGGGCGCTTTCATGGTGGGATCAACTCAGGATAGAAGTTCTCATCCACAATCTTAGCGTATTCATTAATCACCTTTTTCAATCCAATCAATCCTGTAGACACATAAAAGAGTCATCATAGGCCATCAAAGAAATTAAGTGAAGATCGACAGGTGATTACTACTTAGACTGGGTCAAAGTTATCCATTATAATAATCTACTTGAGCAGACCTTTCCAACGCTATATGGGGTGTCATGATTCGATGGTTGGATGAAAAGTTATAGCCCACCTCCATGAAGAAAGCCACTCCCACGGAGGAGTGTCCATTAGCACCCTACTTCCACAGAGGCATACCTTACACCACCAAAGAGAATTAAAAGGAGTCACTTCCATGGAGGTATGCCCAATGGCACCTTGCCTCCATGGATGGGACACTTGCATGAAAAAGGGTCCATTGACACCAACTTCTATAAAGTAGCCACTTCTATGGAGGCATGTCCAATGGCACCTAATTGCCTCCATGGTTGGGACACTTACTTGAAAAAAAGGGTCCATTAGCACCTCACTTCCATAGAAGCATGCTATAGACTACCAAAGATTAATGTACCCCCACGAAGGCGGCCCTCACAGAGAAGCAACCATTATAAAGAGGCCCTCATGAAGATGGCCCTCCGGAGATAACTTTCACGAAGGTGACCTCTTATAGGCATGAACGTGGTAAGACTTGGAGACCGCATGACTAGCCTACAAGACCCGCTGAAACTCAAGACTTACCCGACGAAAGAAGGAGGCGCCCACTACCTCCACCAAAAGGGGCCTCCCACCTGGAGCACATGACGGCACTACTCACTCGCTTGGGGTAACCGCGAAGGCAAGCCCGACTAGGCGCAGGCATCCCGAACAGTTGCATCATTGCGAGAACTCCTAGGGACATGGGCTTTTTATGAAGAACGGCGCATCGATTCTTTAACTGTGGAAGGATGGCCCACACGGTCACACTGCCACAAACCCTCGCAGAGGCAGGAGTAGCGCGCTCGACCCTGTGGAGATATGGCCCATGAGCCAGGGGTAGCGCGCCTGACCCTATGGAAGGATGGCCCACAAGGTCACACCGCCATGGAACCTTACAGAGGCAAGGGTCGCGCGCCCGACTCTGTGGAGGCAGTACTCACTTACAGAAGTAGCTCTTAGTCACACAACAACCGAGTGAGGGTCTCATTACTTGATTAGTCATGGAAGACCCATGCCAGCTGGAGATATTTTGTATTGCAATAATGGGGACCACACCAAAAGGTCTATAAATAGCACCAATCCCCAGGTAACAAGGTGGGGAGGAGCAAGGAGGAACGAGGAGGCTCCCTCAAGAGCCCCGACCTTAGTCTTTTAGTTTCCTGGTTCTCTTGGTAAAAGGGGCACCGATGATTAGTCTCTAATCGACCGGGAGCTTAGTGTTAGCCCGGAATCTCCATCACTGTATTCATCTTTTCATCAATAAAAAATCTAACCCGATCCCTCCTTAGGGTCGTGGATACAGGCAATGCCGAACCACATAGATCTCATTGTCTCTTTTATATCATGTTGCATACTAACTTCTAACCCCTGCTAACTCTTGCATCACATTTCACATCAAACTATCATTTTTGTTCTTACATATTTCGGCGACTCTGCTGAGAATCCAAGGCTAATCACCTATTTAGTCTAACGAAACAATAAGAACTAGGAAACCATTATTTTGAGTTCAGTCTCTCCTTCTCCTCCAAGTCCATCAAGCAGGAAGTTAGTGGTAGTCTTAAATAAAGCCTGATATCAGGCATTACTCCGCTCGGTGGCCTCTTAGAAACTGGCAGAAAAGCCAAACAACAAAAAGACTCCGGTCGGAGTTTATCATGACAGGGGATTATATAGTTTGCAACACACCCCTCCTTCAAAATCCTTTGAGAGAGAGAGAGTTAGGCACAATCATCCATCAAGCCCATTATTAGGATATACTCTGCTTGGTCGCCTCTGTGAAACTAGTAGAAATACCAGTAAACAAAGAGACTCCGGTCGGAGTCACCCATGAGAAGGGATCACCCGACCTGTAGATGCTTGAAGTAAGTAACAAAGATTGAAGGACCCTCAAGCGACGAAACGACGACTACTAAAAGGGGTCTATTTGAGGAACATTCTGCTATAACAATCGTTTACAGTGTCGTTTCTCGTATCAATGGACCAAAAGAGAGCATCCAGTACTCCCGAAGCATTATGGCCACCGATAACCTCATGCAGAATGGAGGCCTGTGTTTGGCTGCCCCAATACCCTCCCCATCTCAGAGAAAGGCCGTGTGGAGGTGGATGAAAATATACTAAGGGTAAGATCCTATGGAAGCCACATACCCATGGAGAACCTTGAGGTCGTGACCAAAAGAGATGAACAAAAGATGAGTAAAGGAAACCCAAAAGAAAAATGGGAGCGATCCCAGCTGCATGGTCCAAACTGCATGTCTTGAATGGAAGGATTTGTATGGTCTCGATCCCAGTGGAGGAAGGAAGGTCCTCCCTTGGACAATGCTTTTGAGCCACAAAAAGAAGCTTAGAAGCATGATTGTCCAATAGGAAAAGCATAGAAAAAAGGAGCAAAGAAAGAAGAAAACTCCCTAAGAAAAGCACGATAGAGCCTATCATACTACATAGTAGGTGGTCTACCAAAAGGGGATGTCGGGCCCTACAAAGATTGCAGGCTCTTCAGGGGTTGCCTGGTGAGGATAAAAAATTGCAAAAGAAGAGACAGGAACCCAGAAAAGGACTAGAAAAAGATTTCTCCACATCACCCTTGCCATAACCACTCCTATAAAAAAAAAATGTCTCTATGGTCCCGGCTGAAGCAAGAAAGTGGTCCCTTTTTGTCAGACCCTTCTGAAACCTTGGGGAAGCTTATAAAGAGCCTAGAAAGGACAAACATTCAAACCATGATGGATGAGGAAAAAAGTACTCAGAAGAACAAACTTGGCCACGTCGTCCCTCAGCGACAACAGAGGTCCCATCAATGGCGCAATAACCAGCGGATGAAAGGGGCGAATGATATCATCTCACGGTACCTCCATACCGTGAAGGCATGCTTCCCTGCTCCCCTCATGAGCGGGGAAGAGCGGTTGCCTTTATGAAAGAAAAGATTAAAAACTCAAAAAAGCCCGACAATGTGAAAAAGAGCCCATCCACCTCACCAGACACTGGAGTGGGCCCAAAGGTGGACAGGTCTAGAGACTTTCTCCAATACCGTCTTGAAGGAGAGGATGGGCATATCATAACATTAATGACTGACCTCACTAAAAGAAAAGAAGCAAAACAATGCAAGGGGCATGCCTCCGTGGAGGTAGGTTCATGAAGGAATGATATGACCCCATTTTCGAAGTCCTACGTTATACCAACTCCCTGTTGAAATATTAAATTAATTCAAATGCTATATGTGTCCTTATTTTGAATAAGTCAGTTGCTTTGAAAAAGTTAGTGAACGTTTGTGTGTTAGTTCTGGAGTCTAGATGAACGTGTCTATGTTAGTCCTAGAGACCAGGTGTTCATGGGACACCTGTCCATATATTGTTAGTTAATTTTATCTATTTAAGTGGTTTGTGTAAATGAGATGGACAATGAATGAAATAGTCTTTCATTCCTGTTCGTACTGTTGATACTCTCTGTTTGCTTTATGTGTGTGTAACAGAGTGTCCACATTTACTATGCCAACATCCAACATTATTTGGTATCAGAGCTTGAGAAAAGCTCAACGACTGCATATTAGATATTCCTTGGGTCAGCTACAAACCTGTCTGCACAACGATTCTGGAGGTGCTGCAAACAATAGAAAACAAAGAGTAAGGAATGGCCAACAACAATTCTATAAGTGTTTTTCAGCCATTGGTTCCCATTTTTTAAGGTGATAATTATCAGTTTTGGAATATCAAAATGAAAATCTTGTTTATTTCATATGATTTATGGGATTTAGTTGAGAATGGCTTACCTGAATATGAAATACAAGAGGGAAGAGTTACTGCAGCCCAAAAAGATGAGATGAAAGAAAATAGGAAAAAGGATGCAAAGGCCCTGTTCTACATCCAACAAGCTCTGGATGAGACTATCTTTCCTAGGATAATGGGAGCCACAACATCTAACGAAGCATGGGAATTGCTTCGAGATGAATATAAAGGATCAAGTCAAGTTGTTAACTTGAAATTACAAACTCTTCGCCGTGAGTTTGAGACCTTATTGATGAAAAATTCTGAGTCTATTCAGGGATTTTTCACAAGAGTTACAACCAATGTGAACCAAATTAGGTCTCTTTGTGAGGACCTAAGTGATCAAAAAATTGTTGAAAAAGTGTTAAGAAGTCTCACTTCCAAATTTGACCATGTTGTTGCAACTATTGAAGAATCCAAGGATTTAACTACATTGTCTTTGAATCAACTAATGGGTTCTTTGCAAACACATGAAGAAAGGTTGAATAGAAATGCAGAAAAGCCAATTGAGCAAGTTTTCCAAACACTTGATTTGAAAAAGGGGTCAAGTGGCAATGTAGGGGCTCACTCCAACTAAATGCAAACTAGCCAAGGACATGGACGTGGAAGACAAAGTTCTCTTGGAAGAGGTCGAGGAAGAAACATGCATGATGGAAATGAGAAATATCGTAACAAAGGTAATTATGAACCTCCTTAATGTTACAATTGCAAAAAAAGATGTCATATTGGAAAAGATCGTTGGTACAAAAACAAGTCCTCAAAATTGTGCCTCAATGTTCAATTTGTAACAAATTTGGACATGAAGAAAAGGATTGTTGGCATAAAAAAAAATCAAGAAAATTTCCATGAAGAAAAGACAAATGACGTTGTTCAGGAAAATTTATGTCTCTCAGGTTTATCTGCAAATGCTGAATTTGTTGGAGATATTTGGCTTTTGGATAGTGGGTGCAGTAACCATATGACAGGTGATAAAACATTGTTTGTTGAGATGGATGAGTCAGTAAGATCACAAGTCCTGATGGGAAATGATAGTCAAGTCCAGGTGCAAGGCAAAGGAATTGTCTCTGTGAACACCAAGTCAGGTACAAAACTCAAACATGATGTTATGTATGTACTAGGTTTGGCTCAAAACTTAATTAGCTTGGGACAATTACTGAAAAAAGGGTATTATGTGATTTTTGATGAGGATAAATGCATGCTATTTAAAAAGAAGAATATGGAGTTGGTCATGACAGTGAAAATGACTCAAAACAAAATGTTTCCTCTCAAAATTTCAGATCTTACCCTTAATGCATTCAAGTCTGTGGAGTATGATAATTCATGGCTTTGGCATAAGCGATATGGGAATATAAATTTTCATGGTTTGGATTCACTATATAAAAAAAACATGGTTGTTGGCTTACCTGTTGTGCATCATGGTAACAAAATGTGTGAAGCATGCATTTTTGGAAAACATCACCGAACCCCTTTTCCATCGGGTAAATCTTGGAGGGATAATCAACCTTTAATGTTGGTACATGCTGATATCTGTGGCCTTATGAGCACAAATTCACTTGGTGATAGAAAGTATTTTTTAACATTTGTTGATGACTGCACAAGGATGATTTGGGTATATTTTCTTAAGGAAAAATATGAAGCTCTTTCATGCTTTTACAATTTCGAGCTTATGTTGGAAAACAAAGTGGGTTTTTACTTAAGACATTAAGAACTAACCAAGGGCGTGAATTTACATTCAAGGATTTTCTTATGATCTGTAAAGATGCAGCAATACGAAGAGAACTTACTGCAAGTTTCTCTCCACAGCAAAATGGAGTCGCAGAGCGAAAAAATCGTAGCATTGTTGAAACCGCAAGATGCATGTTGAAAGAAAAAAGGGCTTCCAAAAAGCTTCTGGGCTGAAGTAGTATCTATAGCGGTTTACTTGCTTAATCACTCTCCTACAAAGGCAGTCAAGGGAAAAACACCATTTGAAGCATGGTATGAGAGAAAGCCAAATGTAAGTCATTTAAAGATCTTTGGTTCTATAGCTTATGCACATGTTCCCTGTGAAAAAAGGCACAAGTTAGATGATAAGAGTCTTAAGTCCATTTTTTGTCGGATATAGTGAAGAAACAAAAGGCTATAGACTTTATAATCCTGAAAAGAAAATTTGTTCGTTAGTCGGGATGTAATTTTTAATGAGGATGATGAATGGAGGTGGGATGGTGAGGTTGATCACTACCCTCTAATTGTTGGAGAAGAAGAGACAACATCTTTTGATCCATCACCTGATGCTCTATCAAGTCCAACTGGATCCACATCACCTCCTAGAAAGGTTAGAAGTCTTATTGATATTTACCGGTCATGTGATTTTGTATGTTTTGCTACTGAACCCACTTGTTTTGAAGATGCAGCAAAAGGAAAAGATTGGCATGATGCAATGGAAGTTGAAATAAATGCCATTGAAAAAAATAAAACATGGAGATTGGTGGACTTACCACCAGGAAAAGAAGCCATTGGGCTCAAATGGATTTTCAAATCCATGTTTAATGCAAATGGCTCTCTGCAAAAACATAAGGCCCGGTTGGTGGCAAAAGGGTATGCACAAGTTCCAGGTGTTGATTTCTTTGAAACCTTTTCTCCTGTTGCTAGAATCGACACTATAAGGACTATTCTAGTTGTGGCTGCTCAAAAAGGTTGGAAAATTTTCAATATTCTAGCAGATTATTTTCGACACTATAAGGACTATTCTAGCAGAATTGACAAATATTTTATGGGCTGCAATTTTCAAAAAAGTGAAAGTGAGCCAACCCTTTATGTGAAAGTGCAAGGTGTGGATGACATTCTCATAGTATGTTTATATGTTGATGATATGATATTTACTGGTAACTCTTCAAAATTGATAGAAGAATTCAAGAAAAATATAATGTCTGAATTTGAAATAACAGATTTGGGTCCGTTACATTATTTTTTGGGGATGGAAGTTATTCAAGACTCAAATGGTATTTTTCTGCACCAAGGAAAATATGCAAGAGACTTGTTGAAAAGGTTTCATATGTCAAATTGCAATCCAACTAAAACACCCATGAATACAAATGAGAAGCTTATGGTAGAGGATGGAATTGAAAAGGCAGATGCAAAAGAATTTCAAAGCATGGTTGGTGGCTTGATTTATCTCACACATTCAAGGCCAGAGATAATGTTTTCAGTGAGCTTGATTTCAAAGTTTATGAATAGTCCAAGTAAAGCTCACATGGGTGCAGCCAAGAGAGTTCTACGATATATTCATGGAACAATAGATCTCGGACTCAAGTATAAAAAATCAGATTCTTGTACTTGTCTCTTATACTGACAGTGATAGGGTTGGTTGTGCAGATGATAAAAAAAAGTACTACAGGCTATGGGCTTAGTCATGGGTCTGCATTGATATCATGGGCTTAAAAAAAACAGCAAAATACTGCACTTTCTACAACTGAAGCTGAATATATGGCGGCAATAAGTGCAGCTTGTCAAACTGTGTGGGTTAGGAGGATTCTAAGTGACCTGAAGCAAAAGCAAGAAGAAGTTACAATTTTATTTTGTGACAACAAGTCAACAATTGAATTGACAAAAATCCGGTCTTCCATGGAAGAACAAAGCATATTGAAGTCAAGCATCATTTTATTCGCGAGCTTGTGGCCAAGAAAGAGATAAAGCTGGAGTACTGCAACATGGAGGAACAAGTTGCTGATATTTTCACAAAGGCTCTCTCAAGAGAAGTTTTTCAAATTCCAAAGAATGCTTGGTGTTGAAGGCATTTGAATTAAGGGGAAGTGTTGAAATATTAAAATAATTCAAATGCTATATGTGTCCTTATTTTGAATAAGTCAGTTGCTTTGAAAAGTCAGTAGACGTTTGTGTGTTAGTTCTAGACAAGGATGAAAATAGCGGTGGCGGCGGGCGTAGCGGCCCGCCGCCAAAACGATACGAAGCGGGCGATACGTAGCGTAGCGGGGATACGTAGCAGCGTAGCGGTGCGATTTGAAAAAATCGCCAAAAAAATCTGAAAAAATTCCAGAAAATCCAGAAAATTGTAAAATGAAAGAAAATGTAGTTCTTTTGCAAAAGTAAGTAAGAAAAGGGGGCGTAGCGGTGCCCTCAATACATGAGGTCCTGTATCGCTGTATAAATAGAAAATAATAGTAATGATGAGTTTTTTCACATGTTTTCATTTTTCTTAGTCATGTTAACTTAAAAAGTAATGGAAAGCTCATAAAAAAAAATAGAACATGAAATAAAGGCATAAGAATTAAAAAGACTTAAGAGTTAGGTACTTAGGTTAGGTACTTAGGTCATTAGTCATTAGACTCATTACTCATTACTCATTAATGAACATTAAACAATCAAATATAAATACTTCAACATTCAAGGTTCAAATTCAATCAAGTGGATGAACTATGAAGCATGAAGTGATCAACAATCAACGTTCAACGCCAATTTAGAAATGACAAATAATAGAGTTAGTGAAGGAAATAAGATTACCTTAATCACCACCAAAACGAGCGTCTACCAAGATTCAAGGGGCTATGACTATCCTCATCCCCATCATTGTTATCATTTCTAGTGGCACCATATGGAATTTGATATTGATGAGCATTGGGATCCACAAATCCAAAGAAGGCAGCCGCACCCGCATCAAAAGAACTTGGAGGAGGTGGAGGAGGTGGATATCTACTATATTGGGTTTCACCATAGTCACCATATGAGTAGGACCCTGAAGTTGAAGACTGTTCTTCTTCTTGTCGTACTTGACCTGGCTGACCATATGGAAAATAGTCAAAATACTGTGAGGGTCCTTGTCCACTGTAACTAGGGTTCCACGATTCAGCCCATGATGCTGCTTGTTGGCCTCCATTACCTCCACCTTGTTCATTACTACCTCCAGGAGCAGGTGGTCTCCGACGCCGTTGATAACCAATGGTTCCTTCCATTCTTTCCGGAAAGTCGTGTACCTCCTCTATAGGAATGACATCTTCCTGATCATGTTGGTAGTATTCACTAGTAGCACCTGTCCCACTAGTGTCTCCCGCTCCATCTCCCCCATCTCCTCCACCATGGCTACTCGAAGAGACGGTGGTACTCGTCTTCTCAGAAGATGACATAGCATGAGCAGGTTCTTTCCCTCTTGGTTGTGGTTGCGGGCCTTGCGGCTGTGCACTTGAGCCTTCTCCTCCCAATGGGGCACCCTCTGCCCCGCCTATATCTTCATCAAGCAAATCTCTAACCTCCTCCTGAAAGTCCGGATCTGAATCTAGCAATGGATCCTCTATCTCGGCTATCCATGGGAGCAAGGGATCGTCCTCTCTAAATATGTGATCCAAACTAATAGGACAATAGTTCGGATTATCCCTTGCCCTCCTTTCTCTTGTTCTGTTTTTCAACTTCAAATTGTAATGGCAATATACAAGTTTGTTGAGTTTTTGCATGGTAAGCCGATTCCTGGACTTTGTGTGGATCAAAGAGAAAGTGCTCCAATTCCTTTCGCAGTTTGATGAAGTTGTAACTTGACTAAGGATGCGAACAGCCGCTTTCCTTAGCATTGGAGTGTCTTCTCCAAAATTCGTCCACCAATCAGCTGAAATTCAATGTAAACAAATAAAATTAGATATTCCTTAGGTCCTTCCAAGTTCCAATCAATTGAAAGATAAATAACAAAAGCCTAATAGGTCTGGTGATTGGGTACCAGGTGGCATCTTTCCAATCGCCCTCATTGCAAGAGGGTCTGCGAAGCCTCCTTTCCTTTGTGTGTATGTAGATATCTACAATGTGAAAATTCGGAATAAATTAATAAACCATACATGTTTAAGACCTATCTCAAGCATATACATTTGTCATCTCAAGACTTAAATATAAAATTCCCAATCACGAACTCACCTCTTGGATGGCTTCGATTGAATCATCAACTCCCAACAATTTTTTCAACACTTCCCTTAATCCTACCCTCAACTCTGTGTCTATTGTATCGCTGTGCTGTTGGGCATTGGGGTAGTAGAATTCGGGATTAAGGAAATAGCCTACATTGAAAACAGTTGAAATGCATAATGATTAATTGATTAAACGTCAATCAAAGAGAACTAGATAGATTTAAAAGCATCAAATAGTGATATTGTTATTGAGTACCTGCAGCATGCAATGGATGGTGCAGCTGGTCATTCCACCGGGCATCAATAATTTTTATATAATCTTCATGATATCTAACATTTTCCATGATAGCTTGCTTAGCCCGATCCATTGCTTCGTATATATATCCCATTGTTGGCTTGTCACCATCTACAAGCCGCAACACTTTAACTAAAGGCTCATAAACCTTTAATAAATTAGATACTTTTTTCCAAAATTTATTGTCCCTCATCAAGTTAGGGATCTCAAATTCCGGACCACTTGTTGCATTGCCCCATTTCGAACGAAGCCATTCCTCTGATGCAAACATCTGAATAAGCTCTGTTCTAAACCTTACAAGGCTCTCCATCGCAATGAAATGGGTGGCAAACCTAGTTGTTCCCGGACGTATCAAGGCATGGTTATTTGTGAATCTTTTCATCAAGCTCAAAAGCCATGAATGATCATAAATAAATCTGGTAATGCCTCTACATGCCTTGATAACTTCAGCAATTTTCTTCTTCTTTCCAATATCTTCCATAATGAGATCTATACAGTGTGCTGCACATGGAGTCCAAAACAGATGAGGTCTTTTATTCTCCAACATCCTACCGGCTGCCTTGAAATTGGCGCCATTATCTGTAACTATCTGTACAACATTCTCCTCTCCCACACTATCTACAACCTTATCCATAAGAGTGTATATATATTTAGCTGTCCGTCTATGTTCAGATGCATCCACGGACTTCACAAAGACACACCCAGCAACTGATTGTACCAAAAAGTTTATTAATTGTGTTTGTGTGCCGCTGGTCCACCCATCACACATAATAGTAACCCCATTCTGTTGCCACATGGGCCTAAAGTTCTCCACCCATACCTTTATTTCTTTATATTCTTCTTCGAGATACTTAGTGCCCACATCATAAACAGAGGGCGACTGTATTCCTCGGCCAGCTTCGGCGGCAACATCAAGAATTGTTTGGAAATATGGGGAATCTATTGCTGTAGGCGGTATGTTCTTGTGAATTAGTCATTTTGCTGTAGCTTTGGCTAATCTATCTCTTGCACCCTTCATCACCCCTTTCATAACACTTGATATATTTGGTTGTTTGGCCCCCTCTTTTCTATGTGCTAGAGGATCAATAGAGGGAGGAACTGCTCTTCTAGTAGAAATAATTTCTACATCAACATCCCTTTCCCGGGTGCTAAATGCCCTACGCATGGCCCCCGCAATGCCCTTGCCCCTGCTTGGCACAGCAGATGAGCCCCCTGCATCATAATATTTGCTGCTTCCAGCAAATGCACGACGTTCGTATTCTTCTTGGTGACTCATAAAGGACTCTCGGCGTGCAGCCTCCATCTGTGCATCCTCATCATCAAAACCTTCATCCCCAAATACATCATAACGGGCAGCATCAACATCTTGCTGCCTCTTTTCTTTTATCTCTATTTTTCTAGCTTTGTTTTGGCCAACCAAAGCTTTCATTTGTTCCCTGATTTCCCTTGGTACTTCGGTACAGCCCGCAACATTGCCAGAAATCTGGCCCAAATGGTGCTTGAATCTTGTAATGCCCCCATTGGTCACTTTCCCACAAAACTTGCATTTGATTTTCAACCTGTTGTTCTCAACTGCCTCACCATAGTTCCATGCGGGATCAATATCACGAGGCATCTTCAAAAATCAATTGGCAAACACAAATGCACAATAGAAGACTGAATACCTATAAATATGAACAAGTAGTATGTTAAAAATTAAAAAAACAGAAAAACATGTTAGAGGAAATATATATCTAACACTTAAGAATCATTCTCTTAACATTTGATTGGCATTCAATTACTAAAAATAATTTTTTTTTACAAAAATAAAAAAATCCGAAAATAAAAAAAAAGAAAAAAATTGAAAAAACAAGCATTACATGTTGGAATGATCTATGGGAAACATAGATCTATAATCTAGGAGCCCTTTTCAAGACATTTGATTGGCATTCAATTACTAAAATTAAATTTTTTTTATAAAAATAAAAAAATCCGAAAATAAAAAAATAAAAAAATTGTAAAACAAGCATTACATGTTGGAATGATCTATGGGAAACATAGATCTATAATCTAGGAGCCATTTTCAAGACATTTGAATGGCATTCAATTACTAAAAATAATTTTTTTTTACAAAAAATAAAAAAATCTTAAATAAAAAAATTAAAAAAATTGTAAAAAAAGCATTACATGTTGGAATGATCTATGGGAAACATAGATCTATAATCTAGGAGCCATTTTCAAGACATTTGAATGGCATTCAATTACTAAAAATAATTTTTTTTTACAAAAATAAAAAAATCCGAAAATAAAAAAAGGAAAAAAATTGTAAAACAAGCATTACATGTTGGAATGATCTATGGGAAACATAGATCTATAATCTAGGAGCCCTTTTCAAGACATTTGAATGGCATTCAATTACTAAAAATATTTTTTTTAACAAAAATAAAAAAATCCGAAAATAAAAAAAGAAAAAAATTGAAAAACAAGCATTACATGTTGGAATGATCTATGGGAAACATAGATCTAACAATATGAAGCTATTTTCAAGTTGTTTCATGAGTTTTCCAAAAGTGATAATGGTTTTTTTTTTTTAAATAACATAAATCCGAAAATAAAAATAACAATATTGAAAAAAAAACCAAAAGATATGCATGCAAGATCAAAAGGAAGCATGGATCTACAATAAAACAAGCCAATGATGCCATTATATTGTGATTCATAGTAGTTAGAGAGTGAAAATCTCAAAAGTTGAAAAAAAATTGCATACCTAGATGAAGATTCTTATTTAGAATCTTTAAAATCCTTTGATTAGTTGTATGTTGTTGATTTGGAGACAAGAAATCTTGAAAAAATGCACTTAGGGGACACTTGGGACCACTTTGGAGGAAGAAATGGGGGAAAACAGCAACTTGGGGAAGAAGAAATGGGTTTGAAACCCATTTTCGTCAAAAGGGGGGGTTTTTATAACCCCCCCGCCACGTAACGGCCGCCACGAACCGTGGCGGCCTGTATCGGCCGCCACGCTTGCGTAGCGGCCGATACGGGCCGCCACGCTACGTGGCGGCCGATATTTCAATCCATGGTTCTAGAGTCTAGATGAACGTGTCTATGTTAGTCCTAGGGACCAGATGTTCATGGGACACCTGTCCATTTATTGTTAGTTAATTTTATCTATTTAAGTGGTTTGTGTAAATGAGATGAGCAATGAATGAAATAGTCTTCCTTTCATATTCGTACTGTTGATACTCTTTGTTTGCTTTATGTGTGTGTAACAGAGTGTCCACATTTACTCTGCCAACATCCAACACTCCCATGGTAGAAATAAGCAAAAGAAGGGATGAGTCGAGAGGTTATCTCCAAGACCACTGTTAGGTTTTTTAGTGTTGGCTAAATTCATTGGTTGGACAAAACTCTAGGTCTCTTGAGTTGTAGTTTTTTTTAGAAAAAAGTCTCTTAAGATAGAAGATTGGAAGAACTCAAAAGGCTGAAGAAAACAAGCTGATGCTGAATTTCCAGATCAACTAGATTGGGGTCCGCTCGAGCGATCGTTTCATCTGCTCGAGCGAAGTCAAGACTGAAAGCCCATATGCCTGATAGAAGAAATCTTTTGCTAAGACAGAACCTCATCCGCTCGAGCGTATGGGGGGGTCTAGTGCGCAGATTTTGGGAAAGTCTCCTTTTCATGATTTTAGTAGTGTTTCTTTTAAGACTATGTTTTCCAATTTGAATCCTACTTATGCACTAAGTCTTAGGCACGAATTTAGGGCTATAAATAGGGTGTTTTTCTCAACCCTAGAGGGCACTACAGAGAGACCAACACTACTCTCATTAATCTTAGTCAGAGATATCTTAGAGAGAGTTTATTATCTAGAGCCATTGAGATACTGTTCTGAAGGGCTGCTCTAGAAGGTCATTGCTGCTTCTACCTTTCTTGTAGAAGATTGATCATCTTGATTGTCAAGGTGCTAAGAGATCAAGTAAGGATAATAGGGCACGATGGAAGTTGTGTCAGTAGATTCTTTGCAAGAATAACTATAGTCATTAGGTCGAGGTACAGACTAAGGTTGTAAGACCCCGACTCCTAATTCTCGTGTTTAGTGTTGTCTTAGTTGTGGATTAGCTTTTTGAGTGAGATTAGAGGTTGTTTGGCTTCGTTTGTGAGTTTGGTTAGATTTTTCATAGCTTTGGAGAATTTTGAGAGCCACGAGTTTGTTTTGACCCGGCTAGTGGTGGCCCATGTAATTTGTATTTGCGTGGGAATTTATTCTTTTATTTAAAAAGAATTCCGATTTTTACTCCTCTCGATTTGTTTTATTGATCTTAACAACTTTCATGTTTTGTCCGTTTGAATTTGAAACTCGAAAATCACGTTTTTCGAGAAAAAGGGCAAAAATGACTTTTCACACCAAATATGTGCATGAATTTCGAAATTTGCAAATCATGAGGAAAATATACTTTTTGGAAACTAGATATTTCGACAATCAACTTTGTCTTCTTCGTCGTTTTCATCCGAGACCCACAAATGATTGATCCAGCCACTTGAAGATTTGGGGCCCATGGGGCCCACCTTCCTCACTTAAAACCCAAATAAAACCCACGTTAGAGATCTTCTTCTCCTTCATTTCATTTTCCTGCAACACAGCTGAACATGAGTGTTTTCTTCTCCTCCATTTTCAGCCCTTTCTCTCCTCTTGCATGTATATTTCTTGAGTGCTATTTAAAGATTTGATTTCACAAATCCTTTCTTCTCATCTCAAGCTTTTCAAAGATACTATTTTTGAGGAATTTCAGCTGGAACCCATCTCTTCTCCAAGCTCTTCTTCTTGTCTAGAGCTCTTAAAAGGTTAGCAGTGGCTTCTTTTTCAAATTTCTAGTTTTAATGGAACCTTTTGAACCCTTTCTTCATGCATGCAAAAGAGTTTCTTTGAGAGCTCTTTCTAATTTCGAATTTGGTGGTTTTTTTTGGGGCTTTTTGGTGTAGATTTGGTGCAGCTGAGTTGAGTGTTCTTAGACTAGAGTGTGGAGCTTTTTGGAGTGGAGGCAAGTGAATAATCAGATTATGTGGTGCATGATATGAAAAATCTATTCTTCTTTACATTCCTTGTTTGCAACTCCAATGCTTTTAAATGGGTTCTTTATCACTGAGATCTGAATTAGAAATGTTTTGAGTGATGACTAATACTATGTTTTCACATATTGTTTGTTACAGCAACATTAACCTCTCTCATTAAAGTTTCTGTTTTGTTTTAAGATAGTGAGGATGCATTTCAGAATTTATATCTTTATGATTCTACCATGTTAAATTCTGATTTGAAAATGTGGTTTCATTTGAATGATTTCTTTGGTTATGTAAGGTTTGATTTCAAGAAATTCTCTACTATCAAAGCTATGTTCAGCTGTATGCAGGATTTTTAATTGTCTAAGTAAAGTGGGTTTTATGTTCAGCTGTATACAGAATTTTTATTCGTCTATGATCACATTGAAAACTCTTTAAATGTTTTAATGTTCAGCTAGGTTCAGATTTCTACAGAATGCTTTAATGTTCAGCTAGGTGCAGACTTCTGCAATGTTTTAGTGTTCAGTTTATGCTCAGCTTGGATTTGAT
Organism: Camphora micrantha; assembly: GCA_003546025.1. Classification (NCBI taxonomy): domain Eukaryota; kingdom Viridiplantae; phylum Streptophyta; class Magnoliopsida; order Laurales; family Lauraceae; genus Camphora; species Camphora micrantha. Next base: position 7,692,789 of record QPKB01000007.1, read on the forward strand.
ATTTATTTAGATTGATATGGAAAATCCTGGATTTTTAATTGAGACTTCTCAATGGAAAGAGTGCAGCTCAGACTTTTGCACCTTTCCTATAATTTCTGTTTTTCAGGCTGATTTTGTAAATGTAATGAGATGATTTTAGTTAGTGAAGAATGAAGTTTGAGACAGGAAGAAAGAACAAAACAGTCAGCATACAGCTGACTGTTCTCGGGCTAGGCAGAAGCCCAGCCCGCTCGAGCGAGCCTGGGCCCGCTCGAGCTAGCCCAGGTCTGTCCAGGGCCCATTTTCTGGGCTATTTATGGACTGTTTTTCTGATTTTTTTTTTTGGGCCTGTTTGGGACTGTTTTGTGGGTCATTCCTAGACCTGTTTTAGGCCCATTTCATCCCATCTCTCCTATTTGTTTTGAGGCTCGTAAATTTCCTTATAATGTGTATAAGCCCATTAATAAATTTTGATAAATTATAATACTTTGGGATGTGTAAATTGAATGGGAGAGATGAGAGAAAGAATTGATAGGCATCTTACCCGGGAAATTTTGTGAATCTTAAGGCACACTTATTAACCTTAGGAGTTGTGGATTTTCATTGGTACCAAACCCATTATATATTAACCTCCAAGAAATAAGTGTGCATTAAGGTATCCCTTGGTAGGCCATAAATTCACTATACACTATTCCATTCCAAGTTAGAAAATGTATATGTATTCTTCGGCAAATTAATTTGAAAGGATTTAAGTGATTCCTCACGTTTGAAAGCATTGGTGATTTGAAATAGAATCAAGTGGTTTACCACATGAATTCGTATATTTTTCTACAAATCGATTTGAAATAGATTTGAATGGTTCACCATGGAAATTTGTATATTTTCTACAAATTATTTTGAAATGAATTGAATGATTCGCCACGTTTGAAAAAGGTCTATTATCTTGAAAACAAGATCTCAAGGCAAGATGGGGCCAGAGCTTTGTAGTGCGAGCCCATAAGCCAAAGGGACTATTATTTTGAAAACAAAATCTCAAGGCAAGATGGGGCCAGAGCTTTATAGTGCGAGCCCATGAGCCAAGGAAAACAAGTGTGTATGTATTTGTTCAGGAGTAGTTGTTTTATCGATTTTAGAAATAAATTATTATGATTTGACTTGTATCGGTTCAGGTTTTGAAATTTAAAGGCACCACTAAGCTTAGGTTACCTTGTTGGGCTGATTACCCGACTTGGGATCTTTAAATTATTTGCCAACTGCAGTTTGGACTCTTTCTGCTCCGGCCATGGCAACGGTTCTGTATTCCGGTCCCACGGGTAGTGGCAACGGTTTTGTATTTCGGTCCCACGGGTTATGGCAACGGTTCTGATTTCCGTCCCACTTTATGTGGCAACAACTCTGTTTGTTCCGGTCCCACGGGTAGTGGCCACGGTTTCTGTCTACTCTTGTTACTTTGGTAATAGGATAATATAGCTATATGTGGATTGCCAGTGTTTTTACTCAGTTTATTATGTCTCTTTAAAATTGTTAATGGTTTAGAAATTGTTTAATTATTTCATCGATATTCATGTTTAGGCTTTTAATTGTTTTATAATGTTTTTCATAATGTTTTATAAATATTTGTCACCCCCCCCCCCCCCCCCCCCCCCCCCCCCCCCCCCCCAAATTGCCTTTTAGACGGTTTGAGCAGGAGCGATGGTTGAGCCGTCGGTTGGACGTGAGTGGCTACCCAACGATGTCATCTAGATGTCGCTTTTGGCGCCGAAGTTCGTAACGTAATTTGGGTAGCATTTTGTTTAGTTGGTTATTTTTGGATGGCTTTTATTAGCCTTTTTCTTTTAGGATTTTTTTCATGAATATATTTGTATAATTTGTAACTTGAATATATGTGGGAAATGAATTGTCCTATTACTGCCAGCTCAGTATTTTATGATTCTTGACTTGTTCCAGTCTGATTATGAGCCTTGATTTGATGGCTTTATGTTAGTGGTTGAGTGCGACACGGAACCCGATGGCCAGGGGCTCCGAGCCGCAATGCCACATCAGCTTCCGTGAAAATTTCAGGTTGTGTGGAATTTTATAATCCTCACACATGCGGATCTTGGGGAAAGAAAAAAAAAAAATTTAATTAACCCCAAATCACGCTCCCTGAGATCGAATCGCTGCAGGATCCCGGTTTTGGGGCGTCACAAAGGTAAAAGAGCTTGTAAGTATATCTTGTAACTGTTCGTGAACTCTTGATTTCTAGTTCGTGGTTTTTCTCCTTGGATAGGGTTTTCACGTTAAATATTGTGTCTACCTTCTTGTGGTGTTTGATTGGTAGATAGCTAGTTCTATATTGTCTGATTGGTTTATTTCCGCTACATTGTTTGATTAAATTAAAAGCTAGTCATCTATTCTAGTAGCACCTAAAGGGATTTTCAACCACCTTCAAGATTATGAAGAGCAAGAGCTAGGCAAAAAGTTCCAAAGTGTAAGTGAGACGTCTTCTATCATAACAAGAAAACCAAGCATCGATCAAGACACTGTGACCTCCTCAGAATCCTGCATCGTCATAGCATTAATGACTGATGCAACAGTGGAAGCATACATGCCGGAGGATTACCTCCAAGTGCGTTTGAAAAACCAAGATGAACAGATCTTGGCTTTAGCGAAGACGGTCTTTGAAATGAAGGACAAGATAAATACAATACTGAAGGAGGCACACTTGGAAAAAGAATTAGTGAGGAGTGTCAATAAAGGAGGTGGCAGGCCAGAAGAGACTTCCTTTAAAGAAGAACATAACAAACTAGAGGATTCAAGAGCCAGTAGAGTAAAAAAGTATTGGGTCATGGGGAGACGACACTAATCCATCCATTGGGCTGAAGGGGAAAAGAAACCTCGGGCACCAGAGATGGAACCCAAATTGATGGAGTAGGAGGTCACCATCCAACTTTGGGCAAGCCTTGTCTTGGAAAGGAAAGACAAGTACCACTCCCTAAAACTTCAAGCAACCAGATGTACCCACCTTTGATGGGACGGGTTCAACTGCACTTCACCTGTGGCACTTCTCCATAAAAACAGAGGAGTTGATAGACAATGACCCACAAAGGATAGTCTTGTTTGAAAACAGCCTAGTTGGAGATGCTTCCAAGTTGTTTCAGGAGTTGCCCGGTGCCTCTATCCATAGCTTTAATGACCTGTAAATGATGTTCATTCAACGGTTCCAAACAGAGGCATCCCTTGTGACAACCATGGTTCAGGGCCTCAGGCGGAAATGAGTCAAGGAGAAGACGAGCCCTTAAAACGCTATGTAAGTCGATGGCGCAAACTTTTTATGCGATATTATGAAGCGAACCTCCGAATCATATTAGACGCCTGTCTACGAAATGTGAGGCTGGGGTTCCAAAGGTGCCTTTTAACGACGAAGCCTGGCTCTTTCGCACAAATTGAGGAGATAGCAAACAATGAAGCAACAATGATGAGGGGGCGGCAAAGAAAGGGCAATCATCAAACCTTATACTAGGAAGTCCATGTAAGGATGAGAAACTGGAAAAAGGCGTAGGCGGTCCCCTTCCCCCACCAGGGAAGGAAGAAAAGGACCTCGGCTCCCACAAACCAAATTCAAAATGGAAAAAAAAAGAGACCCTATTTACTTAGATTATTAGAAACTATGATATCAAAATGAAGGAAATGGAAAATATGTATAAAAAGCTGTTAAGCTGTGAAAAGATCTAGCCCCAGTTATCCCAGGTGATCGAAGGAGATGGGCCGAGTGGACGATTCACGGTATTGTCACTACCTTCAAACCGTCAGCCACCCTACCAATGCACGTTACACATTAAGGGATACCATCCAGGATTTACTTGATAACGGAACCCTGACATTCGAAGGAGAAGAACATGCACAAAAGGTTGGCACCAGCACCATTGAGATGGAATGGGTCTTGATACCCTTCCAAGGCAGCATGACCTTATCAGGGGACCTTCTTAAGATGACTGGCAAGGTGACTAGCAACAGAGTCAGGGCACCATGCCCTAAATATAATGTGTATATATATATATGAAAGAATTCGTCGGGGATTGTTTTGAGAGAGCCTGGGGGCAAGCAAGAAAATTAGGTCACCTAAATGATGAGAGTAGGGAAGTGACCCAACCCTTCTCACAGAACGAGGCGACCCATTTTTCAAACGTGGCGGTGATTGATAAGATGACCTCGAGTAGAAGATTCCAAAAGACATACCGGGAAGAAACAAGTTTGGATTTGTTGACGATGGATCCCCCAAAATCATGCGGCTCTGGGACCCACTACTGATGGGACCCAAATCAATGGAAGATGTCCATCCCTACCGACCTTACATCAATGCTTCACAAACACAAATGAAGGGCTAATGGCGCAAGAGTGGTCTGCGAATGTCGAGCCATATCAGGGGATAAACTACCGTCTAGATACACATTCCTCACTCTTTCATACTTAGATTAATTTCATATTTACCTATTCTTAAGGATTCCTCATATTGTTTACTAATATATGTGTGTGTGTGTACACTTCTTGAAAATGCGCTGGGACATTATGAGTCCCCTAAATATCAACATCTAAATAAACGAATTAGGTCAAAATAACCTTTCACTTAGTTACAGTAATATATTCATCTGCCCTTGAATCACTTACTATTTTGCATATTTCTTAAAAAAGAACTTTTCAAAGAATAGTTAAAAGCCCTTTGATTAATCTACGTAGTTATGATTGATTGATTTTTTATACCTCCTATGATCCATTTATAGCGAAGTACAAAGTTCTTTCATTAAAAAAAAAAAAAAAAAAAAAAAAAAACACCCGAAGAGAAACCTCATTTGGTTTCACAAAACAACCTCATAACAAATCAATCACAATGATGTATCATATGCAAGATTAGCATACATGACCACATAAAAAAATTCATATATTTGAAAAGAAAGGATGACATACCTTTCAAATTTGATCAAAACCTGTTTAGGATTTTCTTGATTTCTTCCTTTCACTTGTGAGGTACAAAATAATGGAAGAAGGATCTTCAAGAGGAATGAAAGATTTCTCTAGTATCATTTTCACTAGATTGACAAGGTCATGAAGTGCATAAAACTATAGCGATAAGATTGTGATGCTCTTTTACTATAACAATAAAACCGTAGCGTGGAAAACACAAACACGATGAAAAGTACTATAACGTGGATAACAACAAATAGTATGAAACATTATGCCGTGGATAACACTAAATCAGTGTAAATGCTGTGACGGGGATAACACTAAATCGGTATAAATGTTGTGACGTGGATAACACTAAATCAGTGTAAATGTTGTGACGTGGATAACACTAAATCGGTATAAATGCTGTGACGTGGATAACACTAAATCAGTAAAAAAAAGAAAAAAATACTGTAACGTGGATAACACTAAATCATTTAAAAAAAAAAAAAAAAACTGTGACGTGGACAACACTAAATCAGTAAAAAAAATACTGTGACGTGGATAACACTAAATCAGTGAAAAAAAAAAAAAAAAAAAAACCAACACTATGACGTGTGCAACACTAATCAGTATATAATGTGGATAACACTGATCAATTTAAATATGTAATTACAACTGTGACGTGGAACATTGTAACATGGATAACACTAATTAGCATAAGTTTGTGATATGGATAACACTGATCAGTTTAAATATGCTATAATATTGTAATCTGGATAACACTAATATGGTGGAAAATACTGCGATGTAGACAACACTAAATCAATATCAATACTATGATATTGCAGAAAGATAGCGAGCTCTCTTTGAAATCGATATAATTATATTACGCATTTTGTTGCTTCGTAGGATACACTTAGCACAGTGACAAGGCGATTCCTATGGATAGAAACATGAACCATGACAGCGACTAATGCCTGAAATGTAAAGGCAAGGACAAAATAGGCGTATACCTTCATCAATATTCACTAAGTCTGTTGAATCGGGGTCCCTTTTCGTGAAAATCATATTTCCGTAAAAGAAGGCACCTTTAAAAGCTGAACCAGAGAATAATCTCAAGTTTTATGAGTTAACAAGAGGAAACCGCCTTCCTTAAAACTCATGGAAACTTGAAGAAGGGGGGGGGGGGCGGGGGGCGGGGGGGGGCGCGTATGTAGACACATAAAAGAGTCATCATAGGCCATCAAAGAAATTAAGTGAAGATCGTCAAGTGATTACTATTTAGACTGGGTCAAAGCTATGCATTATATTAATCTACTTGAGAAGACCTTTCCAACGATATATGGCGGCGTGTCATGATCCGATGGTTGGATGAAAAGTTATAGCCCGCCTCCATGAAGAAGCCACTCCCATGGAGGCATGTCCATTAGCACCCTACTTCCACGGAGGCATGCCTTACACCACCAAAGAGAATTAAGCACCCATCTCCATAAAGGAGTCACTTCCATGGAGGCATGCCCAATGGCACCTTGCCTCCATGGATAGGACACTTTCGTGAAAAAGGTGACCATAAGCACCCATCTCCATAAAGGAGTCACTTCCATGGAGGCATGCCCAATGGCACCTTGCCTCCATGGATAGGACAATTCCATGAAAAAGTGTCCATTGACACCAACTTCTATAAAGACTTCTATGGAGGCATGTCCAATGAGACCTTGCCTCCATGAATGTGACACTCACTTGAAAAAAGGGTCCATTAGCACCCCACTTCCATGGAAGCATGTTATAGACTACTAAAGATTAATCTACCCCATGGAGGCGGTCCTCACAGAGAGGCAACCATCATAAAGAGGCCCTCATGAAGATGGCCCTCCGGAGGCAACCTTCACGAAGGCGACCTCTTGTAGGCATGAACGTGGTAAGACTTGGAGATCACGTGACTAGCCTACAAGACCAGCTGAAACCCGAGACTTACCCGACGAAGGAAGGAGGCACCCACTACCTCCATCAAAGAGGGCCTCCCGCCTGGAGCTCACAAAGGCACTACTCGCTCGGGGTAACAGCGAAGGCAGCCCCGACTCGGCGCAGGCACCCGGACGGTCACATCAATGCGAGAACTCCTAGAGACGGGAGCTTTTTATGAAGAATGGCACCTCGATTCTTTAACTATGGAAGGATGGCCCACAAGGTCACCACGCCACAAACCCCCGCGGAGGCAGGAGTCGCACGCCCGTCCCTGTGGAGATATGGCCCACGAGCAAATCACGCCACAGAACCTCGCGGAGGCAGGGGTCGCGCACCTAACTCTATTGAAGGATGGCCCACAAGGTCACACCGCTACGGAACCTTGCAGAGGCAAGGGTCGCGCGCCCGACTCTGTGGAGGCACTACTCACTTACAGAAGTAGCTCTTACTCACACAACAACCAAGTGAGGGCCTCATTAGGTTTATAAATAATACTGATCCCTAGGCAACAAGGAGGGGGAGGAGCAAGGAGGAACGAGGAGGCTCCCTCAAAAGCCCTGACCTTAGTCTTTTAGTTTCCTGGTTCTCTTTGTAAAAGGGGCACCGGCGATTAGTCTCTAATCGACTGGGAGCTTAGTGTTAGCCCGGAATCTCCATCACCGTATTCATCGTTTCATCAATAAAAAATCTAACACGGTCCCTCCTCCGGGTCGTGGAAGTCAGCAATATCAAACCACATAGATCTCATTATCTCTTTTTTTATCTCATGATGCATTCTAACTTCTAGCCCTTGCTAACTCTTGCATCACATTTCACATCAAACTATCTTTTTTGTTCTTACAAATACCTGTTAGGTTGGGCCTACTCATATTTAGTTAAAGTTTAAGGATATGTTATACACCGGTGCTTGATCTAAGTGGTTCAGATTTTTAATAGTTGGGCCCGAAGGTGGAGTTCCTCTTTTATAAGTCAATGCTTATGTAGCACCCAAAAAGTAAAATAGAAAAAAAATTTCATTCCTATTTTTAATTCTATCATCCTTTTATATTTTTTCCTGTTAATGTGGACTCATGAAAACAAAGAAAAGATTTGATTTGACTGATTTTTCTTGACTATGGTATTGTGAACTACATCCTATTATCTAATAGGGTAAACAAGAAGAAAAGATAATTCATACACCAAATATCTGGGTTAGGTTTGGATAACCTGGTTATGAAAACCATGGGATATTTAGCTAAATTGGTGGATACTTATTCTGTTTTCTTTTCTTTGTGTGCTTTAGTGGATGCTTATTCTCATTAATCCACTAAACACTGACATGACCATTTAAAATTGTTTATTTATCCTTAATAAATCCTGCCTAAGTTCTAAGCAGTCATCTACTACATGTATATAGTTTACTGAGTGGAAACTTTATTCTAATCCAGGAGATTTCAATTCAGTTTCTTCCCAAACCCGGTTCTTCCAAGCACTTGCCTTGTGGATCTCAATCAGTTATTTAAGAAATTAGCTCTATCTAGTTATTGAAGGGAGAGGTGTTTCCCACAATAATATACTCAGTCAAGTTCTCTAGGTAAGAGCTGCTTCATTCTAATCTTGTTATATTTTTGTTATTTTCTTTCCAATTTGAAATCCTTGTTATTAGTTTTTCTAAAATTAAAAGCTCTCTGTTTCTTTGGCTTTTTAATTAACTATATAATATTAAAAAAAAAAACGAATGTATTTTTCTCTTTTTCTAATGATATATCATCTCGGATTTTCATCTGCAACATTATGATGTCAATATTAAGATATGTTCATTTTTTGGCAATAAATTGAACTTATTGTCATAATACCCTGATAAGATGTCTTGAAGAAAATATTGTGCTGTTGCATGGTAAATCCAAATATTGAACCATTTTGTGGGCAAGTGTCAAGAAAAATTTTACTATCATTGTTGTGCTCGTTTGGATTGTTGTTGATAATGACATTTTCATTGATCTTTCTAAATTTTGATAGAAAAGGTACATCATTGATCTAAATTCTCATCTGAGCTGTTTGGATTGTCCAAACCTATTAAATCCATTTTGATTTTATTTATTATGATCATCCTATCTAACACCTGTGGGAAATTCACATGGCTCTTGTAACTGATTTGCTCTGTCCCTATTTATTGTGTTGTGGAGAAGTGTAGGAAAAAAGAAAAAAAGGGAAAAGCACAGTCAAAACTCACAAGAAACCCATCCAGATTTTATATTGTTTACCTTACTGCTATGTCAACAGGTGAAGATGAAGGCATCATTTTTTTCTAATGAGAGAATGTAACAAGATCACATGGGGCCGCACTTATTCACATAATCAACAATGTAATGTCTGAGTTTCTTGTTTAAGAATGACTTGGGTTCTTAGTCTAGTACCATGCCCAAGTTTATATAGGTTTATAAGGCTCTACAACATATGACATATAGGAAGAACCCTCATAGATTTGATAATTTGATGGATTAGAAAACATTAAACTTTCTTATATATATGATAAATCTATCCTAATCTCTAAAGCCAATTAATTATGCAAATAAGCCATCATTAGTGCTGCCTGAAAGAAGATTAATCATCTTAAATGCTCATGTTCACGAAGAGATACAAATATATGTATACTCTTCTCTAGTTTATTATTCTTTCATTATGACTAATGGTATGATCATCATAAGATGAGCAATCAGATTTTAGAGTCATAATCAAAAGAAATCTATCACTTCTTGGTAAAAACAAACGTAAGGAATCGCCATCTATTAGTTCTCTGCTTTCTTGGGTTATGGATTCTAGTGTTTGCAAATCTTTTTCAGTTGTTACCTGAATAGCATGGGAATCTAACATCTTATCGTCCAATTGTAAGTTTCATGAGAAGATTCTTCTGTTTCTTTCTTACTATTACAATTTCAGGGTTGGCTACTAGGCCCATTAAAGCCATGTCCTTTTAAGTTGACCAGCTGATTAGACCAGATCACTAACCAAGCCCCACTGTGGTCCAAATTTGTCTGAAGTAATCTGGCCGAATACATCAAATCAACTGTTTTTTCAGCAAGTATACTTTGGAAAGAATGACAGCAGAACAGGTCAATCAAAATCCATGAATTTGAACCAGAATGACTTCAGAAATAAGCAGAATAAGTGAAGTTGTGATCTTTTAAAAATAGGAAGAGATGGACGTATGCTTCAAAGTGAATCTATCCCGTCCATTAATTTCTGGGTCGGGTTCTTGCAACCTCCTAATTACATCCACTGTGAAACTATACCATCGATTTACAATAAGATCACGAATGCTATATGGAACAACGTTGCAATGTAATTATCTAGAATTAGTCATACTTCCACTTTTATTTACGTAGTAAAGAAAACCTCTTGGTCAATAACTAGACCTTAAAAACTAATCAAACCTCCTGTCTTTTTAGGCTTTCCCACCGCCATCTCCTTATCCAGAGGAGTGGCAACAAGGACAAACTAATTAAGCCTCCTTGAGGGAGAAAAGTTTAATTATAATGCCTATACAACTTTGCATAATTTCACCCGAAGAGGTACTTTCACAGTTCCAATGATGGTAAAAGTCCAAGCTTCTAGTGCAACTCATATAGATGCATGCCACACTTGGGGTAGTATGATGGAAAGGTCTCATTGTGGATTACAATTTTAAAAATGAAAAATCAACTCAATTGGTTCATCATAACCATCGCTTTAGAGGCCTTAAAATCTAATTATTTTTCAAGTTACATTCTTTGTGAAATTCAAGTCAATGGTTAATATAATTTATATTAGAGTCAAATTAGGGTGATTGCCAACTTGTTGGGGTTCAATGAGTGTGATGACGATAGATTGATTATAAGTGGGTCACACTAGGTAGTAAAACCAATGCCTCTTGTAGAACCCATGAGAGACCTTTCACAAAAAATGCATCTTATAGAAACCATGAGAGACATCTTAAAAAAAAATAAAAAATCAGAGACACCTTCCAATGAATAAATCTCATACAGTTCCTTTTATCATTAAGCCTTTACCACCGGGCTATCCCACGTTCTCTATTGTATAAATGTATTTATTTCAGGTTTCTTTGTGCTTCTTTATGTGGCCATCTAATTATTTAGTTTTGTTATTTCAGTTGCATGTACTTGATTATTTTTTTTTGGTCCATTCTTCCAATGTTACATTCTCTTAACATTGCTTGTGTTATTCATTTTATTTTCCAGAACTATGGAACTTTCATCACCCCCATTTGAAATTGCGAGGGCATTGTGGCCTCCTCTTGCTCGTCAAATAAAGTATATACAAAATTTAAATGAAAACCTAGAGGTTTTGGGAAAGAAAATGGATAAGCTTATCGCCCGAGAGAAGGATGTGAAGAAAGAAATCGACAGTGCTAGTTTGGATCTCAAAATACCAAAAAATGAGGTCTTGGATTGGTTAAAACGGGTGAAAGAAGTTAAAGAACGTGCAAGGAACATTGAAAAAGTATTTGAAGAACACAACACATGTTTTAGGGGGTTCTTTCCTGATTATTACTCACGTCGAAATATTAGTAGAAGTGCATTAAGATTGATTACTCAAGTTGATGAGCTTCAAAACGAAAGCTCATTTGATACAGCAGTGGCTTTTGATCATCTATCCACAACTGCATATACTATAGCTATAGCACCTTTATTTGGAGAATCAGCTAAAACAAATAAGCAGCGAATTTGGGATTGTTTGATGAATGAAACGTCTGGAAAAATTGGCATCCAAGGTATGGGAGGAGTGGGAAAAACTTCACTAGTGAAACACATTCACAATCAGCTCAAGGATGCCAAGCAGTTTGACTATGTTATTTGGGTGACCGTATCAAAAGATTCCAATATAAAAAAGTTACAAAGTGATATTGCAAACGCGATTTCATTATCCCTTAACAATGACCATGAAGTAGAGCAGAGATCAAGGCAACTTTGTGAAGGATTGTTGAGAAGGAGCAAATTTGTTCTCATCCTTGATGATATTTGGGAAGCATTTTCTCTAGAAGATGTAGGAATTCCTGAGCCAGATGAAGATAATGGTTGTAAGATATTGCTAACCACGCGTTTATTGGAAGTGTGTAACAGAATGGACATACGTGATGTAATAAAAGTAGATACACTTTCTGCAGATGATGCATGGACATTGTTTAGTAGTAAAGTTGGTAATGATGTGTTACATTCCTCAGAAATTTTTACAGTTGCCAAGCAAGTTGCTGGTGAATGTGGAGGTTTGCCACTCGCGCTAATCACTGTTGGACGAGCCATGAGGAAGGTTGACAATGTTCGAGTGTGGCGGAATGCATTGAAAGAATTAAGAGACTCAACACATAACATCAAAGGCATGTACAGCGATGTCATCGCTCGTTTAAAATTTAGTTACGATCGCTTAAGAGATGACAATGTTAGAGCATGCTTCTTGTATTGCTCATTGTTTCCAGAGGACCACAACATTAGAAGAAATGATGTGGTAGATCTCTGGATTTGGGAGGGGTTCATTAGTGAAGAAGAAAATAGGGAAACAGAGTTGGACAAGGGACATAGTATCTTGAAAGAACTAGAATCCGCAGGCATGTTGGAAAGTTCCCATGAAAGTAATGCATTTGTTAAGATGCATGACTTAGTAAGGGATACGGCAATTAGCATCACACGGAAAACCTTCATGGCCAAAGCTGGTGCTGGATTAAGAGACCAGCCAAAAGACGAGAATTGGGTAGAAGAAATCGAGAGGATCTCACTCGCATCAAATAATTTACAAGTACTCTCAGGTCAGCCCTTTTGCCCTAACCTCTTGACAATGCTTTTGGAAGAGAATGAAGAATTGGATTCCATCTCCCCATCCTTCTTTCACAAAATGCATGCCATCAGAGTTCTCAATCTGTCAGGCACACGCATCAAATCGCTCCCAGAGTCAGTTTCAGACTTGGTGAATCTCCGCGCTCTGTTACTTGCATATTGCTATGATTTAGTTGATATACCTTCTCTTTTAAAGCTCAAGGAAATGAGGGTGTTGAACCTCAAGTTGACTGCCATCAAAGAACTCCCTCCTGGAATGGAAGGTCTGATTAACCTTAGATACCTTGAGCTCTCACGTACAGAATGTCTCAAGATGGTCAGGGCTGGAGTGATAGAAAAGCTTTCGCGTCTTGAAGATTTAGCAATGCATGGAAGCTTGTGGAAATGGGAGGACACTAACAGTGAAGGAGTAGGTGTGATCAGTGAGATAATAGGATTAAGAAGGTTGCTTAATCTTTCACTTATGTTTAAGGATCTGTCTGCCTTCTTGACGTATGTCAGATCAGCTCATCGGCATGTGTTACAGAATTTCTCCTTTGCTATAGGAGAACTAAAGCTACATGTTGCGGGTAATCCACTAGAAGTGGTACTTGGACCATGCAGTAGTTCTGGCAGTGATGGGAGCTCTCTCCTACTACCCAACAACACTGCCCGATTTGAAATCGACAACTTCAATGGTGTCGTCGTGCTCTCGCAGTTCTTGCCAGATGCAAGTGCACTGAAAACTTGTGTACTTAATTTCAGCTCAGATCTGAAATGCATTTTCGCAGATGGAAAAAACTCCTTGCTATCCAGTATCGAGACATTGGAGCTCAACTATCTTCCCAAATTCAAGGCTCTTTCCAAGGCGGCCATGCCAAATGGTGCTTTTGCATGCTTGAAGGTCCTACGCATCAGTCACTGCGACAAACTGAGGACTGTATTCTCACTTGAATCAATGCAGAATCTCCAAAACCTTGAAGAAGTCTTAGTTGATTCATGTGATCAAATAGTGGAGATCATTACTGGAAAAGAAAAGCATTGTGGGATACTACCCAAGTTGAAGTTCTTGCGCATCAGCAGCTGCCCTAAACTGAAGGCTCTGTTCTCATCACATATGTTACAGAGCCTTGAAATGCTTGAACAAATCATTGTGTATTACTGCGAAGCGATGGAGCAGATGATAGTTGAAGAGGAAGAAGGAAAAAAAAATGAAGATGGTCATGACGATGGAACATGTGCAATTGAGAGCAATGATGTTACTGGAAAAGCCATCGCATTGCCATTGCTGCGCAGTTTGTCGTTGACATTGCCGAAGCTGAAGTGCATCTCTAAGAAGGTATGGATCTGCAATTCTCTACAGAGCATCAAACTAGAATCCTGTGTCCAGCTAAAGAATCTCCCTCTTTCAATGGAGAATGCAACAACTGCACCAGTACGTGGACGTATTTCTGGAAGCAGAGAGTGGTGGGATTCCTTGGAGTGGAACAATCCCAGCACCAAAGCAATCCTCCAGCATCTTTTCATAGAAAAAGAAGGTAGAGAAGGCAGCACAAGCAGAAACAATTAAAGGTGGGAGGTAAGTGATCTTCAATCTATCTGCATTTAGGCCGTAGTTTGCTGATTGACCATGGGATGACCATTCATCATATATCCCACCCATTGAGCCTTTCATCAATAACCAAAACTTTATTTTTTCCTTCCTCCATCAATTTCTCTTTTATGCTTGGAATCATCTCAATACAATGTACATGCAAAAGACTTCTATCTTGTACTGAGACTGAGGTCCATGGTCATATATTTTCTTAATCAGCTGCAGTTACTTTCTTGTTTGTTTATTATGTTAGGTTAATGAATGTTGTTTCAGATTCTCACCCAGTCACCGGAGGAGTTCTGGGTGCCAATGTCACAGCTGAAAGGTGCACATTCTTACTCTTAGTTTACTATTTTATTTGAACTGTAGTGGATAATCTTCATGGGAGAATTCACCCAACAAATCCAATGGGGGCACCACATCAATGGGACCAAATAACTGTCAGTAATGGACCCATCCAGACCCGAATATAGTAACTAGATATGCAATTAGGTATCCTTTTTTTTTTTTTTTTTTTTTTTTTTTTGCTGATTTTAACGATATCTTGTATGTAGTTAATAACAGTGAACTTGACTAGATTATAGCATTGATTGGGTTTGAAAGATGGTATCCTGATCTATCATTGGTCTCAGTTTCTCTTTCAGGCCAGCTGAATCAGTTTTTCCCCACCCTTCATGACCAGGTACAGGCCACATGGTAGCATGGTTTAACTTTGAAAGTGATATACCTGGTCAGCTCAACCCATATCCAACCCAGAGCTTATTTGAATCAGGTGAAGCCCTGGTCAAGTTTGATCATACTTGAAAATGGGTTGGATATCCACTAGGGTTAGTAAAACCATAATTGACCCATAGATCTGTGTCACACATCAAACCCGTGTAAACTTACAGGTGTCTGATCTGCAGCTTATATGGGTGTAAAGCTAGTTGAGTCAGATTATACCGTGCAGGTTGAGCCTTTAACCATAACCCTCAGTCCAAACCCAACCCATTTAGATTTACCATTTTGACATTTTGCAGGTTGGGCCTTTAATTCTCCTATCACTTAATACATTTTCAACAATATCATTTTTTGACATTTTGCAGGAAGAACTGCCAGATGCCAAAGAAGTCAGTGGAGCTCTATTTCAACACTTGATATGAGAAGAACTTAGTGGAGCTCTATTTCAACACTTGATATGAGTTGTAGATTAAAATCTATATCCATGACTATCTCTGTCTGTCATGAATTTAAAATATGAGACACCAATGTTTGCATCTGACTGTTGAATGATGTTAGTTTGAAATATGGATGCTAAAGACAATACATATGAATGTGTGGGTTGATTAAATGACACTAGGTTGAATGATATGAATATATAGTTTCTGAAGAATGGTTTGCGTGACAATTCATTTAATGAGGAAGGGAAGGGGTTCTTTCACTAAATTAGATGAAGCAATTTGGATGGATCAGCGGTGTGTACTGAGAGCTGTGGCCTTCCAATTGGAACCTGCTACTGTGGAGCTGTATCCATCCAAGCAAGTGTTGTTCTTTTCTTCGTTTTTAATTTTCTGTTCTTCTTTTGTTTGCTTTGTTGCTTTGCATTTTTCTCTCTTCGTTGTTCTTTACTGTTTAATTTAAGGACTCCGAGCATAGAGAAGGAGAAAAAAAAGTAAAACCCGTAGAGAATATCAAAGGTTTTTTTTATTGGAATTGACAATTCAATATCCCTTAAACACCTAATCTCCAAATTCATGACTTAAAGTACGCTAGTGTCACTAGAGTCCTTTGACTCTGGTCTCCCTTTTCTTTTTTCTTTTTTGCCTTGGATCCCATGATATCATGGGTTTTTAAAAAACCATGATATCATGGGATCTATATGTTAAAAGTTGAAAAGCTACTCATATCCCATGATATTATGGGTTTTTAAAAACCTATGATATCATGGGATCCAAAGTCAAACGACTATGGTGACATTTAATGTCTTTTAGTCATGAATTTGGCATTGAATTGTCTTTTAGGCATTGAATTGTCAAATCCCCTTTTTTTATTTTTATTTATTTGATGGCTTGGTTTGCTCTGTTTCTTTCTTTCTGTCTTTTATTGTCTTCTTTCTCAATGTTATCTTTGACATCTGTACCTTGTCTAAGAGATTTATCTAAGAACTTTCATGCTGGAGGTAAAGCTCTTCTGAGATCTGTATCTTTTTTTTCGCTTTAAGATAAAATTGTATTGAGAGAAGAGAGGGAACAGGGCAGAAAGCCCCCCACAAACAGGGAAAAAACAGAGAGGAGAGGCTTACAAAAAATGCCATCCCAAAAAGGCAAAAGAGCCAAACAGAAATCAGAAAGGGGGGCAGGCTGTACATGGGAGACAGGAGAAAAAGGAAAACAGCAAAACACACCCTTGAACTGCTCACAGCAAAGCTCTACACAAAACAGCACAGAGAAAGCTTAAATGCACTGCACTTCACTGCCCAGAGAGAACACCACAACTAAGCAAAGCAATGAACTTCGCAGCTAAGCGCAGCACCACCAGCACAATGAAACTTCAAAACCACTGCACAGCACAGAGAGCATTGCAAGGCACAGCACAACACCACAAAGCAGCACTGCGAACTGCAAAACTCAGCTCCACTCAGCACCGAACAGCACGAAAGCCACAAAAAAACAGAGAAACCAAAACGCAGCACAACCAGCAGAGAGAACTCCAAAACAACTCAGGAAAGTAACAGAGCTCACTTCACTGACGGAGGAGGGGAGGGAAGCTTCAAAACCAGCAGCAAGGCCTAACCCAGACAACCAAAAGCACAGAAACAAAACAGGGGGGAGGCTACTACATTAGCAATTCACTCCCAGGAAAAACAGAATGGGGTGGGAGGGAAGAGGATGTTTACTTCCTTATCTGAGATCTGTGTCTGCCTACATATTGATTGACAGCATTGATATTCTCTTAATTAAACATGAATATCTACATTTCACTTATCTTCGCGCATAATTTAGTGAATAAATCATGGTTGAGTCCAGGTGTGGGTCTATGGACTGGCCTCATCTTGGGCTTCAATGGCAACTTTCTTTAGCACTTCATCAATTTACAGGTACAACCAATACATAAATTAATGAAGAATAGAAAGACAATGAAAAAATGCCTACAACTCTTAACTGCTTTAGCGCTCTTTTAGGACGAAAATGATGGTCAGTAACCTAAATGCTTGTTATTTAAAAAAATGTGAAATTTTATCTAATGGATAGGAATACAAAAACACCTGTAAGCAGTACATGATCCGTTTCTTTCTTCTCAAACTAAAATTTGTAAAGAAATACATCTACACAACATCTAGCTGTAGAAGAAAGCAACAAATAAAGTGGAGCACTTTGTTCTTTTAGTCCAACTGGTCTAAAATATTATTACTGAGCCTATCTAAAGGATTACAAAGAAGGGAAATGTTCTCTTACGTGCAGAACGCATATTGCTTTTCTTATGTCTAGCTCATATAGAAGGTCCACTTAGATGCCTATTGTCAATATCAATAGGGTGGATGGAAAGCTCTCCTTTATGAGTAAGGGTCAGGAAAAAAACAGCCACACTGGATCATCCTAGTCCTTAATTTAACCTTCTTAAAATTTAGTGGTTATTGATTTAACAACCTTAAAACTTAGCGGTCTTTTAACTATAGGTTCCTTTGAGATTCATTCCAATGGTGGATAATGTTAGACGAGAGTAAAACTGAGTCTACAACCAAATCATTGGAGCTTTACCAAAAAAATATAAAAAAAACCAAATCATTGGAGGGAGGGGGTTGTGAAAGGGCTACATTGATCAATGGTGGGCCCAAGTAAGCTCTTTAAAGCTGGACTACAGATATTGCTTGCAGGGGAACATTTATCTAACAAAGAATTACAAAGATAATTACAACAATATAATAGTACGATAAGCTAGAGGAACAAAATGCCTGACAGGGATTTCTTCAGCCAAAAGTGAGTTCACATCAAGATGGCTATAATCAATGTATGGCCTAGACATATGTGAAAATAAAAACTAGGCCATATTTGATTCCAAAACCACTAGGTTCATCAAGTTGTATGAAGTAATGAGGAGAATTGTTGTCTCCACCATGCAATCGATTAAGTGCGATACCTGCAACTCTATTTTTTGCTCGTTTGCCAGCTGGTTTGCAAGCATTGTTCACCCTTGAATGATAGTTATTTAGTCCAAGGTTCCATGCGTCAGCTTCTTTACAAGAACAAATACTTGTGAACCAGTATATTAGTTAGAACTAAAGGTATCACTACAGTGATTCCTTTTACAATGAAGTAAAACCAAAATCTCTCCACTTTTAAATTATAGCTCCATGATGTAGATTTATGGCTCCTAAAGTACGGAAAAAACCGAAAACAGGAATATGAATTCTCATTTCCAAAACCATAGCTTATGTACTTATGCAATATAGCTGATCATAATTCCATTTTGTAGCATTCCTTCTTTGTATTAGAACAAAGTAACAATAAATCAATACAAGTTAAATGCAATGTATAATATAACATGATGTTGTTAGAACATGTTCTTCCAATTAGTGTCAAGTACCTGTATCATTATTGAGATGTGTCCTCCATATTTTTGAGGATACACAAGTATTGGGTGTCTTAGTTCATGATACTTCGAGATAAAACAATCCATCTAGCGAAAACTTATATACTTGAAGAGATTTATGTTCATTTGGAGAACAAAAATTACACAATTGCCTTCTTGCAAACTCATGTTTATCTTGGCCACATTAACAAAGTTTCCTCTTATTTTCTCCTCTTTCACACATTTGAGTGAGATCAAAATGATTCTACAATCCATAAGCATTACAGCATTACAGCACTACCCATGTAGATACAAGGGATATGTTGTATGTTGAAATAACTCAAGCTTCATAGCCATAAGCCTATAAGGCCTTCCCTTAGGTAATATGGAAATTGCAATATTGTAAATCTCTCAGCCACTTTTGGATACTAAAGGATCATAGTCATAGGCCTCCCCAGCCTTCACAAATCTACCTTTCACTCTCTTTCTAGTATCTGCTCGAACTTTGCGAGAAGCATATCGTATTTGTTTTCCAAACCTAAAATGAAAAACATTCAAAAGTCACTCTAGGTTATGTAAGTAGGCTAATAAAACAAAAACAATTCTACAAATATATGAATATGAACCTTTAATTCTTGTTCATAACTAGATGCATACCAGAATCATACTTTCTAAACTGTAAGAGAAAATTATAAATTAGATTCTTTCAAACAGAGGCATGCTTTTATATTTATAATTTCGAGCAATTCAAATCATTTTGGTATTTCAAAATCGCTGAATAGAAGAATCATCCTAATGTAAATCATAAAATCAAAATCAAAAAATAAAATTTATCATAAAGTTGAATTCTAAAAACATGTAGAATGTGTTAATGTAAATCACATACGTTCGCACTTTCTTTTTCTCATTGTATCTCATCTTTGCCTTGTCCCTAGCTTGTGGGCCTGAAGCCTCCAAATTCGAATCCCATGGTGATTCCCCAGAGAGAAAAATTGGCGATACTCCACAATCTTGATAATCTGCCACATTGCTTTCGCCGGTGAGATTGGATACCGAAAGCGAGATACTTGGGTGAACTTGTCCGGAAGGAAAACTAAGGTTGATGTTGGTGTTGCCATTTGGGTTAAATAACACTTGATCTGAACAACCAGCAACAGCTTGTATCATACCAACTGCTGCAACTGCTCGTGAAGATTGAAGAGTCATACAACCGTGTTGCCCTGAAGATGATGCCTAAGGAAAAGAAAAAGTGACCATCAGCATATATTTTGTTTAACTAAAAAATGGAGAGTTAAACTTGTTCTACTTATGGTGTAAGTGTCCTTAAAGTACTATTTTCTTATCATGGATTTTCGATTGGAAATTATATCCTATGCAGTTAGAGGACTACATTTTCTAAATATTTACAAAGTCGATAACACGAGAGCCACCAGATGGAGAAATACTTATCTTTTAATTTTTGTATTACATACTCATTTATATAGCACTGGTTGTTAATTGATAACAAAGTGATTAGAGATAAAAAGTGACTCCATATCATGAAAGAGACAAAGTGATTAGAATTATATTTTTTTATAATGCAGAGGACTGAAAATATGTATAAAAAATTCATTATTGCTTCTCATAATCTACCATCACTTCTCCTAACTCTACCATCAACTTGTCAATGATAGAATGTAGGTGACTTGTTGTCTCTTTTTTTCTTTTTCTTTTTTTTTTCTTTTTTTTTTTTTTTTTTTTTTTGTGAGAGTTAATGAAACAATGCTATCTGATTGATCTCTTAGTTTGATATGAGGCATGCAAATAATCCTGTCAAGTTCCTCCCTCATAAACTAAAAAGTGAGTTTTCTATGTTTTGTCTAGCATGAAAGACTTGATTCGTCAAAAAGCTACTTGGAGGTTGATTTCCCAAACGATGATTAAAGTGAGCCTGAACTCTCCCCACTGAAATGAGTAGTGCACGTACAACATGTGGATGATCATCAAATTTCATAATCATTCGTCGCTGAAATTCTTGAATGACGGAAGGAAGACTGGATTGTGAAAGGAAAAGTTAGATTTGACAATGGAAAAATAGGTATTCAATTTTCCATGAACAGGCCATCAATAAACTTGTTAGTACATTTAAAAAGTAGGCTCCCTTCCTGATAGAGATTTTGAGCACTTCTTTTTTCTTGATTCATGGTTTAAAAAAAAAAAAAATCATTTTGGATCTAACTATGACAAAGACTATCCACCAAGAATTTAGTTCGAGATTGTATAGACTGTATCCAAACGCAAAGATAATAAATAAAATATTTCTATAATGGTCCACTTCTAAAATAATAAAACAGAAACCAAAATTTTATGGTTTCTTTATATTGGCCCCAGAATTTTTCTATTTTACATAATGCCCCCCTAACAAAAAAATTCCTATTTTTAGATCTACCCTTGCCACCTGTATTTTAATTGTTTGATGAAATTGACCTCCTGTTTAATTGTTCTTCTCATAAATTTCAACATTGCTTTTGCTTGATCCTTTTCCTGGTTATAATGTTTCAACTACTAGATAAAAGATAAGAAAAAGATAAGTAATTGAGATGAGATGGATGAAGATAGAGGTTTACATAAGATGAGGATGAAATTTAAAAGGTAGCTTACCAAAAAAATAAATAAATAAATAAAAGGAAAAAATTCAAAATAAAATACAATTTTTAGCTCATTTTTTTAAAAAATTACAGAAAGATTTGAATATTTCAAAAGAGTGCAATAGTTTTCCATATTTTTTTAAATCAAGTCCTCGACATTTTTTATTTTTTATTTTATTTTTTTTTTTGAAAAAGGAAAAAACACCCTTGTATCATTCTTCAAGTTTCCCATTTAATAAATCATTTTAGAGAAATGATCAAGTCCAACCCAATCAACCTAATGGGGCCCACTTTAGATACCTTAATGCATATATAGTTAAAAAAGAAGGCTTTATGTGGATTCTAAATGATTGAAAAAAGCTAGTTTCATTGAGTGCTTTTGATAATCAAAATTAACCCCAAGACTATATATTAGAATCGAGAAAAATGAACCCCAAGACCAACTTTGGCGTTCTCTTACATGACTAAACCATCAAAAGATGTTACACCCCTACCCGAACTAATCGTAATTAAGGCTAATTAATTGAGATTAATGCTAATTAAGCGTGAATAATTGGGTTAATCAAGGTTAATGACCCAAGAGAGATAAATCAATCTCAAATGACACATTAAGCCTAATGAAATGGATTTGAATGAAATTGAATGGATTAAGATGAGTTTAGACTCAACCAATGTGAACTAGGGACTTTTTCGTAAATACGGATTTTTCACGTATTTCGCCAAATACGGAAATTCTTGATACCAACGTGCGTATCTCGAAGAGTACGTCAACTTTCATAA
The DNA here is from genome assembly GCA_003546025.1 of Camphora micrantha. Classification (NCBI taxonomy): domain Eukaryota; kingdom Viridiplantae; phylum Streptophyta; class Magnoliopsida; order Laurales; family Lauraceae; genus Camphora; species Camphora micrantha. The sequence goes on from QPKB01000007.1 coordinate 7,714,991, forward strand.
TAAACGCGATTTCATTTGACCTCAAATGGGCCAAGTGGAGCCTCATTTGACTCAAAATGTAAATGTAATAAATGAGAGGGGGTTTTGTTGTGAAGACTCTTATATTAGAATCAAATGAATGGGAAGAGAGCTCATTCTTCATTTCCATTGCAAGAGAGAAAACCCTAGAGCATTTTCCTTCTCCCTTCCTCTTCCATTCCTCTTGTTGAGAGAGAGAGCTTGTGAGTGATTGAAGTGGAGTTTGGAGTAGAGAGCTTCATCTTCATCTTCTTCCTCAAGAGTTTCCACCATTGTTGAAGAGAAAAGCTTGAGAAAAGCTTGAAAACCATTTCTTTGGAGCTACAAGTAAGTAAATGACCTTCTTTGTGATTTTCCCAAGTCCATTAGTGATTATGTAGTGGTTTCTAGCACCAATGACTCATGGGAGTTCATTTGGGTGTTTTTCTTGATTAGGGTTTGAAAAGGGGATTTTAATCTCAAGCCAAACTAATTGAAAGAGGACTTTGAGTTAATAGCTTCCTAAGGCAAGTATAAACCTTGCTTGTAATCCATATTGATCATTGTAATTGTTTATAGAGATGTATGATAGATTTGCCATGGATTATATGTATTTTTACATGGATTTTAGGTTTATTATTATTGCTTAATGAAGTGATTAAGGTGGATAATGAATGATTAGTAGTGATGAATGTGATTGGATGATGAATGAGGGGGGAACAGGAGGTTCCATTTTACCTTGCAGGTTGTGGAAGTGTAATGGAGAAAAGAATGGAAAAGGGAGAAATAACTTAACAGAATTCGGAGTGGAATTCTGCACAGTTCGCTCGAGCGAACGTAGGGTTCGCTCGAGCGACCCAGACTCTGTCTGGGCGAAATAAAAATTTGTGCAGTTCGCTCAAGCGAACATTTGGTTCGCTCGAGCGAACAAGTTCCTGTGAGAGTTCGCTCGAGCGAACAGTGAGTTCGCTCGAGCGAACAGCGTTCTGCCTGGGGTCCGCTCGAGCGAACAGTGGGTCCGCTCGAGCCAACCTGTTTCTGGCCCAATGACATTATTCGGTGAATTTCGAGATTTGGATTTTTACGAGAATTTGGACTATGACTCTTAAGTATAAATACGTTCCCGATTAGTTTTTAAGACTAATCATCGGTTAATCAAATCATGAAGAATTCATGGTGTTTTAATGAGAAGAGGGGTTCCTTGGATGAACCATATAATTGGATATGGCCTAAGCTCCATGGGTGTTAATTAAGGGGACTTGAAATGCACATACTTAAAATACAAATGTGATGTCCATCAAGAATAACACGTGTATTTGGAAACCAACGGTTACACCCGAATGGTTGTTTAGGATTGAGATGGAATTGAAATAGGATTGAGTAAAACCATAAGAAGTTAGTATTACTCTCATTGTGTCATTGTGATCAATCTAATGAGATTGATACTACTGTCATTCCTTTCCTTTGTCATGAAAGAAATTATTGAACTGAATTGGATCCATAAAAAGGATTTCATACTGAATGTTACTGATCATTGAGTCTGGCACTACCTAGCGATTGTATTAGAACTCCAAGTGAGTTCAATGATAATGAATGACTAATCCTGCTACAGCAGATGGTATTGGGGTGTTCCGGAACTCCGTGGTGATGCTAGTGTCCCTGGCCCGGGCACTGGTAAGTCCCACTTATACATCCGATCATACCTTCGGGTAGTGATTGAAGCCTCCCTTTGAGGGGAGATGGTAAATGAATAAATCCCGATCATATCATAGGATATTGATTGAAGCCTTCCTTTTAGGGAAGATGGTAATGAATTGAATGTAATACAATTTAAGAATGCTATGGTAGTTGCCAATTGGTACATGTATACTGACTGATACTAACTGTCACTGTCTATTATTGCTATTGTAGAATTGTCTAGATTACTCTAGCATTGGAAATTGTCATCATTGCAATATGAATGTATTGATGTGCTATTACAAGATTGTTTATACATTGTTGAACCGTCGTGTTCACTAGTGTTATTGATGGCATTACAGGCCCAGTTGCCCCTGCCGACATCGCAGCGCCCCCGGCGCCAGCGGAGGAGACCGCTCCGGTTCCTCCGGGAGGTCTGTTAGAGTGGAATCGGCGGGATACCATTTGACTTGGTATCCGAGTGCGATTGGAACATTTTGATAAACATTTTGAGAAGTTTTGAGGACTGTATATAAACTCATTTTTGGAAATGTACTTAACATTTTGAAATGTAACTAATGGTCATCTGCATAGTATTTTTGTATATGCAGCATTTGTCAAATGTATATTGAAACAATACATGTATAAGGACTTTCTTTTTGTATACATGTAAATGATAAGTTGTGATTGTCAAATATATATTATTTCCGCAAAAGTTTTATATTTGACAGGTACTTGAAATTGATATCCCTTGTGGATCTCGTTTTAACTTCGGTTAATTCGGGGTTTACGGGAGTAAGTATGGGTTTCACGGCTCGGCTCGGGCCCGGGTCGTGACAAAAGAAGACACCCAGGGTTGCTGTTAAATTGTATCTTGAACTCTCAAATTTTGTGGCAAAGTGATTCCATGTAGCATTCAATGAGATTGGTAGCTCATTGCTCATATCATCAATAGTTGGTTTTGCCTCTAATGCTTCCTCTTCTTTAGGTTCAATGGATGCCTCAAGAATCGAGCTAGATTCGGTATAGTTTAGAGGGGTGATAATTTCTCCCTCGAGTTGAAACCCCATTATAACCTGATGTGCTAAAGAATATCTTTCATGGAATAACATAGCTAGTGTTATGACATCAAATAGGTTTCTTCGTTGTTGACTTTGAACGTCAAGGAAAAAGTTGTTAAATTTTAAAATGCATTTTCTAGAATTTTCCTTAGTTTAATTTCTTTTTTTATTTACTTTTTTATTTATTTTGAGTGCTGTATTGAGGTTATTATGTGATTTTCTATTGGGGGGTCTTTTATAAATGGGTCCTACTTGCACACGTGTGGATGACACATGTCACTCTCTCTCGCTCTTAACTTCTTTCCATCCAACCACTTTTTCATCTTCCCATGTTGCCACTTCATTCTCTTCACTAAGTCATCATTAACATTCATTCTCCATACACCAATATACATTTTCCCACGCACCTCATTACTCCACCCACATCTTCATACACCAAGCCACACTTCTTACATGCTTTATTACTCCCATCCAATTCTCCATATACCAAAACCACTTTCCCTATATACCTCATTACTCCTCTCACTTCTCGGTACACCAGTCTTAGACTTCCTATGCATCTCATTACTTTCATTCAACCATTTCCCATCTTTCCCATGGTCCTCCACTAATTATCTTTCTTTCTCATGCAACTACCTCATTGTGCTAGCAATTTTCCAAATCACCTATATATATATATATATATATATATATATGCGCTTGTGGGTAGCCTCATCGTAATAATGTCTAAGAAACCTATGAGCTAGTAGAGAGGAGTGTGAAGTTACATCAACAAATCCATATCTTGTGCAAGTGGTGGCCTCAAGTTAAACTTGAAATGTTTATGTTTTAATGAAGGTGTTCTCTTCCTCTTTTATTTTTTGATTGTTCTTCTTCATTCATCTTAGTGTTGGGTCTTGGGCTACTGTGGTTTTTCAAAATTGAGAAGTGAGATTCTGGATATTTGGATTTTGTCTTTTTCCAAATGGTATTAGAGCCTCAAGGGAGGTGGTGATTTCATCTTAGTGTTGAGTCTTGGGCTACTGTGGTTTTTCACACTAATTGAGAAGTGAGATTCTGGATATTTGGATTTCGTCTTTTTCCAAATGGTATCAGAGCCTCAAGGGAGGTGGTGATTTTATCTTTAACTCTATTGGTGGAGAAGATCAATCATTCCATATAAGATGGATGTGGGTGGAAAGTACAATTATTTTGGCATTGAGTTGCTTACTCCATCCAACTATAAGATATATATGGAGAGGACATGTATGGAGTCTCATCTTGTTGGTGAAGACTTGTGGGACGTTGTTGGTGGGGATAACACGGAGGCTCCTCAAAATGATCAGGAGCATGGTGATGCTTTCAAGAAATGACAGATATCTAATGCAAATTAAGGCATAGTCTATTTTGAAGCAGTCTATGCCCATGTTTGGCATCTTTATTTCATGCCTCTATTTCTCTATATGTCTAAATCGTTCAGAGGTTTGAACAATTAGAGCGTTTGGCACAAGATTTTAGACTCTTTCCGCTTTAGACATTTAGAGCCAAATCCTCTAAAATCCAAATACTTCAAAAGTAGGCAAATGAGAAATAGAGCTTTTGGGTCTTAAAATATAGAAGCGGTGTATTTAAAATAAATTTGTGCGTTACCGAACGCGTTTTTTTTTTATTCTAGCTTCTTTTTTTTATGGCTCTTTTTTTAATGGATCTATTTTAGATGGATCTATAAAAAAAAGAGTAGAGATACCAAACAAGCCCTATCTCTTATGGCTTATTTGACCACATCATGGGTTGTAAATCGGCGCTTGATATTTGGACTACTCTTGATGTGTTATTTAACAAGAAGGATGTGACTCGATTGCAGTTATTGGAGAATGAGTTGGCTAATACTATTGGAGAATGAGTTGGCTAATACTAGTCAAGGTAATCTTTCTATTTCTCAATTCTTCTTGAAGATTAAAAATTTATGTTCCAAAATTTCAATTCTTGATCCGGAAGAAGTAGAGATGTAAATGAGTCACCGATTCTCCGATTACCTAAAGGTTTCGATTCGTTAAAAACCGGATCTGGGTCCTTATTTAGGCCCCGATAAGTAAATGGATTCGGGTCTGGTTCCACATTGGTTCGGACCTGTGGACCTAATACCCGACATATTATTTCAATTTTCTAAAATCTTTCCTAAAAACCATGTTTTTTTAATATCATTCTCTATTTAAATCCGGACCCGAATCCAAACCCGTCCCATATATGGTTCTGGTTCAGGTTCCGGAACCAAGAAATCGGTTACGAAACGATACCAGTCCCGGATCCGGTTTCACCTTCTCCTTAACGATTTCGGTTTCGGGTCCACCATTGAACCGGACCAGAACCAACCCGTTTATAACCCTACAAATGAAGTGGGATATCATTCGTAGGTTAAAGAGGGAGTACATTCCTTATCCCTTGACATTACAAGCAAGCAATTTATGCCGTGCGATGGAACCAGATACATGGATTCTTACGATGTTATAAATGCAACCTCATTTTGAAGCTCCAAGATTGAAATTCATATTGTTATTAGCATTTCGGCTGAACTTACAAATGTCATTGTTGATTGTAGATTGTTGCCTCAAAATTTTCAGCTATCAATTTGAGGATTGATTGTTGCCTTTGTTGATGACAATTGCTTGTTTTTTCAAGGTAAGGAAGAAGAAGGTGATGGATTTGAATAAATTCAAATGTCATGGAGATGACTAGATTTTGGATGTTTATATTAATAATTGAAGCTGATGGGTTATTTTTAAAAATGATGAAAAAGAGAAGACGCAGAAGAAAACCTTGACTGACGAAGCTGGAATCTAGTATTGAAATCATGGTTTTGATACCATGTAATAACGAGAAACACCAAAAACTCGAATTATTAGCAAACAATATAACAATGTATATCAACAGCAACTACCTCAAGAAAAGAAAAGAGTACCAATATTCTTGCAATTTTGTAGCACTGGCCATCAAACCAAGGATGCGACCGAACTATTTACATCTATTCCAGTCTATCGAAGAAGAGCAGATCCAATGAAGAAGACACAAGAGAACCTCACTTTATACCCAAATAATGGAAAAGAACAAAGAATTATATTCAGGTCATTTGATGGGACTTTACATCTTCTATATTCAGATTATTTAAGGGACCCAATCGACACCCATTATATTTGAATATTCGAGAGAACTGAAACCTTCTACTTCATTATGCTTCTCTGAAATTTTCTACAAGCCTTTTACTAGATCCACAATTTATAAGAGGGTGGAAGATAAGGATGAAAAACTGAGAAGGTAATTAATGGGTATTCTTATAATCTCCTTTACTCCTCAAAAGTTTTCTTCATGCTTATATTGATTAAACTTGCAATAGATTTCTTCAAACTATTCTTCATTTGCTGTCTCACTAATTAGTAACTAAAACTAAATCATTAAGTGCAAATAGAGTAGAAAGAAGAATAAAACAAACTGTCAAATCCAACCCACCTCATGGGGCCCCAACAACCACCTATCTTGGTATTGGATGGTTTCAAAGGAAATATCCAAAATTGATTTTATAATGCCAAATTATGAGCAATTTTGCAACATATAGAGAATCCTTCCTACTCAACCTTCCATCATACCTATAGTTGGTAACATGATGGTGCAAAAAGTGGGTTAGTTATATAAAATTTTAGGGTCCGAATCCCCTAATTCATAGAAACATGGAGATACTGATTTATCCAATTCTAAATCGCCAACTTTGTAAAATCTCTTCATTGATTTCTTCATTCCAAGAAAGCACTTGAGAGGGTGCATTAGCTGGCATAATATTTTACAGAGTTGGCGACTCAGGATCTCATGAAACAATATCTCCTTGTTTTGTAGACTTCATATTTTAACCATTTGACTTGATCATATATGAATAGAATTGTAGCATACCTCTGTGATGTTTTCATTAGGACCATCTGAATCACCAATTGAGAAATTCTTCTCCATTAATATGCCATCCATCCCAACATCTTCATAAGGGTATATTGAATTACTTTGGGGGCAACCGAATAACTCATCACTATTATCAAAATTCAAGCCTACATCATCCACATTGAAGCCTTCACAAAACTCATCATCATCATAATTTCGTAAATCTTTGAATGGAGGACAACCCACCTGCACATCACAATAAATAAAAGCTTTAGTTAATTGAAGGCAAATAACCTCCATAGCCTATGGGTGGAAATCTAGAGGGACGGGTAATTGAGTCAGGGTATATATTGTTGAGGAGTGGGCTCCACCCAAGTATATATATTGATAAATATTTATGCTGCCTCTACTAACCCAAGGGCCATCATCTCCATCCTCCACTGCAACAAATCTCTCCTCGTAAACGATAAATTCTACCTAAGAGATAGAATCTACTTACCATTTCAAGCATGGTGTTGGAAAAACGTAAAAAGAAAGAAGAAAAAAAAATCACCTTAGATAGGTTTGTTTCCTGCAAGCCCACTTGTTGATCTCCACCACACACTACAGAATTTGCATTGGGCTCTTCAGAAGATGTACTAATCCAAGGTCCAAACTTTGTACTAGAATCCAACCCATTCAACCGAACAGAAGAATTCTCCCCTTGTTCCCAACGGTTATTGACAGAGCTCTCATTTGTAGGCATTATCTTCCAACCCGGCCAGTTAACATCCTCCTCATTGAGAGAGGAAGAACAGAAAATACAAGACCAGAACCTAGAAAGTTCAGCCAAAGAAGGGCAACCAGAGTAACAATTCATTGTCTCGCGCTGGTGGCCTGGGCCAATTCCTAGACAGCCATTCCAATCACAGTTCTGACAGAGAGAAACCTTATCTTCCAAGCACCGAATAATGGCGGCCTGCGAACCGCATCGATCGCATACAGGGGCCCTTAGATGACGCCGAGAGAGCGCATTTGCAGCATGGATGTAAACATCACATGAAAAACATAGGCAAGCACTGTCAGATCTGCAATAAACCATTGCTCTTTGCGCTCCGCAAAAGTCACATAATGGATCCATATCCACTCAATACCTCAGTAATCTTCTTCATAAAAAAGCTGATCAAGTCATCTGCTAAAGAGAGGAAAAAGAACAAGCACTAAACACTTACAATTGCGATAAAAAAATCTCAGATAATTGTTACCGAGTAGCTATGCATATGATCATATATAGTTAGCTGGACAGAAGTTATACTTCTACGTGCCACACAAATTTTCAGCTGATACAGTTGCAAATCGACGGGTTCGCTTGCTCGATTTATACATGTGGGTAGTATAAAAAATCAGCCTCATTAAACGTTTCTAGTCAATATAAAGTCTTACAATAATCAAAGGTGTATTTGTGTGACTGTTTTAGATAAGAAATTTGATATTTTATGATACAAATGATCTCCTGTAAGTCCCTTATAGTGTCTAACTTTGCATCCAGTTAGGCCAGTGAACCCAACCTAATGCCTAGCATCTCAGATGCCGTTGTTTATCAATATGCATCCTATGTTTCTTGCCTCCATTTCCAGGCTATCATTAATTAGAAACCTCAAGAGTTGCTTAAGAATAAAGTATATATCACACACATTTGTTTCTCACATGGCTCTCTCTGAAATGAAGTTTCTTCCATAATTAACTTATATGTCATTTTACAACTCATTAATTTCTTCTCCATCCTTCAATATTGGCAATGACTATGCAATACAGAAAATACAAAAGGAATACATAAATATTTTGGATAACTTGTATAGAATAAGTACTTCAATTGATATGGGTAGAACTTATCATTCTTGTTGTCTTTCTTTCCAAGAACAGTAAAAAATAGCAAGAATAAAGCAAAGAAACAGAATAAGGAACACATCAATAGAGGAAATGGAGATTCATGGAAAACTCCACTAGAAAAGAGAGGAATCAGAGACACATTGAAGAAAAAAAAAAACCATCTAAACTTTGAAATCTTCACTTGTTAGCAGAAAAAATGCATACTCTATATCAGATGGGAAAATTTCATTTTCAACAAGGGAAGATTAACAAATAAAAGAAGAACACCAACAGAACAGACCTTATATCCTTATCTTCTCCTGTTTCAAGTTTCTGTTTGTGCTTTCAATTGTTCATTTGTTTCCGCTCCAACAGAAGTGAGAAATGTCACGTGGTCAATTCTATTTCAGAATGGAAAGAAGAACCATGTTTTTCTGACGTGGCAGTGTGGGGATGGGGGAATGATATCTAGAACTGTTTTCTCCCTTTTACTCGCTCCGAGAGCCTCGCTCTCTCTGCCTTGGGGTAACTTTTATAATATAGTCCCTACCTTTTAACCTAATTATTCATACATTCCTATACTGTTAGTAATTATATTTAAGCCCCTAGCTTTTTAAAAACTTTACAAAATATTAAGGAATAGTCCTTTTGATTAAGCAACATTTAAAAGTTACATAAACATCCATTCAGGGTGAATGGAAATTAAGATTTTACTTAATTTTATTATGGACCTATTAGGAGTACGTAGAAATTCCCGATCGGATCGAAAGTCCAACCATAAGAAAATTAGGTTTGTGGCTAATATCTTTTGTTTCTTGTATGGGTTGGTTTTAATTGACTAAAAGGCCTAATTAATAAATGAATTGGGTTCAGGTTGAGTCCATCCATAATTTTTTAGGAATGCCCAGTGTTTTAAAAGCTAAAAACCCAGAGGAACTATAGTTTTTCATGATGGAGAGATCTGCGATTCTTTTGTTAAATGTATAATCTTATCTAAAGAGACTAATTTAATAAATTGTAAAAGTTAGTTACTAAAGAAGTATGACAATTACGGAGGCTTTTATATAATTAATGCCAAAAGAGAGGGACTAGTATAAAATAAATTTATGGTTATCTAGAATGAAAGGAAGTGCTCTTACATGTGCACACAGGACATTGGTTTGTTGGAATAAACACAGCTTTAGTCCATTGCATACAAGGATCCAATCATCTACACCTCCATTGGTTTTACCTCAGGCCCAATGATACAACAGACCAGTAATGATTGAGCAATACTGTAAATCAGCAATAGACCTATTGAAAATCATTGTTTCTAGTACATTAAGCTTTCCCAAATTTCAACCAAGTTGCAATTTGATCTATAATGAAATTTATTATGCTTAAGCACCTGCTTAAAATATGAGAATAAAGAAAGTGAGATTGCATGTTTTACACTTGATCACTCAAACAGTAAACACAAACTAATTGATCAAGGGCACAATCCATGCTTTGGGTTTTTAGAAATAGCCCTGACTGATGAATCTACAGGTCTAACCCAAGTTAGTTCTCTAAGGCCAAACCTCAAAGAATCCACATTTGAGTATCCATAGAACCAAGCTCATTTTCCATTAGATGTTGCATAAACCCATTAGGCCCGCAGGTGATTCACCAATTACAATCCAATGTGGCAAAGCCAAAACAATTTCTTCCAAGAGAATTTTGATCACAAGCGTTTCAACACGTAGACCAAAAACACTGCCTCAAGTTAAGGGTGAGTTTCTACTAAGGAATCACTGTCTGACTAAGTGGCCTGTTGCAAAGAAAGGAATTAGATTCATGGATACAAAGAACGCAACAAGAGGAGCCTGACTTGGTTCTTGAGATGACTACAGCCACAAGTTGAAGATTCTCTAGGATGATAGGGAATGGGAAATCTTACGAGATGTAGATGAAGGATGTTTATTGGCCGCGTGTTTGTTTCCAATATAAAGTTGGAGAGGTTTTCATGAAAGACTAAAAGAAACTAATTTCAAAATTTACCTCAATGTCATTTCTTTTTTCAATCATGTCCTGTTTTTTCTCTCGTATTCTAATAATTACAAAATGAGATATGAAACTCTTGGTGGATCGTATTACATAGGAGTGTACACGGATCGGAATCTGTGACTGTTAAAAATCAATCTGATCCGATCCGTGGAGGACCACGGATCGGATTAATCTGTTCAATTTAATGTTAAAAGAAAAATATCAATTATGTTGTAAAAAATTTCATATTTGACCCCTTAAATTTTTTTTCTTATTTTATATTTAGACATCTTTACTTATATTTAAATCTCTTAAATTTTATTTATTTATATTTAATGTCAGCGGATCGGATCGGATTGAATCCGCGGATTGAGGATGAAATTTGTCACCGATCCATTGCAAACGGATTACAAGATTTTCAATCAGTCACCAATCCGTTTACCTTCGAATCGATTAAATTAAAATCAGCGGATCGGATCGATTTTACAAATCAACGGATTTTTTGTGTACCCCTATTCGTGTATATTGAAAATCTAGAGCACTCAAATTTACTTACCCTCTTTTATGGAATATGGACACGTTTTTACTATAATATAAGAGATCCCCAACCAGGAGATTAGAATTGTAATCAACACACAAATAAAAGATTAAAAACTTAGATACAAATCTAATTTCTCAATTTGGATTCTTTAAATACTCGGGACCACCTTGAGTCATTTAAAACCACATATTTTTCTTCACTTTTTTTATGATTTTTATTATTTAAACCACGACTTCCCTTTTTCTTATGCTTTTATGCTATTTTTATTAGATAGATCCAACTTGCCAAACCCGACCTTGTGCTCAAGCTTGATTATTAAAATATATTTATTATTTAAATTCAAACTTGATTTTTATACAAATCACATAAACCAAGTTAAATTGGAAAAAAAATATTGGGCATGCGAATAAGATTTTCTCATTTCTAAATATTTAATATTAATGAATTATAATTAAGGAATTTAAACATTGTATGTATTTTAAACATATGTTAGATTAGATAGAAAAATAATTAATCATTAATTATAAATAAGTGGAATTAAGAAGATTGAGAAAATAATATCCATGTTCAATATTTGACCCATATTAATATTTGTTATGTACTCTGAAAGAAATTGTGTTTGATTTATTTAAAAAAATCAAGTTTGAGTATAAGATGGAGTTGTTTGTCTAACTGAAATAAAAAATCACAACGAAGGCCTATCTTAATTCAAGTTACATGATCTAAATAAAAATAAAGTTTGCATGTTAATACAACTGGTTTGAATATAAGAAAAAAAATTAAATTCAAATATAATTATAGTTTTCATGTTTTTTTTTTTTTTCAATTGAAAAGTGTAAAATTAAGCAAACCCTTTTTAAGTAAAAAAGAAAAACCCTTTCTTACTTCATTACCTTTTTAGCCTTTAAAACTTCTGGCTCGACAATTTTAATGTTTTGGATTTTAATAGACTATACTCCATTTACATGTGTAATAAAATGGGCCCTAATGTGTAAAACACATGAGTCATTTTAAAATTTTTGCTCATATTTTGTACAAGATCAACCTCATAGTGAGCCTACTTATCATCTAGAGTAACATTTGTCAAATGTCATGAAACAAGAAAAAGTGAGTTTGTAGGCAGGACACATTCTAGAATTCCAATTTTCACTTTAGGGCACGTTTGGGGTCAGAACTAGGAGATTTTCCGGGGGCTGTCCCACTGTGCAAAGAAGATTTTTGGAGGGTCCACCATGAAGAAAAAACGTCCTTTAATCTTTCTTTAACATTGTAGGGGTACTTCATAACAAAAAATAAAATTGTATTAGAAGACTAGGGAGGATGTCCAAATTTCTCGTGGGGGGCACGTTTTTATTCAGGAATTTCCATAGAAGAAGTGTGGAAAGAAAGGAAGAAAAGGAAGAAGAGATTAGTAGGTCTACTCATGCCAAGGCCCAAACAGTACCCTACCCTAGCCCAGCACAACCCCTACAATGCGACGGGCTGTGGTGTTGAGCCACGGCCCACATCTCCCTGGACAACCACGACCCTGACTCTCACTGTATCCAGCCAAACCGGCTCGGTCAACGCCGGTCAACATGTCGGGTGAGGCCACTACACGTTGACCGTCATGATGGATCGTGCAAGGCCTGGCCGGCCCATTACAATTTACACCCCTAAGCGCCACTCGGGAGGAATTTGGAAGAAATTAGAAAGTCTATTCATCGGCCGGCCGCATAGAGGACATCCTAAGACCAGCCTGCATTGGGCTGGACTTGCGGCTTGTTTTTAAGTCTATTTGTTAGGAACTTTGTGTGTTGCAATTTGATTAGATGCATATTAACTTGGTAAAGCTTGAATTCCCATGCATGCTCTTAACTTATAAATCTTCAGAATTTTCATGTATGCTTTTAACTTTGGAGCTTGAGTTTTTCATGCATGGTTTTAACTTTTAGAACTTTAATTTTGTCATGCGTTCTTGTGATTTTATTGTCAAAACGACTTACGCATCTTGGGTTCATGTTTTAAAAAACACTTTTGATTTAACTTTTGAATGAATCCAAGAGTGTATTTGCATGGCCAAGAATTCCAAGAATGTATTTCCATGGCCAAGAATTCTCCATTAGAAAAATATTTTAAATTTCAAGAGTAAGAGGAGTTTCAGTTCACTATGCTACTGTCCACACTCGATTGAGTTCTGGGCCGCGGTCGCTCGTGAACTAGCAGTTGAAGTCGAGCGTTTGAGCCACGTCGATCGAGACCTAAGCCACAATCGACCATGGACTAGTCTTAAGGAGTTTTCTCCTATAAATTTCAACTCATTCCAAAGTCCAATGTGTGGAATTCTTGAAATTTGTTAAGGGCTAAGGAAGGCAAATAGGCCAAGGAAGCCTGGAGAAGGAAGGGAAAGTTAAAGCTTGGACTTCAACCTTCAAATCATATCAACTTAGTTTGCCTTTCCCTTTCCTAATCTTTCATGCTTGGACTAAATCTTTGACTTTACCTTATATAATATGACTTTATGAGTGGATCAGGTCCATGTCCAACTATGGCCAGATAGAGGCCAAAGTGGTGTTGTTGCAACCCATTTTCCTCTGCCATTTTTCCCACCCTCGGTTGGTTTTTGGGATTCGTGCCCCTTAATGTCGGGCCATTGTTGCCCCCTCCAATGGGCCAATTAGAGGAAACAAATTCCAATTCTACAAGTTGGAATTTGTTACATTTGACTTAGGGTTTTTAGACTATGACCCAGACTCACCTGGCCTTGATCCTGGGGCTACCAAATTGAGTAGTTTGAAGCATGTAATGCCCTTGGAATTGTCAGAACGCATGCGAGGGACGTTAACGAACCGAATGTAAGCAGATTTAAGGCCTGAGGATGTCTTTACATCACAGAATACCATGGTAATACATACTTGACATCCGGATCTTAAATACGCGTCAGACCGTCTCATCAATGTCCTTCCTTACATGTCAATGACAATTTCAAGACCTAAATTGGAATTGTAGGAGGTACTCTGTACTTGTTTGGTCAATCAACCTCGTTTCATATTACTTGTCTGTTTGTATGCATGGTGTATGCCCTTCTGCCTTGCACATGTCAGCCACCCATTGTACTCGATTCCATACCCAAACATAGAATGGATGGTTAAGTTGGGAAGTTATGCTTGGGGGCGAATGTGTATTCATTGCCATTTTGATACCCCATGGTGACAGGATCATAGATTTAGGGTGACAGGATCATAGATTTAGGGTGTCATGATGATGACATAGTTGTCTTTATGCATGAGCGTCTGTCTTCGTGTGCCTGACCCGAAACATACTCTTTCTACCCCTCTGGGACACCCCATTCCCTGTCGGAATGCCGTCCGACAGTTTTCAAATACTATGCTTCATTAATTTTAAGACTGTTTTCAACTTAATCAAATTGTTTTACTCGTTGTTTCCCGAAAATCAATTTGCTAGATTTGTCCCGTTAAGGATCTGCCTTGCCAATTTTGGATGCTCGAGGGACTACTCAGTCCATTTAGAAGGATTTGTTGGATTTGTTATGTCTGAGAATAGTTTCCTCTACCCTTACTACCGCCTCAAAGGTAGTGCCGATTAGTCTATTTGTCTTAGATTCTTGAGTCATGAGCTAGTAGGCTTCAACCCTTGCTTGGTTAAGCCAACCTGGTCCTAGTTTGGATTATACTTGTTATTTATGCCGTACCATTCGGTTTCTTTGTTGGCTCTCCGGTCACGTCGCATGCAACCGTGAGTTAATCGCCACCCCACATGCAGCCGAGGGTGTACCTTGCTTGTTCATGATCTAAAATTTGCTCTGTCCTTATCACACCGCACGCAACCATGATGAATAATTAACTTATGCAATTTGCCTTTTGGTTTGCTAGGACTAGATGGCATACATGTATATACACTTCGATTCTTTATTATGCTTTTCTGTATTTGTTTGTGCAAGACTTACCTAGTTGTATTATACCTCACATCTTGTTAGTTATCAGCCTATTTATTTTCTAAATTGCCGCAAATATATTATATTTTGTTATTAATCACCTGTCAGGCCGTTTTATCTGATATGCTACACCTTTGGTGCTATAGGTAGTAGGCCCTTGTTTGAGCTGGAGCGCGGGAGACGACTGTGTACCTGTAAGTATATGAGGTTTGCTTTGCCGACGACATCATTTAGATGTCGAGCTTGGCGCTGGAGTTACGTAACACTTGGGGTAGTATTTGTACTTACTTATTTTCTTGTATGGTTTTTATTAGCCTATTCTTTTGGGTTGTAATAAATACACCTTTATAATTTGTAACTTTGACATTCTTGGTAAAAAATATCTTATTACTATCAGCTCAGTATTGTTTTCATGTATGGTTAATTTGCTTGAGTCTGATGATAAGCCACTTGATAATAGATTTATTATTGAACAGTTGAGTGCAACACGAAGTCCACTTGCCACGGACTCTGGGTCACAATGCCACACATAACCTTTCGTAAAAATATTTATCTCACGTAAGCTTCCGTGAAAATATTTATCTTTGTGTTGAAATTTGAATCTCCTCAAACGCACATAGATCCTGGTTATTTCCCACTCATGGCCCTACATCGGGTAGTAAACTGAAATCTGATTTCTATTTAGAACCCACATAAAAATAAAAAATAAAAAAGAAATGATTAAAGGTGCACTTTGATTTTCTTCTATTGTCCTATTTTGTTTCTTCTCGTGTCCTCCGTTTATTATTTTGAAGTTATGGCATCATTCTATATCCACAAATCTTCATTTTGACCAACATCATAGTGTTAAAAAATTATCATACTTATAATCTTTGTGAGATTTAATTCAGGTTACAAACTATCATCATAGTTGTTCATTTTGTAACTATTATCTCACGGGGTTTACACCACTGCGAATGGGCAGTTGGATAGAAATAAAAGAAACATATATTTTTAAGACTGCTAAACTTGTGGGCCACCGATCAATGAGTTAAGACGGGATGATGGATTTACTTAAAATTTTATATGAAGGACATGGTTACACCTTGATCTTTTGATCCCCACAGCTTGGCCTTAATTGATGGGCCCAATTGGTTCTCTCACAGGGATTGCTATGCGAGAAATATGCAGAGGAGCACTGCTGCCCAAGAAGCTCAAGAAAATCAATGTAATAAAGTATTCATTGAAAGGAAAAATCGAGATCTTTGATAAAAAATGTGCTTTCAATGAGCTTCGGGCCCATAGGTTAATTAATTTAGTTACAGATAGGGTCGTATGATATTTTCTATGGTGCAGGCTGGACTTTAAATATTTAGAATCTATGGTTAATTCATGTGGAACAATGACAGTTTAGTTTGGCCCAAACTCAGACCCAGACCCAGACCCAGACCGGACCTGTTGATAGCTCGACTAACGGGACAACCCTTTGTTAAACTTTGGCAGGTCCCTTTACTCGTCAAGAGTCTTTTATACAAGTCCAGATCCTCTGGCTCAAGTCTTTTTTTGGGATCTCTATCTTAGGGCAAATGAAGAGAAGATACAAACCATTCAACATAAATGTCATCTCCTAAAATAATATGATATTAGAGTCATAATAATTTGGTCCATAGTCGGCAAAAATGTGTGTATTGCAAAATGTGCACCTACCTTGTTCTTTACAGGAGGGACTATTGAAAAGTATTCATGCTGCTTTTACTATAGGCCTCGAGATTTGGTAGAGATGGTTAGCTATGGAAACTTAATGAGCCAGAACCAATTTTAAGGGCATTTTTTTTTCTTAAAATCCCCTATTAATAATGTATAAATATTTTTAGGGGTTATGACATTAATCCTCCTTAAAATCCATTTTCCCAATTTCATGACCGAAATTCAAATAATGTCACGACTCTAGTCAAAATTCATTTTAAACATTTTTGCCTTACATCTGATGATATCATGGAAATAGTGTATGTAACAGAAATTGATAAATGTCATGATATGTAATAGAAATTGAAAAATCTTATGATATCAGGGGATTGTCCCATGATATCATCATGGCTTTCATGCAACATCTGCGGAAGGGATTTTTTTTTTTCTAATGATAGAACTTGAGAAATGGTAGTGAGATGTGTATTTACTTCCCACAAAATGTCATTTTTTGTATTCATTAAAAAATAAATTCACATACTGGTTGCAAAAAGTGTATAATACAGAAATAGATAATTCCCATGATATCGGGGGATTTGGGATAAGAAAGATGTTGATCCGAGTCAAGCAACTGTGGTGAGATTGTTTAATTTTCAGTCATTAAATTGAAAAAACTGGTTTTAAGGGCCCAATATTTTTACCCTTGTCAATATGGGTTCTTGACCGTGCTGGATGAAATGTCAATTTGGTAATGATGAAACTCCACCATTTGGTAATGATGAAACTCCACCATTTCAATTTAACACTTATTCTACCACTGTCAACCGTATCCGACTCTGGTCCATTTAGTAGTCATGTTTAATAATCAAGGCTATATCAAGTCTATACACCAAAATGGCAAGAAAGTTAGGCCTCCAAAGCCAACCTCATTTGCAAAACACACATGCAGATTTATTAACACATGTACATGCCATGGTCCTAAAACCAATGTCCAAATCTAACCTAATGCAAGTGTGGCTCGTGTTCATATGATCAGGGCTCACGCTCATTATCAACCCAACTTCAAGAACTGAAAGGCAATTACACAGCCATTGAGCCAAATAGACGGTATCTGACCCACTTTAGGTTGGTCTTGATCAACTCCATGTCCTAATTAACTCATCTTAACATTGTCTTCCAAAAAAAAACATGTTTCAATAAATTAATTAATTAATTAATTAATCATGGCAAAAATCTCATATGGATTGAGAGTTGAGACAGTCGTTGGAGCCCACTTAGTGCTCCACATGATTCATCGGAGCTTGTGATCCAAACCCTCACATTCCCATATTGCACAGATCTCGTGGTTTTTTTTTTTTTTTTTTTTATTTCCTGCTGTTATTGGAGAGTTCTCAACCCTTTGAGCTGGACTAATCCCTCTGGGCTCAGAGGGAAGCCAGGTAAACTCCTATGTAGACCCAGTGTGGTACTGCAGTTTCAAACCTACAACCTCGAGGTGCAAACTGTGGTCCTAACCCAACTGAATTACCCCTTGAGGTTAATCTCATGGGATTTACACCCGATGCGAATGGAAAATTGGATAGAAATAAAAATAATAGATATGTTTAAAACTACTAAATGTGTGGGCCATTGATCAAGGGGTTAAAACAGAATTATGGATTAACTTGAAATTTTATGTAGAAGATAGCCACTCCTTTATCTTTTGAAAGGTAAAAGGAGTATCTTTGATTAAAAATGGGTTTTCAATGAGCTCAGGCCATGCATATTACAACTCTGGCATTAATCTCATTATATGTAACTATGTTTACTATACTCTTGTGTAGTTGTATTTAATCTATGGTGCAGGCTGGACTTAGAAATTAGGATCTTGGTTAATTCGTGTGGAATCATGATAGTTTAATTTGACCGACGTCGAGACCCGAACTGTTGATAGCTCGACAACCGGACAAACCTTTCGCTCTCTCTCATGACTTGTCTTCCTCCAAGCCACATGAAATCCGATAACCATATGGGACTCGGGGTTGGAGGTTGGAGCCTACCATTGCTAACACATCCACAGTCGACGCACAAATTAATGAGACCGGAGACCGGAGACCGGAGACCAAGACTCTTTTATCCCAGTCCGGATCCTCCGTCTCACGGTTCTTTTTTCAAAAAAACTTTTCATGGCAAATACATAGAAAATCTGAGCTGTCCAACATAAATGTTATCCTCTAAAATGAAATAATTTTAAGTCTCTAATCAAAATAAGTGGCTTTCATCATTCTATTGAGCACCATGATGAAAACAAGGTCGTATTTCAACAAAAACTTAAGGATTTATCATTTAAGGGGATGGCGTTCATCTTAGAAGGTCCAAATTATCTATTTATGAGCCTATGATCTCCCTTTCTCCTGCTTTTGCATTTGAGTGCAAATTCCATGAGGCTTTACCTATGGTGATCGTGAGTAGACCTAACACCGTCCGTAACGTCGCCTTAGATGATCCAATTCTTTGCATTTATTCTTGCAGACACCGGTTCAAACTGGGTAGAAGACTTTCCCATTCTCTTACGTTTCCATGGGCTTACGGGTCCCCCACTGTTTTGGATTTCCACATCTCGTAGTCACGTCACGTTAGGGAGAAGAAATGTAGAGGAAACCAACCGGGTAGAAGACTTTCCCAGGGTCCCCCATTGTTTTGCAATTCCGCATCTCGCAGTCACGTCACGTTAGGGAGAAGAAATGTATAGGAAACCACAATTATGGCCGCTCAAGAGCGAGGGTTGACGTTCACCTCAACAATCCCTCCCTCAATGGCACACCGGTTGCAACTTTTGCTGCGAACTCGCAAAACGCATGTCCCGTGACTCAGACGCCCGACCTACCAGGTTCTGATATCACTTGTGGGATCTTACAACCCATTGACTTATCCCAAAATCAATTGGTGATAGGAAACGCTATAACATATTTTTATGGTGAGGGCGAGGGCTCGATCACAATTATGACCGCTCAGGAATGAGGGTGGACGTTGACCTCAACAGAAGGTATTCAATAGATTCTTATTAAAAGAAGGAAAAATCTAACCATGTGATACGTTGACGGTGGCTACTGGCCCAATCACATGAGTGCTAACTGCTAACTTGGGCTTTTGTTATAATTGGTGATGGTTTGAGTGGCTGGGTCAAGTCTAATATGATGAATTAGAGTTTTTAAGTTAACGATTTTTAAAATACTGCTGCTTTGAATAGTTCTTTTGAACAGATTGCTCCTTTGATATGTCTCATCCAATTAGAGAGAGAGAGAGCCTTTATCATTCTGTACAAATTATATGAGCAGAGTTATTATATAGCAAGAATAATGCAAACAAAGTTGTTAAAAAAGAGAGCTACATGTAAACTTGTCATATAACAAAAGCTATTGGAGCAAACTTGTTGAAAGAAATCAAAAGAGAAACTTGTCATGTAAACTTGTTGTTGAAATAGTCACCTAGGGAGGGGAAAAGGGAGGAGAGCAAAAGAGAAACACAAGAAATTTCATTATAATAAACTAAATTACATCACACCAATATTATTGTATAGAGGAATAAAAGCAATCCTACTAAAACTAGACTTCTAAACTAAGTGGGGCCACATTTAGGGATTACAATGTGGACCCACCTTAGGAATTATTGTACATCGGGCTTACCTTTAGAAATTATGATATTGGACCAAATTTTAGGAATTAAAATATGGGAACCACCTTTAAAAATTTCAATATGAGCATACCTTTTGTGATTTATGGGACCCAACTTTAGAAATTATAGCGTTTTAGGAATCTTAAAGTACTTGAGGCCCATCTTTAGAATTACAATGCAAGATATGGTACTTGAAGCCTATGCACCTTTTAGAAAAACAATATGGAATTCAACTTTTAAGAATTATAATGTGGGGTTCACCATTAGAAATCGAGTACGTCGGAATTTCATTGGAAAGTCATCAAAATCCCAAAATTTCAGAATTCATAAAAGCTAAAGGCCATAGCGAGAAATTTCAAATTCAACAGTCAAAGATTCCTTCTATAAATGTCGCCAAGTTCTATTTGTACAATGAGAGAATTCATTGCTTTGTAAATTTTTATTTCTATGAAGAGATGAACTTTAGGGTGCATTTGTCATCGTGCCATTTGGATGTTCCTATTTTCTGACAAGATAAGAGTGTAGAAAACATGTTTGGTATGTGTAAATGATTGTTTCGAATTTTATTCTCATGGGAAGGAATATCAAAATCTAAACCCGCCAACATAAGAAAGTTGGAACAAAAAAACTTTTTTTTTTTTTAGGGGGATTCGGCGACGGGTCCTTGAACATTTTACTTTATTGCCTTAAGTCCACAATCTTTTCTTATAGTGTAATAAGTCATTTTTTCAAATTTAGAAACCTAAAATATCTAATTTACCCTTTCTTCAAATCATATCCCATGATTAGTGGGATAAGTCATTAATAATAGTCAACTACCATTAAATTAGGCACGATTAATAAAATCCCACTAATGAGATTTTCAAATAAATTTCAAAAAAATACAAATAAGTTTCAAAAAACCGGAAACAAATCTCAAATAAATTTCTAAAAATGAAATAAATTTAAAAAACGCAAATAAAATTCAAAAGAATGCAAATAAATTTCAAAAAAATGAAATGAATTTAAAAAACCCAAATAAATTTCAAAAGAAAGCAAATAAATTTCAAAAAAACACAATAAATTAAAAAAAACAATAAATTTCAAAAAAAACGCAGATAAATTGAAAAAGACACAAATAAATTTTAAAAAATATAAATAAATTTCAAAAGATGAAAATCAATTTCAAAAGATCCAAATACATTTCAAAAGATCCACATAAATTTTAAAAAAAATATAAATAAATTTCAAAAGAATCAAATAAATTTCAAAAGAAGTAAATAAAATTAAAAATTTTAAATAAATTTAAAAAAAATGTAAATACATTTGCCAAAACTAAGACATCGCCAGATTTCCAAATTAGCGAATAATGTGGCAAAAAACTCAAGTCTTTTTGTCAAAAACTCAGTTAAATTTATTTCAAAAAATACAAATAAATTTCAAAAGACACAAATAACATTCAAAAACACAAATAAATCTGCCAAAAACTCATATATACATGTTTATAATTAAGATAGATCTGTTCCATAACTCATATAAATAGCCTAAAACTCGGATAGATTTATCTAGAACTTAGATAAATTCATCCAAAACTCTGATAGATTTGTCCAGAACTCAGATAAATTTATCCAGAACTCGGACAAATTTGTTCAGAACTAAATAAATTCATCCAGAACTCAGATAAATTTGTGTCAGAAGTCATATAAATAGCCAAAAACTCAGATAGATTTTGTCCAAAACACAAATAAATTTGACAAAAAAATACAAAACTCAGATAAATTTAACTTTGACTGGAATGTGGATGGACTTCTGGAATGGGTCAGGTCAAACCTAACCTAGAACCAACCTGGAACTGCTGCAGATCCTATGCCCACTTTCTTCTTCTTCTTCGTTCGGGAATCAGAAACACGAAAGCCATCTTCCATTCGCCTTCTTCCTCAATTCCGACGATTGCATGACGCGGTGTCCGGTGGTGATTCCCCTTCTCCGGCATCAGGTAGGAACGACGGTAGCACATGAAATCCGGCGATGGCAGAGAAGATCGTCTTCTTCTTCGTTTCATGTTAAGCAAGTCTTCTTCTTCTTCTTCGTTGTAGGCGTCTTTTTCTTCTTTGTAGGGGTTTTCTTCTTCTTCTTCTTCTTCTTCTTCTTCTTCTTCTTTTTCTTTTTTATAGGGGTCTTCTACTTCTTCTTCTTTTTCATCTTCTTTGCAGGGGTCTTCTTCTTCTTCTTCTTCGTTGCAGGGGTTTTCTTCTTCAGAGACCAATCTCAATTGTTGAGATCCAATCCGTCAATGTCCATGTCCGATTTGAAGTAATGGGTGGGAGAATGGAAGATTTGAAATTTAAAATTTAAAATTAGATGTTTAAATAGTTGAAAGATGGCAAATTAGTCATGTAAAATGTATCCAAGGACCTCTGGCTGCAAACAATCTAACTGCTTGTACTAGAGCCCTTAAAAAGAATTTGCTTGGACTGGAGGTTAGATAGATTCAATTTTAGGGACCTTTCGCTAATTATCTCTTTTTTTTAAGAAACAACTTGCTGGCACAACTGTTTCTTTCTTATCTCTTGCCTTTTAAAGAATATCATTTGAAGATCCTAAATACTCTCACTTATCCTAAATGTAGGCCCCACATACAATCCCAAAGGAGGTGGCCTCACTTTATAATTCCTAAAGGTTGGCCACATGGTCACAATCACAAAAGGTGGGCCCCTATAATTATAATTCTATAATGGTGGGACTACATTATAATTCATTTATAAAGGTAGGCATCACGTTGTAATTTCTTTAGGTAGGTCTCGTGTCTAGAATCACATTTTAATAGTGGCATCATGTTCGGATTTCTAAATGTGGGTACCACATTGTAATTTTTTAAGGTGGGTCTAGTGTTCACAATCAACAAAAAGTATGGCCCCACATTTTAATGATGGCCCCATGTTCGGATTCTAAATGTGGGTACCACTTTGTCATTTTTTAAAGGTGGGTCCCGTGTTCATAATTAACAAAAATGTATGTGCTCACATTATATTTTTTATAAAGGTGGGCCCACATTATAGATTTTACAAATGTGCTACCCCCGTGTTCTAATTTTTAAAGGTGAGCACCACATTCTAATTTTTAAAGGTGGACCCTGTGTCTACAATTACAAAAAAAATGTAGCTCCACTTTGTAATTCATAAATATAGGTCACATGGTCTTGTTTACAAAAGGTGGACCCACATTGTAAATCCTATAAATGTGAGCCCATATTCTAAGTTCTAAAAGTTTTCCTCATATTTACATTTACAAAAAGTTGGCCTACATTATAATTCCTATAAAGGTGGGCTCACATTATAAATTCAATGGATATGGGTTTCATATTCTAATTTTTAAAGACGGGTACCACGTTGTAACTTCTACAGGTGGGTCATATATATGATGATAATAGTATTGCAAACAATAAAAGGTGAGATCCCACATTGTAAATCCTATGTTTGCTCCTTGGAGCAAAACTTTTATAATGTTACAAAAAAAGTTCTGTACAGGATATTTTTAGTAAAGTAATTTAATATAATATTGCCAAACAAGTTCTACACAGTATAGATTCGGCACAACTTAATTTCAGCACAACCTAATCCGACCACAAAATTGGAAACAACACGAGAACGATGCCAAACAAGCTCAGTTTCTTAGTCTTCTCACAATTGAAATAATCTCTATTAAGAAAAATTAATTCATTTTTATCATTTTTTACTAGAGAAATTATTGCACCAAACAACGAACTAGAGGGTGCTGAATGAAAAATTGGTATAAATTTTCCTCTCTATTACTAGTCATATTATACCAACCATAATTAGATTTTATATTTGATCCATTTGCTATTAAGAACAATTCAGACGCCTTATCCCTTAAGTCAGATTATTGAAAGATGATTTTACCCCTTAAACTGTGGACCTAAAGCTAAAAGCTAGCCTTAATTGAATGGCTTGATATTATACCTTTTTTTTCTAATCCACATCTAGGCCTTCCAATCGCCATGTTTCCCTTATTTATCATGTGTTTGGGTGACATCAGTAAAAGTAAATGGAGTTAGTAAAATTTGTTAAGCTTAAATAAAGGATATTCTGTCATTTATCAAAAAGACTAATAGTTTTATGTTATACATCATACCAGGCATCGTTTTGTAACAATACCAAATTCAGAGGGCATGTTTTAGGTTGTCTGAAAATCCGGGGCCCCTCTTGTAAAATCTCTCGAAATATAAAAATTATCTAGCTCTGTTTCCAGAAAAGTACATGAGAACTTTACACGTGTGATGTGTTTCCTTGGCTGTAGAATCCTACAAAAGAAGGCTTCCTCGGTTCCTCCCCCGCCTCATACGTCCAATCTTTCTCGTCTAATATGAGAGGATAAAAATGAAGACTTATCATATTCAAATAGTCATGATTAAAAACCAGAATATTATAACCATTAGAAGTTTGTATAAAGCACTACAATTGAAATGAGATTTTGATGCAATACTTAGAAATGCAGCAAATGCTTCGTGACCCCTTTGACATGACCCTATTGATGATGGGTTTGCGAGCATTTTTGTTTTCTTGGAATTCATGTGAATTTAGAGATTTTGGCCTTAGTTAAAGTTTGAGTAACTTGGATTGTTGATCATTTTGAAAAACAATTTTGAGAGAAAATGTGAAGAGAACGAAAAAAGTTTGCAAAAATGTGATATTGAAAATTTTTAGATTTTGACAGTGCTGTTTCCTTTAGCCATGGTCATCGATAACCCCTCCTTGTGACAAAAGCAGTGATATGTTTACATATATTCTCTAAATTAGGAGAAATGTTAAAACTGCCAAAATTTATTGGCTAGGGCAATTTTATTTATACGATATTACATAAAAACCCTTTTTGTTGGGTAATTAAAAGGGCATATATATATATATGATATCGTAACCCCAAGGGGTTGGTCCAGTGGAGGATTATGGTTCCTCTTTCTTTATGAACTAGAGGTCCTGGTATCGATCTCCAGTTCTCCACTCTTGAGGAATCGAAGGTTGAGTCCAATAGTGCTACCATTCATAGGGATTTTACCCGACTTCTCTCTGACCCGAAAGGATTAGTCAAGCTGGGAAAACAAATCTATATGATATCGCATATTTTATAATTTTATGCAGTATCGCACAGCCCATTGCATTCCAAAATGAGATTTTGATGCAATACTTAGACATGTAGCAAATGCTTGACCCCGTTGACTCGACCCCATTGTTGATGGGTTTGCGGGTATTTTTGTTCTCTCGGAATATTTGTGTGAATTTTGAGATTTTGACCTGAGTTAAATTTGAGTAATTTGGATTTTTGATCATTTTGAAAAACAATTTTCAGAGCAAATGTGTAGAGGACAAAAGAAGTTTGCAAAAATGTGATACTAAAAATTTCTAGATTTTGATAGTGCTGTTTGCTTTAGCTATGGCCATCGATAACCCCACCTTGTGACAAAAGCAGTGATAATATATTTGCATATATTCTCTAAATTAGGAGAAACGTTATAACTGCCAGTATTTATAGGCTAGAGCAATTTTTTTTTTTTATACGATATTGCATAAAAATCCTGTTTGTTGGTTGATTACAAGGCATGTGTCTATAAGATATCACATATTACTTTTATGCGGTATTGCACAGCCCATTGCATTCTAATCCATAAGTTTTATAGGAGTACGTGCGGGGTAAAATGCAAAATTTGGTAAATGGCGTGGGAAATCCATCTGAAAGGACCTTGTAATTTTTGGTCAACATAGGACAGTCCTGTCCTAATGACCTGAGCATTTCCCTTGGGTGCCATCTCTCAACACCATTATAATCTCTCTTCTTCCAGTACCAAATGACAGGCAGAAGTGATGGCACCTTCCATCTCCACAAACCCACTTCTCTCCCTCCTCCTCTTTAGCTTTCTTCTCTCCCTCTCCATCTTCCATCCCCTCACCACTGCCCAACCCCTCTACCAAAATTGCGAAACCGCACTCAATTATACTTCCAACAGCACTTACGCATCCAACCTCAAAACTCTCCTCGCATCTCTACCCTCCAACGCTTCTCGCAACAATGGCTTCTACAACACCACAGTAGGCACAAACCAAGACCCTGTCTATGGCCTCGTTCTCTGCAGAGGAGATGTAACACCAGCCAGATGCCAAAGCTGCGTTGATGAAGCCATCAATATGATCAAATGGGTATGCTCCAATAGTAAAATTGCTTCCATTTGGTATGCGCACTGTCAGCTACGTTATTCAGATAAGAGGTTCTTCTCCTTGATGGAGGATGCTGGGAAGATCACTTTGTACAATACAGCGCGTATAAACAACCCAACTCAGTTTGCTCCTTTTTTGAATGATCTGCTTAGTAATCTTTCTAATAGAGCTGCAAATGATCCTTCTTTGGGTATGTTTGCAACTGAGAAAACCAAGTTCATGGGGAGTCAAGATGTGTATGGATTGGTTCAGTGCACTAGGGATCTGTCCATGAATGATTGCAGCAGCTGCTTGGAAGGTGCTCTTAGGTATCTTATGGGGTGCTGCTCCTCTTATATAGGGGCAAGAGTTCTTACTACAAGCTGTAATTTGAGGTTTGAGCTGTATTATTTCTACACAGATTCAGATTCAGATTCAGGACCAACACCAGCTCCACCAGCTGCACCAAACCCAACTTTCAAGGGTATGTTACTTATTAGTTTTCGTTTATTCAATCTTCACCCTTTTTTCTTATGTTCTTAGTTTTATGTTCTTTTTTTTTTTTTTTTTGTTTTTATTTATTTATTTATTGCTGTATTTTGATTTAGTTTTATTTGAATTCGTTTAAAGTGATTTTTTTTTTTTTGTGATTTTTCATTTTTTATAAAAATTAATAATAATTATTATTATTATTATTATTATTTGTTCTAATAGAAAGCCAAAATAGAACACTCATGAGAATCAACATATTGACTGATAATATAATGATTTTTGTTAGTAAGGTAGGCCCACTCCATGAATATATATTGTAGGATGGAATTTTAGAAATAGAAAATAAAATATCGAATAAAAATATGATAGGGTAGGAATGCCACAGTAAGAACTGCCCATGGTTTTATTTGTGCAAGAACTGTCCATGGGTTTTTACTTGTGGTCCCTTTTTTTAGCAATCAAGCCCTCAATTTGTTGGTCAAATTAAACACTGACCTTCTTACTTTTTGTCTCTAAGAGTCTATAGTAGTCTATGAAAAAACTCAATGCCTAGATCACTCTCTCCCATGTTCCAGAGAATTCAAGACGTTCCAGAGAGTTCAAGACGTCCCTAACACAACGTCTCATTGAGAATCATCTGGAAACCGACTTGATGTGTGAACGTTGATGGCCCACGTGGACTATCTCCTAACCACATGAGAATCCCATCATCGACCTTACACACCTATGAATATGAGGACTTGCCTCATTTGCAACTCGAGTGACGAGTAACACAGAGAAGTGTGAAGTGTGAGTAAAGTGTGTATTGAGAAGTGTTAGAATGAGTGTTCTTTATAGTGAGTGAGTGTATTGAGTAAAGTATAGTGAGTGAGTTTCTTGCTTGTGAGTGTGTAGGCTTAAAGTGTGTGTTCTTTTGTAATAGTGTATTTGTTTAAGATTTATAAAATGGGTTCTTTTCATTATTATAATTTGTAGTTAAGCTGTAGCTAGTATGTATCTCTCATTGTCCAATAAAATTGTATTAAAGCCATCTTCCAACAACTTGGTATCAGAGCAAGTTCCCCTATAAGTAAAGATGGCATCAAGCTTGGTTCAACCCCAGATTCCAAAGCTAACGAAGGAGAACTATGAAAATTGTGTTGTGCGCGTGTATGCGGAAACGTGAATCTATGCGATCGAGCAAACAATCAACCACACAAGAACAAATAATCACAAACAAGAGAATTACGTGGTTCTGCAATCTTGCCTACGTCCACAGGAAAGAAACTCGACTCTCCTTTGGGTTCACTCTCTGTATGATATGTTCTAGTACATCATGGGTTATACATTACATCATATATATAATGCTCTCTTTCTTATCCCCCAAGAAACCCTATCTTAGTCAATAAGAAAGTCCTAGTACAATTACCAAAATACCCATGACTTTGAACCCAATTGGTTTGGACCCACTAGGCTAACAATCTCCTCCTCCAGACCATGGGGAAGACGCCTCTGAACCCCCTTACTAGGAGTCCAGTCCTACCAACTCTGAACACAGCTCCAGCTTTCCCTTAGACACGGCCTTAGTCATCATGTCCGAGGGATTCTTATTAGTATGAATCTTCTCCAGATTCATGAGATTATTTTCGATGACCTCACGAATCCAATGGTATCTCACATCAACATGCTTCGTGCGGGCATGGTATGTAGCGTTCTTGCTAAAATCCATAGCACTATGATTATCACAGTAGACTACATACTCTCCTTGCTTCAAACCCACTTCTCGAAAAAAAATTTCTTTAACTAAATCATCTCCTTCCTTACTTCATTAGTACCTATGTATTTTGCTTCGGTTGTAGATAATGCTTTACACTTCTGCAACTTAGACTGCTAGGAAATAACTCCTACTGCAAAAGTAAATAAGTACCCAGAAGTTAAATAACTGACGATCAAGATCGCCTACAAAATCAGCATCTGTAAAGCCCTCAAGTACTGGTTTTGAGCGTCCGAAACACAAGCAAAAATCTGATGTACCTCTCAAATATCTGAAGATCCACTTCACTACTTCCTAATGCTCTTTCCCAGGGTTAGAAAGAAATCTACTCACTAAACAAACTACATGAGCAATGTCTGGCCGTGTACACACCATGGCATACATAAGACTCCCAACTGCTGAGGAGTATGGAACAGACATCATCTATTCCTTTTCTTCATTTGTAGTAGGACATAGTCTCTTACTGAGCTTAAAGTGATTGGCTAAATGCATGCTAACTGGCTTAGCATCTTTCATGTTGAACTTTGCTAGCACCCGTTCAACATATTTCTCCTTTGACAACCACAGCCTCTTGGCATTCCTGTCACGACGTATTTGCATTCCCAAAATTTGTCGTGTGGGACCCAAGTCTTTCATGTCAAAAGTCTTTGAAATGTTCATTTTCAACCTGTCAATCATATTACTATCATGTCTAACTATCATGCATATAAAAGAAGGATGATAAATTTGCCGTTACCAAATTTACGAATATAAACACAGTGATCTGCAGCTGTCCTCCGGTACTCATGACTCACCATAAATGAATCAAACTTCTTGTACCACTGCCTCGGTGCTTGCTTTAGCCCGTCGAGATTCTTCTTTAACCTGCAAACCAACTGTTCTTTTCCTTCTACCTCAAACCCCTCCGGCTGAGTCATGTAGATCTCTTCTTTCAGATCACCATGAAGAAATGCAGTCTTCACATCCATCTGTTCGAGTTCAAGGTCTATGCTGGCGACTAGGCCTAAGACAACTCTGATAGAAGTCATCTTCACAACTAGAGAAAAGATTTCATCGAAGTCAATACCCTTCGTCTACGCAAAGCCTTTTAATCATTAGCCGTGCTTTGTGCTTAATCAGTTTTCCACTGTCATCTCTCTTCATCTTGAACACCCATTTGTTATTCAAAACTTTCCTTCCTTTTGGAAGTTCCACCCGCTCATAAGTATTGTTCTTTTTCAAAGAACTCATCTCATCCTGCATAGCCTTCATCCACTCATCTTTATCTACATGAGTTTTTGCTTTTGAGTAGCTCTCTAGCTCCCCTTCATTAGTAAGCAAAATATAATCTGCTGCTGGATATCTTGTTGATGGTTGACGCTCTCGAGTATACCTCCTAACTTAAGATTCTGTGGTTTCTGATTGAGGAGACTGCTCCCCCTGCTCAACACCCTGATCATTTGGCAACCTCTACGCCTCATCACGATCCAGATCGTTTTGTCCCCCTTCTCCATCTATAGTCTGCACTGGAGAAGGAGTCGGTGTGAGATCAACCACTCCATCAACAACTTCTTTAGACTTTTCAGTCTTCTCAATATCTCCAAAGAACTGGTCTTCATGAAACACCACATCCCTACTTCTGACAATTTTTCTCTTCTCTGGATCTCATAATCTGTAACCAAACTCAGCTCCACCATAGCCAAGGAAAATGCAACACACTGCCTTATCATCCAGCTTTGAACGCTGCTCCTTTGGTACATGTGCAAAAGCCTTGCACCCAAACACCTTCAAATGAGAATAAGAAACATCTTCACTTGTCCATTTTCTCTCCGGAATGTCAAAATTCAAAGGAACTGAGGGAGACCTGTTAATTACGTAAACGGCAGCCAGGACAACTTCACCCCAAAATGGCTTGAGTAGTTGTGCCACTCTAATCATGCATCTCATTTTTTCAAGAATAGTGCAGTTCATTCTCTCTGTCACACCATTGTGCTGTGGAGTACCAGGAATTGTTCTTTCATGTCGAATACCATGCTTCGAGCATTAGCCTTTAAACTGGTTGGATGTGTACTCTCCACCATTATCTATGCGGAGACATTTCAAGAGCTTTCTTCTTTCTCTTTCAACCATGACATGAAATTGCTGAAATACCTGGAACACCCGATCCTTTGATTTCAACGCATAAACCCAGATTTTCCTAGATGCATTATCAATAAATGTGACAAAAAACTTATTGCCACCCAATGACTCCACTCCATGGGACCACAAACATCAAAATATACCAAATCTAACACATTAGATTTTATCGTTGATGTTTTAGAGAAAGATACCCTGTGTTGTTTACCAAACAAGCATTAATCACGAGGGTCAAGGGATGTGCCTTTGGAGTAATGAATTCGATCTTTCTTTGCCAATATCTGCAGTCCTTTCTCACTTATTTGTCCCAATCTCTTGTGCCACAGATTTGGAGAAGATCTGTCTTCAACAGCATTCAACGCACTTTTGCATAGCTTCACATGTGTCTTGTACAGCGTGTTACACGCCGTCCCTCTCGCAACAATAAGAGACCTTTTTGTGAGTTTCCACCTGCCATTTCCGAAGTAACTCTCATATCCTGCATGGTCCAATGAAGTTCTAGAAATCTGATTCAACCGCAGATCAGGAATATGTCGCACATCTTTCAGCGTCATTGTGCAACCAATATAGGTTTGAATGCAGACATCACCGATCCCAACAATATCCGAATGACTTGTGTTGCCCATCTTCACAGTGCCAAAGTCTCCTGCTTTGTATGTTGTGAACATCTCCTTCACAGATCAGGAATATGTTGCACATCTTTTAGCGTCATTGTGCAACCAATATAGGTTTGAATGTAGACATCACCGATCCCAACAATATCCAAATGACTTGTGTTGCCCATCTTCACAGTGCCAAAGTCCCATGCTTTGTACGTCGTGAACATCTCCTTACAGGGAGTAGCATGATAGGATGTCGCTGTGTCAACAACCCATTCAACCTGATCATCTGCAACACTCAAACACTTTTCATCTTCACTGGCGAGTACCACTACTTCATTATCCAAAATAGCTGTAGTGTTAGTGTCATTCTTCTGCTTATTGTTGGCTTCTTACTTTTCCTTCAAGGCAAAGCAATTTTTCTTAATGTGACCCTCCTTGCCACAATGAAAGCATTTTCCAGACTTTTTCTTAGTCTGTGATCCACCTCTAGACTTGCCACGACCCCCCTTTGGTCCCCTACTCTTACTCCTACCCCTTTTCTCAGTAATAAAGGCCTATGCATTATCTGTCCCTGCAGTTTTTCTCCTTGTTTCTTCATTCAACAAGCTGCTAGTAACCTGTTTCATTGATAACACACCATCTGGAGTAGAGTTGCTTACGGAAACAACCAATGTTTCCCATGTATCTAGTAAAGAGCTTAGAAGAAGTAAATCTTGCATCTCATCATCAAGTAGCATCTTCATTGTGGATAATTCATTCACAATGTATTGAAATTCATTTATGTGGTCTTCAATTTTACCACCCTCCTTGGATTTCATGTTCATAAGCTTTCTAGTCAGAAAAGTTTTGTTCACTGCAGTTTTCTTTTCATATCTTTCTTCTAACTTCTTCCAAAGGATATTCGCATTGGTTTCATTAGACGCGTGATGAAATATGCTATTATCCACCCACTGTCTGATGTGGCCAATGGTCTTTCTGTGCATCTTTTTCCAATCTGAATTAGACATCTCTTTTGGTCGGGCACTATCCCCCTCAATGGGATCATAGAGGTCTTTGCAATAGAGGATATCCTCCATCTTAGGTTTCCAAATCAATCAATTTGTATGGTTGAGTTTGATCATGGTAGTGTTCACAGTGTTGTTCTCCATCTCAATTGAATAATCAAGAAAAATAAACAACTTTCACTAACCTCAATTTCTGCACCAATCTGTAGATTTTGTCACCAGGAGCACGCTGGAAGAAACGGATCTGAAATCCGACTCTGGATGGCTCCGATATCGCAAAATTAGTTTTATGCGCTCTGATTAGTCAAACTTTCCTGTTGATCGTCAAACTGCCAATCTTCTTCCATAATTATGTAGATCTGCTCGCAACGAGTCTGTAAGCGCAAATGGATCTTCGATTGGACCTCGGATGATCAAGATATCGACGAAACAAGTTTCAGCTGTCAATCTGGTCAAACCCCTGCTGACCGTACGTTCTGCTGACGTATGCTGATGTCAGCAACTGCTAGAATGGGCTTCGTGTTCGCGGGTCAGGCCAAACTAACCCAAAACTGAACCTGACCTGGTCTTGACTTATGGGCTTCTTGAAACGAGTCAGGCTTAACCTGACCTGGACCAACCCGGGACTCCTGTGGGCCCGGCCCACTCCTCCTTCATTTTGGTTCTGTTTCAGAACCAGAATTTGCAACCTCTCGTTCCGGTGGGGGTTCCTCAGGCGACGGTGGCGCAGCACAGGTGGCACTTCTTCCCCGGTCCCGGCAGCGCAAAATCCGGCGATGGACGGCGAAATCACGCGTGGGCTGGCGATCCTTCTCTAGCAACACGCGGCGGCGGCGAGCGGAACGACTGTGTATTCCGCTGGGGACCTTCCTTCTTCCGGTCCGGCGAGATGTACTCTGATCTTGCCTCTGCATGAATCAAGAACCTAGAACCCGAAAACCAATTCCTGTTGAAATCGCAGAACCGAGAAGACCTTTACAACTCCTCTTCAAGATCTCCCCAGACTGGGAAACCCTTGATCAGTGTGGCCCAACAGAGATCGTTTCCGATCTCTCTTTTCTGTGACGAAGAACCACGCGCAGAAATCGGGATACCCTTGATCCGATCCGTTGATCGCATCGCAGCACAGTCCAATCCTAGAAAACCCTAGGCTCTGATACCACTTGTTGTACGCGTGTATGCTGAAACGTGAATCAATGAGATCGAGCAAACAATCAACCACACAAGAATAAGCAATCACATATAAGAGGATTACGTGGTTTGGCAATCTTGCCTACGTCCACGGGAAAGAAACTTGACTTTCCTTTGGGTTCACTCTCTATAAAATCTATTCTAGTACATCATGGGTTACACATTACATCATATATATAATGCTCTCTTTCTTATCCCTCAAGAAACCCTATCTTAGTCAATAAGAAAGTCCTGGTACAATTACCAAAATACCCATGACTCTGAACCCAATTGGTCTGGATCCACTAGGCCAACAAACTGGAGTATCCAGATGAAGGTGTTATTTGGATCGCAGGATCTATGGGAGATCGTTGCCGAAGGATACGTGGAGCCAATTACAAAGCAAGAAGCTGCGTACACTGTGGAGTAGAAGACTGCTCTGAAAGATCAAAGGAAGAAAGACAAGAAGGCCTTGTTCCTACTTTATCAAGGGGTAGATGAATCAACCTTCGAAAAGATTGTTGAAGCACCATCAAGCAAGAAAGCATGGGAGACCCTTACCACAATCTTCAAAGGTGTTGATTGGGTCAAGAGGGTCCGTTTGCAGACCCTCCGAGCAGAGTTTGAAGCCACTCACATGAAGAAGGTGAGAATCTTTCTGATTATTTTTCATGATTGCTAGTAATAGTAAATCAAATGAAGAGAAATGGTGAAAAGATAGAAGATATTAGAGTTGTAGAAAAAGCATTGAGATCCCTTACAACCAAATTTGAGCACGTGGTTGTGGCTATTGAAGAGTCCAAAGATTTAGAGACTCTCTCAATAGAAGAATTAATGGGATCACTCCGAGTCCATGAGCAACGTATGCAAAAGAATAGTGGCTCCATGGTCTTGGAACAAGCACTATAGTCAAAATTGACTCTTAGTGAGCAAAAGCCCGATCGCGGAAGTTCAAAGCGGGGTGGTAACTCAAATAACAATCACGGTAAAGGTAAAAGGGAAGCAAATACTCAAAGCCAATGGCAATTTCAATCGAGGAGCTCCAACAATCGAGGAAGAGGAGCTGGCCGAGGTGGATTCGTCCGTGGTCGTGGTAAATCAAGAAGTGTCCAATGCTACAACTGCAACAAGTTTGGACACTTTGCCTCGGAGTGCTGGAGCAAACCCGCGGAACGGGAGGAGCGATCTAACTTCGCAGAAGCAAAAGATGAAAAAAAAAAAATATTCACGGTCCTTCTAGCACAAGAGGAAGGCAATGGCCAAGAAAATGTATGGTATCTAGATTCCGGTGCGAGCAACCACATGTGCGGGAAGAAGGAACTCTTTGAAGAGCTTGCTGAAGATGTCACCAGAAAGGTAAGTCTCGGAGACTCATCAAAGCTTCACGTACGAGGTAAGGGAAATATTAAGATTTATCAGAAAGATGGTGTGCCTGCATATATATATATATATATATATATATATATATATATATCAAATGTGTATTACGTGCCCAATATGAAAATTAACATCCTTAGTCTTGGGCAACTCCTAGAGAAGGGGTATGTAATACACATGGAGAATCTTTCTTTGTCATCAAGAGGTGTACATGGTAGGCATATAGCTGGAGTCCAAATGGCAAAGAATTGCATGTTCCCACCCTATCTTAACACAAAGCTAGAGAAGTGCTTCCATGGACTTATAAACAATGAGTCATGGAAGTGGCATCTTAGATATGGGCATCTTCACTTCAATGGGCTCAAGCTATTATCCACTGCAAACATGGTGCATGGCTTGCCTACTATTGAAAAGCCCAAGCATGTGTGTGAGGCATGCACACTCGGCAAACAACAAAAAAAATCATTTCCAATAGGGAAATCATGGAGAGCAAAAGCACCATTGCAGTTGGTTCACACAGATATTTGTGGACCATTGGAGATACCTTCTCTTGGAGGTAAAAGATACATCATCACTTTTATTGATGACTTCAGTAGAAAGCTCTGGGTATTTTTTATCAAAGAGAAGTCTGCAGCCTTCACTACACTCAAGAATTTCAAAGCCCGTGTAGAAGTAGAAAGTGGTTGTAAGATTAAGACACTTAGATCTGACAGAGGTGGAAAGTATACCTCGAAAGAATTTCAAGAGTACTGCAAACAGTGGGGCATCAAGCATCAATTTACAACTGCCTATACACCGCAGCAAAATGGAATAGCGAAAAGGAAAAACCGCACCATCCTCGATATGACGAGAAAAATGTCTGCCAAAAGAATATTGGGCAGAAGCTGCTGCGTGTACAGCCTACTTACTCAACAGATGCCCTACAAAAAGTGTCAGGAATAAGACACCACAAAAGGCATGGAGCGGTCACAAACCAAGTGTGGCCCATCTAAAAATATTTGGGTGTGTTGCATATGCCCAAGTACCATAGGCAAAGAGGAAGAAGCTTGATGATCGTGGAGAAAAGTGTATTTTTTATCGGATACAGTGAGGAGTCTAAAGCCTATAAACTCTACAACCCACTTGCTAAAAAGGTAGTGGTAAGTAGAGATGTAGTCTTTAGTGAAGAGGAAGCATGGAGATGGAATGAAGAAAACATTGCTCAAGAGAAGCCTCTTGAAATAGAAGAACACAAGACGCATCCCCAAAACCATGAAGGCCCGCGGCAAGATAATGCAACATCTCCACATACAGCATCATCACTTCGAAAAAGTCCTAAAGGACAAGATGGATCATCAGCAAGCAGCTCATCAGCTCGAAGCTCTTCCTCCATCACACCAATCAAGATGAGAAGCCTAAGAGACATCTATGAGGAAACTGAAGAAACTAACCTCTTATGTCTCTATGCTGACCAAGAGCCTCTTACCTTCCAAGAAGCAGTGAATGAAGTTTATTGGAGAAAAGCCGTGGAAGAAGAGATTCACTCCATAGAGAAGAACGACACTTGGGAGCTTACTGCACTCCCTCCAGGCCAGAAAGCTATCGGTGTCAAGTGGGTATACAAGATCAAGCGCACGATCGATGGAGAGATCGATCGATTTAAGGCGAGGCTTGTAGCTGTAGGCTACAAACAGCAATACGGTGTGGATTATGAAGAAGTCTTTGCTCCTGTCGCCCGACTTGATTCGGTAAGAATGCTTCTCTCTCTTGCAGCACATCATATTTGGAAAATTTACCAACTAGATGTGAAGTCAGCATTCCTAAATGGTATACTTGATGAAGAAGTATATGTAGAACAGCTAGAAGGCTTTATAGTAGAAGGAGAGGAGAAAAAAGTATACCGCCTAAAAAGAGCGTTATATGGGCTAAAGCAGGCCCCACGAGCATGGAATGCTCGTATAGACAGATATCTAGAGGAAAACGAGTTCTCCAAATGCCTGTATGAGCATTCAGTCTACATAAAGAGAAATGTTCATGGATAAATGCTCATAGCATGCCTCTACGTTGATGACTTACTATTCACTGGGAATAACCCCCAGATGTTCGAAGAATTTAAGCATGCTATGTTCAAGGAGTTTGATATGACCGATTGCGGACTAATGTCCTTCTTCCAAGGTATAGAGGTCAAGCAGCAACAAGATGGCATTTCCATCTCACATAAAAAATATGCGAAAGAACTCCTTGAAAAATTTAGAATGAGGAACTGCAATCCTGTAAGCACCCCTATAGCAACAAGCCTGAGATTGATGAAAGGAGAAGGAAGAGACATTAATCCGACACTATTCAAAAGCCTGATTGGAAGCCTAAGGTATCTCACAATCACAAGGCCAGACATTGTCTACGGTGTCGGACTTTTGAGCCAATATATGGAAAGATCAAAGGAGTCGCACTGGGTCGCGGCCAAAAGAATCTTACGATACATCAAAGGTACCATGGATTTTGGTCTTTTCTATGGCTATGGCAACGAAGCAAAGTTATATGGATATTCGGACAGTGACTGGGGAGGTGATTAAGATGAAAGAAAGAGCACTACAGGGTATGTGTTCTATCATGGATCAACGACTTTCACGTGGGTATCTAAGAAGCAAAGCATTGTAGCTTTATCAACATGTGAAGCTGAATATGTAGCAGTCTCAGC
The DNA here is from genome assembly GCA_003546025.1 of Camphora micrantha. NCBI lineage: Eukaryota > Viridiplantae > Streptophyta > Magnoliopsida > Laurales > Lauraceae > Camphora > Camphora micrantha. The sequence goes on from QPKB01000007.1 coordinate 7,752,647, forward strand.
AGCAGTCGGTGAAGCTATATGGCGGAGAAACCTCCTAGAAGAATTTGATCACCCACAAGATGAATCCACAACTATACATGTGGATAACAAGTTTGCCATTGAACTCACTAAGAATCCTATACAGCGTGGAAGGAGTAAACACATAGACATCAAGTTTCATTTCATAAGAGATCATGTAAAGCAGAAGACAGTGAAGCTGGAGTATTGCAGCACTACAGAACAAGTGGCAGACATTTTCACTAAGGCTTTCCAACAGACACCTTCACAAGGTTAAGAGAAAAGCTTGGAATGAAGATAGGGTCAATCTAAAAGAATAAGAGTGTCAGTGTTTGAGGGGGGACAATGTTGGTCAAATTAAACACGGACCTTCTTACTTTTTGTCTCTAAGAGTCTATAGTAGTCTAGAGAAAAACTCAATGCCTAGATCACTCTCTCCCATGTTCTAGAGAATTTAAGACGTCCCTAACACACCACCTCATTGAGAATCATCTGGAAACCAACTTGATGTGTGAACGTTGATGGGGCCACGTAGACCATCTCCTAACTACATGAGAATCCCATCATCGACCTTACACACCTATAAATATGAGGCCTTGCCTCATTTGCAACTCAAGTGACGAGTAACACACAGAAGTGTGAGTAAAGTGTGTATTGAAAAGCGTTGAGTGAGTGCTCTTTGTAGTGAGTGAGTGTATTGAGTAAAGTATAGTGAGTGAGTTTCTTGCTTGTAAGTGTGTAGGCTTAAAGTGTGTTCTTTTGTAATAGTGTATTTGTTTAAGATTTATAAAGTGGGTTCTTGTCTTTAGTGTAATTTGTAGTTAAGTTGTAGCTAGTGTATATTTCCCATTGTCCAATAAAATTGTATTAGAGCCATCTTCCAACACAATTACCCCCCCCCCCCCCCCCCCCCCCCCCCGACAAACTACCTATTGGCAAATTGCTGTGACCCCAAATTTGACACTCATGCAGCTGCTATTGTTAGATTAAAATTAGCCAAAGGGGGCCTTGCAAAGTCCAGGCGAAGAAAAATATATTAAATTTTAAAATAAAAACAAAAAATATTAAAGTTTAAAGAATCCTTGAAATTATTAGGAATTACGTAAATTCAAAATAAATAAATTCATATTTGTCATTCCTAAAATTCTGCCTACCAAAACCTAAACTCAAAAAAATGACAACCGGTATATTAATTTTAGTAGAGGAATATAACCAACATAAAGCAAAATCAAATGCTAACTATCTCCATCCAATCAGAAAAATCATTAAAAAAATCTCCATTCAATGAACTCTAAGCATGAACCTACCTGGATATAAAGTGATTACCGTGGCCCATTCAATCTTCTTCATCATACGATAATCATATGTTGTAATAAAAATAGTACCACTTAAAATTGTTGCTGATCATATCGAGCAACTCCCACAGTTGGATGAGGCCCGTACTAAAAGATGATTAACAATAGAAATTAAATATGATACCATACTAAAAAAATGATTAACTATAGAAATTAAATATGATAATTTGAATTGAATATTTATGTGAGGTTTCTATGACAAATGATCGATTGGTTCGAATAACAACATTGACTAAGGAGATTACATGATCGATTGGTGCGTAATGTTGTATGATTAAATTGAAAAATGATATGATGGTAATGCATACCAATAATGATTGGATAATTGTACAGGCAATGGATTTGATCACATTGATTACTGGCCCACTTCAATTGTGATAATTGATACCAGTCGAGATCCAAATACCTCAAAAAATACATGAGAACCATGCAAATAGTTCTAATTACAGTAAATGTGGATCTCGGGTATGACAGCTCAAAAGGGCCATTGGAAAAGTCGATTATCAGAAAAATTTCTATGAGCACGCGGGCACACACTGATACTGATAGGTTGCTAGGATGAACTTACATTTTAGAACGTCAGGTTCTGCAAAATGTCAAGTTCTGTGTTTGTGACGGCAGGGCTTGGTGGTTAAGAACTTGCCCGAGCAGAGTTTGGAAACTTTGTTCAGGTGAGTGCAAAATCACCCCTCCATTACAGGCCTAACAAAGGCATTTCCCCTGAAATATAAGAGCCTCCAGTGCTCTTTAAACTAGACATTCTAAAGCAAGAGAATTAAACACATACACATACCACAACTTGATTCAAGTACGAACATGCATTGAGCTAGAAATTGGGAAAATCTACACATTGATCATGTTTGGAAACAAGGAGGGCATTACATGGGTATAATTATAGATGTTTTACTTGCCTTTGTAGATGCTTGACTGGATTCTACAAGAATTCCAAGCTAAGAAACACCCAGACCTGCCCTATCACCGAAATCCCCAAAAGCAAAGCTCTATAAACAACCCTACAATAGAGAATGCATAGGATGGGGTTCAAGGAAGATGCATGCAACCCAATTAGCCTCTAATCACCGATTCAAAGCTAGATGAAGGAGTAGGAAGGCATTAGCTTACCAAGAGAGTAGCTTATAGTGAAATGGAGTGAAAGTGAGCTTGAAGAAGATGAAGTGTGGAAGATGATGGCCATAGGTTTCCAAAAATCCTTAGGTTTCCAAAATTCCAGCGTGCAAGTTGTCTCTGCCACTTAATGGAAGTGTGATGAGGAAGATGGCAGCTGAAACATAAGGAAAGGGCCTGTTTGGTAAAATTGCTTGTTAAGTAGGAGGGAGTTAAATGCCACATCTTTAGAAATTAGTGGTAGTTTGAAAGTAGAGCTGACTTTTTGGCTAAATGGAAAAGATGTTTGGATATTATGGTAGAAGAAAAGTGACATTTTTTATTTTCTTAATGAAAACTACCTTTTTAGTACAATATCGTACACTCACTGCCAAAATGTACGCTCAATCAAATGGTGGGCGGGGTCCCCACCCCTACCAAAATGGAATTTTTGGATATACAAGTGAAGGGTATGACATTCATTTTGAATGGTGTGGATTATTATTATGTGGGCATGGCGGTGGAGTCCTGAGTGAGTTCCCTCGTTCGTGGCACGGGGTTAATCACGTTTTCATCATGCGCTCAATTGGATGGTGGCACCTGCCTCTATTAAAATGAAATTTCACGATATATCATTAGAGTGGATGAAATTGGAATTGAACAATTGTGTGATTAGGGAACTTTTACCACACAAGTACATTGCATAATGTAGGACTAACAAAAGGAAAATTATCATATAATCCATGAGGTTTGACATATTAGTCCTTAAATCCCATTCTACCAATTTCATGATCGAACTTTAAATAATGTCACAAGAGTCAATTTTTTAAAACTTTTTGCTTCAAATCCTAGGATATCATGGGAACAGTGCATGTCACAAAAACTGATAAATCATATGATATCATAGGACTGTCCCATGATGTCATGGCTTTATGCAACAGCTTAGAAGAAGTTTTTTCAAAATGATAGATCTCGAGAAATGGTGGTCATGTGTATATACTTTTCATAAAGTGTCATATTTTGTGTTGTATAAAAATTGAATTCGCTTATTGGTGGCAAAAAGTATATGATACAAAAACTGATAAATCCCATAATATCATGGGGCTATCCCATGATATCATCGGATATAACGCAAAAAGTTTAATTTTTTTTACCAAAGTCAAACGAGTCTGGTGACATCATTTGAACTTTGGTAATGAAATTGGCAAAAACAAATTTAAGGAGGATTAATGTGTCAAAACCCCTATAATCTAAAATAGTCACCTAGATGGCCTTGTCCAAAAGAAATGGATAAAAAATATTGTGAAGGTACTTCGAACCAGGAATCTTGTATGTTCAATCAGAGTCCTCAGATCACTTACATGTCTAGTACATATTAGGATCAGAATTCACATTTAAATTGGGGTTAAATTTGTCCCACCCATTATTTTTAATAGCATTGCAGTTTCTTACTAAAAGTTATGTTCCAGCATTGATGTATTCAAATTTAGTGAAATGTATAATTTCTTTTTTTTTTTTTTCAATTTATCTCCACTTCTATATATCAATATTATTTTTGGGTAAGCTTTTGAACAGGTTATGTGGTTATACCAATCAAATTTCTCTTTGTAACTAAACTTTATGCCTTACAATGTCTCCAAACCAGGCAAGAAAGGGAAAAAATCACGGGTTGTTGCTATTGGTTTGGCCGTAACATTTGTTGGGCTTGTTCTCTTGGGATGCTGCATCTTCCACCTTCTGCGTAGGAGGAGAAAACCACAGGAAGGTAAATACCTAGTTAATCTATTTAACATAGTTAAGTACATAGTTGAAAAAAATTCTAAATAAAGATTTTTTATCCAGCGAGAAAGCAACAAAGCCCTCATTCTTTCTTAAATAACTTGGGTGTAACAAACACCGACCTTCTGAATATAGATATATGTGGAGGAAGTCCAGGGGAAAATCAGGAGTTACCATTCATTGATTTTGGTACTATTCAACATTCTACAAATAACTTCTCTTTTGAAAACAAGCTTGGACAAGGTGGATTTGGCGCTGTTTATAAGGTAATGATATAGATTATGCTCAAAGTGATTGAATAATCTATGAAAATTAAGCTTTATTGCTTCTCATCAGCAACTTGAACATGTTGTAGGGTGTACTGGCAGATGGAAAGGAAATTGCAGTAAAACGGCTTTCAATAGGCTCCAGTCAAGGCCTAAAGGAGTTCAAGAATGAAGTAATATTAATTTCGAAACTTCAACACAAGAATCTTGTGAGGCTAGTGTTCTATTGCATGGAGAAGGAAGAGAAGCTCCTCATTTATGAATACATGCCCAACAAAAGCCTTGATTTCTTTCTCTTTGGTATGTTCCTTTTATGATGTTTAAATTATACGTGCCCCCAGTGAGTTTTTCTCATGCCATATATCATATAGGACTTCTACACTCATTTTGGCATTTCCAAGCGGCAGGGGCTATCGGTGCATAGAATACATATGACTTGAATATATAGGAATTCATGGTCAAAAAAGGTGAGGAGTGAAAAATATGTGAGGGGTGACGGATATGTTACAGGGGATGAAGGATATAAGGCAGTGATGTTGATAAGAAATTACTTTCATAGTATTTGCATTGCAAGGGTGATGGCTGGGTATTCATTTCTACATTCCCTTGATTTAGTTTCTATTAAAGAGGAAGATGGTCATTTTTGGATATTCACCTTTGATTATTGCATATTTAAACAATTATAGAAAGATCTAAGAATTATGAGGAATTCAATTACAAGAAACAAACCCTAAATGTGGAAATGAGAGACGTGCTTGATTGAACTGATGGAATGGATCACATAATAGATATTTTAGCAAGGTATAAAATATAAGAATCAAAACATTCCCATAATTTCACTGCAACAATCTTGAGAGGAAATCCTCTCAATTTATACAAGAAGAATAACATACTAAAAGATTACTTAAATTCAAATTAAGCTAATGTTTCACACCTACGCATTATCTCCTTAACAATCATAAGGATCCTAACAAACATATGGTTTCTTCAACATCCCCCCCCTCCCCCCCCCCAATCACATGATACTTTCAGAGAATGCTTTTGTGATTATGAACATGAAAAATGTGAACACTTTAATCTTTTAAAATAGATGGTAAAATATCTTAATAGAAACGATCTTCATGTCTTCTTGATGATCACCATCTAACCGTGGATCCATCATTGTTGTAACCTGCTGCTTTCTAATTAAGCTAATGTTTCTCACCTACGCATTATCTCCTTAACAATCATAAGGATCCTAACAAACATATGGTTTCTTCAACAGCCCCCCCTCAATCACATGATACTTTCAGAGAAAGCTTTTGTGATTATGAACATGAAAAATGTGAACACTTTAATCTTTTAAAATAGATGGTAAAATATCTTAATAGAAACGATCTTCATGTCTTCTTGATGATCACCATCTAACCGTGGATCCATCATTGTTGTAACCTGCTGCTTTCTAAGTCTGTCAATGTCGATGACACACTGGATTAGATCTGTCGCGATTTCTTCCAGAAGCTTTGATCGTGCAATTTTTATGAAGATGGTGTGATTGTAGCGCTTAGATGGATGGATAGGAGATGATGCTTAATTTCTTTTTATTGAAATAATAAAATTTACGGTGATAATCATGAAAGCATGATTATACCCGGCTTGATCGCAAGATCATCACCTGGTCTAAGCTCTGATACCGTATAAACTTTCAATAATCAAGATATTCCCATAAAATCGCTGTAAGTTTTATTAAATAAAAAGATCTACATATATAAGAAAGTGTGAACTAACTTTATCCTAAGGATGAGGATTATCTCTTAAGATCCTAACATCACTAACATTCTAACAAACTCATCATAATTCCTAACATCCCGTTAGAGATTATTATCTTATAAGATAAGATAGTATTAGGTTGGTTTGGTTATTAGAGATAAAATGGGTATTTATTAAAGATTTTAGGATTGCATTTGAACTTGAAGAATCTTGGTTATTGCTGTGTATAAATTGAGAGGATTTTCTCTCTTCATCGTTACGGTGAAATTTATAGGAAGATAGTGATTATTAAAATTCTATTTAGTATAGTGCAGAGCTCGGGCCAGCAATGATCTTGCGATCAAGCCAGGTACGACCCCGTTTCCACAATTATCACCGTCACTTTTTCTATTTCAATAAAGAAATAAGCATCCTCTCCTATCCATCCATCAACCCAAGCCTTACAATATCGTTATCTTCATCGAATTGCATGATCCTTCTGGAAGAAATCGCAACAGATTTGATCCAATGGGCCACCGAAACCGATACACTAAAAAAGAAGCGGATTGCGACAATGATGGATCCACGGACAGACGGCGATTACCAAGAAGACATAAAGATTGTTTAAAAAAAAGTGATTTTTCCAGAGATCGAAGGATTTTATTTTCATGTTACCAATCATAGATTGTTTTTCCCTAAAACGATCATTTTAGTGAAGGGGGTGTTAGAGATTATTATCTTATAAGATAAGATAGGATTAGGTTGGTTTAGTTATTAGAGATAAAATAGATATTTGTTAGAGATTTTAAGATTGCGTTCGAATTTGGATAATCTTGGTTATTGCTGTCTATATATTGAGAGGATTTCCTCTCTTCATGGTAAAGGTGAAATTTATGGAAAGTATTGATTTACTTTAAATCTCTATACAAGGAAATTATGTGATTTTACTTTGGTGGTTTCTTACTCACATTGATGTGGATTCATGGCCATTTATTTTCTCAATCATAAATGTGTTTCGTAAGGTTGTGGCCTACTTTGTAATCATCCTGCCTCTCCATCACCATCTCCCTTGGCCACCACCCATCCCTCCTTGCATCATTAGTGTCAATGCATCAATTAACCCATCCTTCCATCTAGCCTCATAGTAGCTCCTAAGATGTGTTGGAATTTCGTTTTTCTAAAATAACATGTGATAATTTTCTTTGACATTTCTTATGATTACTAAAGAAATTTACCAAAAAGATTACTCAACAATGAATTTTCATATTACTATTAAATCAGATCAAATCAAGCGTGCTCAGCTGACTTGGAGAATACGCCACAACATTGTCAATGGAATTGCTCGAGGACTTCTTTATCTTCACGAGGATTCTTGTCTCAAAGTTATTCACAGGGATTTAAAAGCAAGTAATGTTTTGTTGGACTATGAAATGAATCCAAAGATATCAGACTTTGGATTAGCAAGAACATTCAGAGAAAATCACAGTGAAGCTAACACAAACAAAGTAATTGGAACATAGTAAGTATGCCACTCCTATCAGTTTTTATGAGAAAAAAAATACAGTTAGTGAAAGATACATTTATATGCTTTGGAAAATTAAGCATCCATTTTGTTAACTAATACTGAATCCCAGAGATTTCTATGCAATGCCATTGATAGATTAAAAGAATCGAGTTTAAAGCCTAATACGGGTTAAAGTCCCAAATTAGTTTCTCTTTTAGATTTCAATTAAGCAAAGTTATTAAACTAAATTAGAATCAAGAAATCACACACGCAAGAGGGGGAGCCACACGATTTTTTACGTGGAGAACCTTACTCTAGGAAAAACCACAAGTCCTATCACCTGAACTAAGGGAAACCAAACACTATGTAAACAAAAGTTACAAGAAGTACTCGCATACCCTTCTCCAGTTGTAACTCAACCTAAGGACTATGATGATCTTGCTGACGCTTCGTCGTACACCTTCATTGTGCTTGAACCAATCACCTTGAATGCCTCTTCAAGGTGAATCTACTGCAAGAGAGTAGAAAAAGTTGTCTCCAAACACTTCAGCTTTGCAACAATGGATGCTTTGAAGAAGACGAGATCTCTCAAAGAATTCAGTGTAATTCTCTGCATCTTTCTTTTTCTTCAATGCTTTGATCCGGGCAGTCCATTTATAAAAAAACAAAAATAAATCATGAATCCCTATTTTGTCCACATCCTGATGAAATTGCCAACACTCAATTTCCTTATAATCTCCCCCTTTGGCAATTCATGGGCAAAACCCCTAATTACAAGAGAAATTCTACCCGGACATAACCCAACACAAAAGAAAATAATTCAACAATCCTTCAGTTCAGCATTGTCTTGCAACCCATGCAAATCCTGTCACGTAAACTTGACAACAAACCAAGTGTAATTATCATGCAATTGAAATCTAGAAATCTATATAACCTATTATATATACTCATACTATCTCATACTACTCCCCCTATTTGTTTAGAATTGACAAAGTTTATACTCCCCCTTTATCGGAGAATGTTAACCTCAAATCATAGAAAATGGAAAGACTCAATCAGGTCAAAAATGTGAAAATCTTCTATGATAAAACACTATAATTTGCAAGATTTTAAGAAACTAATAAATAAGAAGACACAATATTTAGGAATTTGACATGTGTGTACATTGTGTGTGAAGGATGATCCCAAATGGAAAAACACAAAGAAATCAATGATCGGCCAGAAATCAACATTTATTGGGTATAGAGTGAAATTCATACCTTTCAGAAACAGACTGCCTGATCAATAATGATGTTAGATGCTCCCCCTTGATGTCACAATTTTTTTTCTTTTTTTATATTTAAACCATCATTGACCCAAGTCAAAATTTTCTCAACCATAAGAGTTTTCAAGTTCGAATGCTATTAGGAAAGTTAAAATCAAGGGAGCAAACCCAGTTATTAACTTTTTCCCACGCTCATTTTTTTTTTTTTTTCTGATTCAGAGATTTATGAGTTCATACAATTTAAGCCAAGTTAAGACCCAGGGAGCAGGCCTAGTCTTTATTCATATTTGCAAATATTCCTTACAAAAATCTCTACGCACATTAGGCCGAATATATTCACATATAATCATTAAGAAGAGTGCATAAAAAAAAATCAAGATTGATGTTCCGAAAAAGTTGAAATCTATTAAGACTGTGAATCCTATCAATCCTAGCGTCACATTAACCCTAAGTGAGTGTCCAAGTAAGTCATCGTGTACTTGAAGACGTGTTCAAAGATTTTGAATAGTGTACCAAGAAATTCAGTTCCAAAAATAAGCAAATCGAAGTGTATCACATGCCAGATAATCATAAAATTAACCCGAAAAAGCATGCATGTGCAAATCAAAACATGAATTGAGGCAAGATTTAGGGTTGTAGGCCAATGCATAGGGACTTACCACCAGATTCTTTACCTTTATCTGGAATTGCAATAGTTCTCTTACCAACAACCTAAGGCTTGCTGCCATCCCCAAATCTAACGCTACCACCATTGTGGCTCTTGAGAGAGGTGAAAAAAGATTTATCGCCAGTCATGTGTCTCGAGCAGCCACTATTCAAATACCATGCATGTGAATCTTGAGCATTAAGTGCTGTGTGGACCACATTAAAGCGAAGGTCAGACTTAACGAACCTAGACAGACTTTTTGTTGACATGTTAAGAAGAATAATGCTTTTTTCTCCGCTGATTTCTCAAATGATTTCTCAATTTATAACAATGTGGTCGGATGTGCCCTTTAATCCCACAAAAGTGACAGATGGGGATGAATCTAGGATTTGGCACAGACCTTTTGTTGACAGTATTCAAATGTCTAGTGTTTGGATAGGTGGGAGTCATCGAGAACATAGTGGGTCCTTGAACAAAAATAGATTTACTTTAATTTGGACTTCGAAGTGGGTGCTTTATGCACTTAGTCAATTCTGTGTTTTCCTGAATCTAGAGCTTGACTGATGTCATCAAGCTTCTTTGGCCATTTGTTCATGTGATCCAGAGAAGCCTTTGCAGTTGCCAATTCAAAAGTTACCATCTTGAGCTTTCTAGTTAAATCTGCCTTTTAAGCCCTGCAGTCACTCAACTCTTTCTTCAAAGCTTCCAAATCCTTTGAAGATTTCTTAACTTGATCAGTCAGCAACGTGTTCTTCTTCCCTGCATCAATTAAATTGTTAGACAAAAAAATGCTGATCTTCCAATTGACTTACCTTAGCCCTTGAGTCTTCCAATTGTGCTGTCAGAGAAGGTTTTGAGATTCTATAGCTTTCAACTTTAGTGCCCTTTTTTCATTAATCTTTGACATACATATGGAATCATATAATAATCTCCTGTATTCAGCTTACAAGTTCTGTTTATTGTTAGAAAAATCATGTAGATTTAAATCTTCATCTGACTTGGAATTATTAGATGTTAGACAAAGCCATGAAAGCTACAAAATTTCCATAATCATTAGAAGGATACTCAGGCCCACTATTTTCCTCCTCTGAATCGTCTTCCCAAGAGACGTTTAAAGCCTTAGCTATATTTTTTTCTTTCCGATTTGCACACTTTGCAGCAGTGTTATATGATTCCATAACACCTTATTCTGGACAAGTGCGGTTAAAGAAGTTAGTCCAACAGTAGAAAAAGATGAAGATTCGACTTGCTACTTGGAATATAGGAACCTTGACAGGCAAAAGCATGGAGTTAGTTGATGTAATGAAAAGGAGAAGAGTTAGTGTAGCATGTCTACAGGAGACAAAGTGAAAGGGGGATAAAGCTAAAAAGCTCGCTGACTAATGAAATGATTTTCCTAGGAGGGGACTTAAATGGGGATATAGGAAAGGATAACAAAGGATATGAGAGTGTATGGAAGACAAGGATTTGGAGAAAAGAATGAGTTAGGAGACACTATCTTAGACTTTGCATTCGCATTTGACTGTGTAATAGCAAACACTTGCTTTAAAAAAAGAGAATAACATTTAATTACTTATAAAAGTGGAACTAGCATGAGCCAGATAGACTTTTTTCTATTTGTTTCCAAGCAATGGATAGGCTTCGAGGATCCTTTCACTGAATTTTTATTGGATGTAGGCACAAATTTAGATTTATTGGGTGCCTTGTTGTTCTGAGAGTCTGTTTTTAAATTGATTTTCTTATTTTTTCACAACTTTCTTGACTTTTTAACAATAAAATTTTCAAACTCAGCATCATCCGATTCATAATCCGATTGAACATCAGAATCATCCTCCGCAGATTTGGAGGACATGGGAGCAATGTCCTTCCCCTTTTTTGGTTGAACAATGATTGGCTTCAAAGGTTTTTAGTTTTCCAACCAATTTCTCAACCGCGAGGGAGTCCAAATTTTGATGATACTCAATAACCACTACTTTTGGACGAAACCTTTCGGGTAGAGACCGTATTATCTTCTTAACAATTCTATCCTCACAAATTGGTTCTCCCAAATTAAAACTAGAGTTGACAATGTCACTCAGTTTTGCATAGAACTCATCAAAAGTTTCAAAATCTTTCATTCTCAAATATTCAAAAGCAGTAATTAAATTTTGGAGCTTTGTTTGCTTGACAGTATATATGCCCTCAAGAACAGTCTGCAAGATGTCCCATGCAACCTTAGCTGAACCGGATGTACAAATCTTGTGAAATTCTGAGGCAATAACAACATTGAATATGGCATTAATTGCCTTGTTGTTGCAACTAGAGGCCCGTTTTTCCTCTTGAGTCCACTGGGCATTAGTTTTAAGAATTGTCTGCCCATCTGCAACAACTGTAGGTCTGGTATAACATTCTTCAACGACATCTCAAACCTCATCATCTATAGCCCTAAGGAAAGCAATCACCATTACCTTCCGGTAAGCATAATTGGTTCAATCAAGCAATGGGGTTTTAGTAGTCGATGTGCCTCCTCTATTGAATTTCATAAGAGAAAACTAATGAATTGAATGACACAACAAACTAGTGTAATCCGCTATGATACCACGTGAAAGTTACTAGTTTAAACCCTAATACGGGTTAAGGTCCCAAATCGGTTTCTCTTTTAGATTTCAGTTACGACAAGTTATTAACCTAAACTAGAATCAAGCAATTACACACACAATAGAAGGAGGCACATGATGTTTTTCGTGGAAAACCCTACTCGGGAAAAACCATGAGTCCTATCACATGGACTAAGGTAAACCAAACACTATGTAAACAAAAGTTACAAGAAGTATTGACAGACCCTTCCATAGTTGCAACTCAACCTAAGGACTGCGATGATCTTACCGACTCCTCGTCTTATACCTTCACCGTACTTGAACTAACCACTTTGAATGCCTCTTCTAAGTGAATCTACTACAAGAGAGTAGAAGAAGTTGTCTCCAAGTCTTTAACACTTCAGCTCTATAACAATGAATGCTTTGGAAAAGACGAGATCTCTCAAAGGATTCTTGGGTTTAAAATGGGAGATAATCATCTCTAGGTTTGAGACATCATGGCTTTAAATAGGCTTTGGTTCGTGGGTTGCAACCCATAGGTGTTTTGGAAGGATTTGGAAACAAATAGGAAGCGGTTTCAAAATAAAATTCTAAAATTCCCCTTCATGCGCTCAAGTGCAGATCCAATGTTGCTAGAGCTCCTGGAATGAACATCCAGTTATTTTACGCTTCTGCGCATTCAGTGTGTCAGGCACGAGCGCTAGAGAGAAAAGTTTGAGCACATTAGCTGCTGTGTGGGGCCCGTTCGACCCTGTGTGATAAGGCGCTCGAGCGCCCAGTGTAAATTTCTGCAGCTTTGTTTTTCTTAAATGCTTCAATCCAGGAAGTCCATCTATAAAAAAACAGAAATAAATCATGAATCCCTGTTTTGTCCATATCCCAATGAATTTTCCAACACTCTATTTCTTTTCATAGATAATGATTCCTAACCATTACTCTAGTAAATGAAAGCATTAGAATATTAGTCACGGTTTTGCAGAACAGATCTTCCTTTTTTTAAGGCTTGATTGCAGAACAAAAAGAATATCATTAAGACATGGGAAGAAAAACCCCTGTAGAAAATTACACCCCAAAATAGGGCACTAAATAAAACAAAAAGACCAAAAAAAAAAAAAAAATCCAGCTCAAAAATCAATCTAACAATTCTTGAAATTCTAAGGTGCTAGAGAAATTCCAAAGAGTGTGACTAGAGGATCTGGCCCTCAGAGGCCCTAGTGAGATTGTTAGGTCGTCCATGCACAATGTTAAAGCTTAAATAAAGCTTCTTTTTAGGTTTATGTCTTGTATTCCGAGTTTACCGGATTGGCTCATTGGTTGCCCAATGACCAGGTTCATGGTTAAAGGTACTGTGGTAATTGTACTAGGGCTTTCTTGGGGGCTAAGAAAGTGTTTCTTATAGGCCAAGAAAGTGGAGATTATATATTGTAATATGTGACCCGAGACTCTCGTGAGAGAGTTAGAGAGGTGTGTCGGAGATTTTCGAACCATTGGAGTTGAATGGAGTAAAGTTTTCTTTTCCGTGGACGTAGGCAATCTACCAAACTACGTAAATATCTATATGATTTTCTCTTCTTGTGTGGCTTACTTGATTGATTGTTGATTGTGGTGATTCACGATTCCGCACACACGCGCACAACACTAATATCTAAGTATTACTACTCACATTAGTTTTATAGAAAATAAATACAGTTCAGTGAAAGATAAATTTATAAGCTTTGAAAAATTAAGCATCCATTTGGTTAACTAATGCTGAATCCCAGAGATTTCTATGCAATGCCATTGATAGATAATGATTCCTTACAATTACTCTACTAAATTGAATCCTCGGAAAATGTGTCGCAGTTTTGCACAACGGATCTTCTCTGTTTTTTTTTTCTGAGGCTTGATTGGAAAAAGATTTTCATTAGGACAGGGGAAGAAAAACCCTTCAGAAAACTGTAGCCCAAAATAGGGCACTACGGTTAATAAAACAGAAAGACCCACGAAAGGACTAGCTCAAAATCATTCAACAGTCCTTGAAATTCTAAGGTGACTAGAGAAATTCCCAAGTGTGTGACTGGAGGATCTAGCCCTCAGATGCCTGAGAGAGACTGTAAGGTCATCCATGGCACAACATTAAAGCTTGAAGATAGTTTCTACCAATGGTGTATAGGAGGCCCACCAGTTGATATCCACAAACTTTAGTCATAGCACTTAGTGAATTATCCAAAACCAAATAATAGTGCAACCATTCCATTCATCATATTACACTCTTCCGAAAGAAACAGATTCTCCATTTATCTCATCTATCAACTTCTTGATTTAAACCAAATGTCTACTTCTACATAAAATAATCTCCTACATGAAATTAACTTATAAATATATAAAGTTTATTAGTCCTAACTTGACAATAGCTTTTAGAAAGTGATGGTTTCATATACACATCCACCATAGAGACATCCTAAATAAACCACCTTTTAATGTACTTTTAGGAATTCAATACGAACTATACAAATTTTCCTTGAGTAATTTGAATTTGAGAATTCTTGTGTGTGCTCAAGTGTACTACAGAAAGTAAAGCTGATTAACATTCACGAAGAGTTTTCAATGAGAGCAAAACTACATACAAAAAATCGTCATTTAGAACGGTTTTGAACCGTTTTAAAAACTAAAAACTGGAACGGTTCTGAACCGTTCCAAATTTCTGATTAAAAAAAAAAAAACCATTCCTAAAACAATACAAAACCAGTCCAAAATTTAAGAAACTAAAACGATTATGTCTAATTCTAATAAAAGGTTTAGAATCGTTTCAAAATATTAATTTGGAGCAATTTTGTACCATTCCATAATATAACATTCACACATCCATAGACTTTCATACAAATTATATTTTTGTGTATACAATTTTTCTACATATCACATCTATTAAGTGTCATGAGCATTATATAAGACATGGTACCATGAAAATCATATTTTATTGCTTGAATACCTTATATACACCATCATAAACCCATTACATGTCAAAAAATAGAATCATGTTTATGCTAGTGCTCAAACAACCTGCCCTACATCAGAACGTCCCCCTAAGAAAAGCTCAATCTCTGACTTACGTGATCACTATGGTAGAGATCCTAGTAATGACAATTCATTCTCTACTTCTGATGGTCCAAGATCGTTGAGATTATTGTCGTCATTAGCTCTCTGATTGAAAATCTCTAGGCTCTCGTATCGGTAACTCTTCAATACCTGTAAAACTAGTTAGAAAAGGAAAGTATTAGGCGATAAAACACTTCAAGAGCTTAGTAAACCTACATAAGAACAAACGAAGGACATCAGAACCCAATAATAGAATGTAATAACTCAACTTCAAGATAGTTTCTAAGAAGAACAGGGTACTCTGAAAGACGAGCCAAGCTACTATTCCAACACTATTGACGGCATATGGATAGATGATTATCAAATAGAAACTATTGGAACTCTAGGATTTCAAACTCAATCCCTTTTGGGCACAATCAAGCTCCCTAAGAGGCATCAAAGTCCTAGAAATAGGATATGAACAAATAGATGTGAGCCAAATAGCTTCACTCTAACAATTCATCTAGACTGTCCAGCTCGTGGTTCATCTCTAACCCAAGAGGATCATTTGGAGAACTTCTTACAATAATCAGTTCCACTAAATCTTAAAGCATTCAAGAGAAAATACAAAGGGCCTGCTGTGCATATCCAATTGGCCGTAACTCTGTTCACCTATAATTGGTTCATAATGTCACATAATTTTTTTTAAATGATCTCATTTGAAAGAAGAATATGGGACCTATAAGCATAGAAAACAAGAATTTAAAAAGCTTTTGAAAGTGGAACCACATTTCAAGCATTACTATAATAATCAAGGTGACTACTCACCTGTCCAAAATTGAGCATATATGATTTTTTCAACTTCTTCATGGCATAAATCTTCCCTGTAGTTTTAGCACAACAAAGCCACACTTGCATTAGTCCAACAGTTCATCAAAAGAAAGATGAGCTAAAATGCAGAAAGACAGGCCCACACATGTAGGAGTTATAAGAAATTGGTTGGTTGAGATCTTGAAAAGAACCAACTAGTTCAGATTTGTATAAATCTTGCAGAAAACAAAGGATTGAAGAAATTCGATGCTTGATATCATAAAAACCTTAAAAAAAAATGGAATTAAAAATCCTAGAAAAAACAGAAGAGACACTTTTCACTCTCATTTCCATCTTCTCCATCTGAGAAAAACAGTCTAGTCAATGGGAAATGTTAACATTGTAACAAGATTTTAGTGAACTATATGGTTGTAGTTGCATTTTCTTTTATAACACCCCATAAATTGAAAGACATTTCACATGGATACATACACACAAGGGCAAAATCAATGTAACAAAAAATTGCAAGGACTAAATGAGACTAACATGACATATAAGGCTTTTACCTATCAGGTTTGAATAGGCAATGGCGATAAACAAACCATTGAAAAAATAAAAAAATAAAATAAAATAAAAAAGATGAGAGGAATCGATGTGTACTTGCAATGAAAAATGATGCAGTATAACTAGTAGATTACAAAGTACAATGTGCCATTAAAAGATCTCAAACTGAATACGTTAGCTATAATTGTGTTTTTTATTATTTGGTTATTTTTCTATTGCAAAGAGTTAGTTACTACCCCAACAACTGAAACATGTGTCATGTCATGGAAAATAATAATAAAAAAAAGAATATCAAAGCAAAGACACAGAAAGATCTTGATATACATCTAGACAATTCTACCCAAATTATCAATAACAGACTGTAACATAGATCCCACACCACATAAAGGGATTGGTAAACTAAATGAAATGAAAGGAAAGAAATGCCCCAATAGCTAGATCAAAGCAAGTCAATCTGGGAAAACACATACTTGAACATTACTAACAAAGCATTCTCATGATTTACTGCATGCCTTCGTATAATTATCAAGTTCAATCATGACAAAATAATTCATACTAGTCAGTCACCCTCTAAAGCTATTGCCCCTCTAATAAAAAATGAGAGAGAAATGCATCCACTCCTATAAAACGGAGAAACAATTGCAACAATTAGTAAAGATGTCGACTGAAGGAACAAATGCCACCTGCACGCACATAGGTGTCCACCTACACACACACACATTAAAACAACCACCTAATACACTGACAGCCACCTGCACACATACAAACAGCTACCTGCACATAATCAGAAAGTGTAGGTGTAGATTACCGGCAACACAAAAGAAACATATGCAACAACAAAAATAAATAACTCTAATTAAAATGTGGTGCTTGAACGTGGTCGACAGCTCCTACTCTACCGTTTCAAAATCGAAATAGAACAGAGGTTATAGGTTTTTGAGAGAGAGAGATGCTTTTGATGGCGGGTTTCGGCAAGGACTCGGGTCCTTTTCTTCTCCTTTGGCACAAGCTTCCTCTCCTTAATCTCCATCTCCTCCTCCCAACAATCCCACACCACACAAGCACAATCTCAACGGTAATGCATGCTTTCTTTTTCCAATGCAAAATCTTCCCTTTTTTTTTTTTTTTTTTCTTTTTTGGGATTCTTCTTTCTCACTGCCATTTCATCAAACAATTGGACTAGTCTGGTGTTCTCTCCATTTCTCCAGCAGTTTACAGTCAGGGTGGAACTTCTTGCTGGGTACATGGAGAATAAATTTGATATATATAGTTTTGGGTTTGGCTTTGTATCTGATATGGGTTTGGCTTTGTATCTGATATGGGGTTTATCTTATTGAAAATCCAATTTGTTTTTTCACACATCTCTTTAAGAAAGAAATCATCGTATCCTAATCCTAACTATATCATTAGAAATCAACTCAAAACCAAAACCATTTTCTGCTTTAACAATCAACGAATAACGAAATGAGGTAAATGAAATAACTCTATCAACAGAACAAGATATAATCACTATTTACGGACCTGAACGAGGTAGTAGAAGAAGCCCTCTTCCCTAATCCGAGTTGTCATTGACTCATTGTCGAAAACCTTGAGGAAGAAGGACCCCAACAGGATAAAGTTCTGGCATAGTTCCCATTCGAAATCCCGGCGCCGCCGAAGTAGTACGAGGAGGTGAGGAGGTCATCGGCTGGGCGGGAGCCGAGCCCAGTGAGGAGTATCAGCATCTCGGGAGAGGTCTTGGGGCAGCCTTGCCTTGGAGAAGACTATTTCCGATGGTGACCTGCCGACGGCTCTCTCTTTTAAAACGGTTTCAAGCTTTCTCAATACAAAACGGTTTTCTCTTTTGAAACGGTTTCAAGCCGTTTCAATACAAGAACGGCTCAATAATGCTCCAACTAACCGTTTCTAATATTCACTTTTCGTGTAGTTAAGCATCATCTATAATCATGGAGTAGGAAATTTCTTGTGGCTAGTTCAGAAGGTGCAATGATTGTGGATAGATCCTACTAACCAAAACTAGTCAGATGGTACAAGGATGCATCATACTGGATATTCTAATCGTACCTTTTGTGACTATGCAATCGGCAACTAAACCATACTCAAAGGAAAATTCATTTTGACAATGCACTTTGTAGTATTCCATAGCCTATATAGTCAAATGCATAGATACTTTAAAATAGGCAACATATCATTTCCATGGAATGTCCTTACCATATCATTGTCATATATGAGTATCATATGTTAGAAATGCCACACTAGCTGCTGCTTCTTCTATTTTCTATTTTTATTTTATTTTTGTATTCTTTACCTTTAGGGGGTGTTTGGAAACTAGATATTTCAAGAGGTTGTAATCTATTCACCTAAAAATGAGGTGTTTAGATAACTTCGAAAATATCTTACAATATCCCACTTTCTTCCAAAAACCTTCATATTACATTATTTAAGGATATGCTGTATAAAAAAATCTTTTCTAAATATGAATGGAGAGTTTGAGTAGAAACCATTGGAGAGTTCATGAGCAACCATTAATTATAATGGCCCACTATAAATTTTAACATTTATGAGTCCCACTATTAGATTGGCCCCACAGTGCTTACAAATTTAATGTGGGTCCTATAGCCATATCATGACTACATAGCCCTTGTTAATTATCAATATTAGGTGGGTCCTACAAATGTCATGTTCGGGGCTTTCATTGTGTATGCCAACATTAGGTGGGTCCCATACTACCAAAATTAGTTGGGTCTCATGATTACCAAGTTTGATTTGTGTGATTATAATTATCAATTTGTCATCATTGAATGGATCCCACTATTTGATAGCTCTCCTAGTATTAATATGACTACCAACATCAAATGGGCTCCGCAGTGATTTTTCATAAAAAAAAAGCTAGAAAGGGCCATTTGTGATGATTACCATTAGATGTATTATAGTATAGTTACTAATGTTTGGTGGACCGACCTTAATTAAACAACATTGCCTGGATCTCATGATTTAAATTTAATCTTATATATATTTTTTACAATAGATGGGTCCTACCATGATTATTAACACCTGTGATTACTAATTAGTGGGTCCTGTGTTGGGTTTATTAATTATATTCTCTCCATTTCTTATTCGGTACATCATCTTGTAAGATTTTTTTTTATATAAATTGTCAAAATACTTCAAAGGTATATTAAAATCTGTAAAGATTGCTAAACACCATAAGTGACACAATATAATAATATAATACTATTTTATTCTATGATAATGAAATCTTACAATATTTAAACTTGTGGATATTATATTATGCACTTATCCAAACACCCCCTTAGCAAAGGCCTTACCTGCAACATGTCCATCACTTATATGGCCTACATGAGGCCCACACCAAATGTGGCCACATTTGTTAATCCTCTGTCATAGCTATGATAGACTTTCTTTGTGACAAGTCTCCAAAAATAAAACATGGAGCCAACATGATGATAATCAAGAGTGTCCAAAATGAATATCATCATGTCCGGTGATATATCCTCAAATATCAATTCACACACATGACAAACATGATTGATGGCAAGTCAGCAGCCAATGCCACTTCAGTGCCCAGTCATGTTTTCAATCATATGCTCAATCAAACGGTGGAACCCACCCATTATTCAATCATATGCTCAATCAAAGGGTGGAACCCACTCCTAATGAACTGAGATTTGGGGGGATTGAGAGTCATCTTGGACGGTCCATATTGTCATTATTTGGTTTAAAGACCTATTACATGAAAAGCCTATCTTAACTTTAACACTGGATCCAGAGTGTTTTTGGACTTCCAATGTAAAGCATACGTTGAAATAAAAGTGTGCCCTTTGTTTTTGTTTTTATATTTTTCTATTATGTTGCTCTTTCTAGTTTCCTTCGAAGCATATTTAATCTTTTTCTATGATTAATCACCACAAAAGTAAAGTGAATAATATTATTTATAACTACATCAAACAACCTAATATAGGTGGCCAATACTACATGTATAATAATAAAATAAGACTGGATTGGTAGTATCTATGCCAAAATATGACTTGATTAGCTCTAGAGATATGCTTTATCAGGATGGTGTCTATAAAACCAAAAACAACAACTATAATGGGTAGTTTCCTGCGAATATTTTTTTTTTCTTTACAATGCCTTTTCTTACTTTCTTGATTTTACTATTTTTCATATGAAATAGTGGATACATGGCTCCAGAGTATGCAATGGATGGTCTATTCTCGGTGAAATCTGACGTTTTCAGCTTCGGTGTTCTCTTGATAGAAATTTTAAGTGGAAGAAAGAATAGTCGATCTTATCTAGCAGAAAATGCTCAAAGCCTCCTTGCATATGTACGCATGTCCCAGCTCAAGTCATGTAATCTTTATTTAAAGTTTGGGTTCTTGAGAATAATGGATTTCTCTTATTCTAACTACAGGCATGGCGATTATGGTGTGACGGAAAAGTGATGGAGCTACTAGATCCAGTTTTAATTGATTCATGCCCAATGGATGAGGTATTGAGATTTGTCCATATTGGGTTCCTATGTATTCAGGAAGATGCTACAGATCGACCCACCATGTCATCAGTTGTGCTCATGCTAGGAAGCAAATCCATGACTCTTCCCCATCCCACTGAACCACCTCTTTACGAAGGGAAGAGAAAAGTTATTTCTGAGCAATCCCCATCCAATGCTAAAACTTCCAGTAATGAAGTAGTTATTTCTGAAGTTGAACCACGATAGCTTAGCTCGTAGATGGAGACTGGTGTTGCTTGTGGTGGGCCAAGGAACGACTACGGAGCAATTATCAGTTTCATTTTGATAATTGATAAACATGATTACTGGTTATATTAGTGTAAATCTTTAAACATCCCAATAGAGAATTAGTACTTCTAGTGTAAACATAAATATATTTTTTTATGTAAAATTGTAAACAAAGATATTGTGTTAATGGAATTTGGACCCTCTTATGGAAGGGCTTGAAAGAAATCTGAGGCCAGCCCTATATATCTATCAATGGGGCGATCTCTTAAATCTAACCTCTCAGAAGCCCTCCTTCATTGCATCCTTTCGGTAATCACCTCAAAAGTATACATTTTAAATTGAATACCTCTAATGGGGTCCTACTATCCTAGCTAGGACAACAATTTATTGCTCTTCTACTATTTTTTTTCTTTTTTCTTTTTTTTCCTCTGGAAATACTCTCTCTCACACACACACACACCCAAAAATACCCGACCAAAGTCCCTTTCCAAACGTAGAGCTACAGCAAGGATCATATCCTAGTTAATTATCTGATGAGAGAGAGATACCTCACCCAACCTTGTTAAAAACTTTCGTGTGTGTGCACACAGCGAGTCGCTGTGAACTCGCAAAATGTGTGTCTTGTGACTCGAACACCCGACCTACCAGACTCTGATATTATTTGTAGGATCTTATACCCCATTGAGTTATCACTTATTCTAAAACCAATTGGTGATAGGAAACGACACAACAATAGTTTTATGATGAGGGTGAAGGCTCGACTACAATTATGATCGCTCAGGAGCGAGGGTGGATGTGGACCTCAACAATAACCTATCGGCCTAAGAATCGATCTATGGGCATTGGGGCTGCCACTGAGATATCATCGTGTCAGCATTTATAACCAATTACATAGTTTTCAATAAAATTCAAAGCTAAGGCCTCCTACCTGAATTTTTTCTCTGAATTTGATATATAGTAAGAAAGGGAAGGACCATTAAAAGAAACCCCCCATAAAAAAAAAAAAAAAAAATTAAAAAAGAGAACCTACAAACATATGAGGAAAGAACTTTACATCACCGAAAAGATACCCATAAAACCAACCGGCCGGACCAAAAACAAAAAACAAGGCTTGCCAAAATTGCAAATTCGAGCAGGAAGGCATTAATCAACATATTGGTCAGAAGTGACGCTTCTCCGAAGACTAACTAGAGTACACTTTTAAAGGGTTTGGTAAGTCTACTAAGAGCAAAGGCGGCCTCCACCTTGAAAACCTTAATGGATCTTTCAAGAGAGAGGGAAGATTTTATGCAAAAGGCTGCTTTTGGATCTCCAAATATAATGAACAGCAGTTAACATGAGCACTCCAATAACTGGCTTACAAGTTCAGCAGCTACCAACTGTCAAGGCAAACTAAAGAGAACTGACATAATAATAGAAAGGAGTTCTGGTCTTAATGAAGGGTGCCAAAGTGGGTAACAACCTCTATAAACTCATGGGAGACATAGTTGTAGGTGGAGCGATAGCCTCCAAGGAAGACAAACCAGTGAATATGAGTCTCAATTATGGCATATAAGTCCAAGGCATATTAGTGAAAAGAGCATGTTAGAACTTCACAAGAGACGTGTTAAATTGTGTGAAAACATACAAGCTCGATTTTAGCAAATACTACGTTTTTGGAAGGCAAAAAATGGTGCCTTTTAAAGCTGCAGGATATAATTGTACAAGTGAAGATATTCTATACTGGGAAATTCTATATGCACCCACCTATTTTGCTAAGCACACCCACATTCCTTTCTCATGTGTAATTTTTTTTTGTTTTTAAAGGTGGGTGTGCTTAGAAAAAATAGGGGTGCATATAGAATTTTTCATTCTATACTATATTCACTCAAATGTATGCAGACCATCCCTAGTTAAGTCAAAAGGTGGAGCATATTACTTCGTGACTTTCATTGACGACTTTTCAAGGAAGGTTTGGATTTACTTCATGAAAGAGAAGTTTGAGGTTTTCAAGGAGTGAAAGGCAGCAGTAGAAAATCAAGTACTTCCACATAACCCAGCACCCATAAAAAAAAAAAAAAAGAGTAGAAAACAAGGAGTTAAATAGTTTTCTCTTCAGGAGCAACAGAAACTCCAAAACTCAAAATCAGAAAGAGAATGCCTGACAGTGGAAGAAACCAAAAGATTTTCACAGCAGCAGACCAATCCCAAGCATCAACAGATTTCATTTTGGAATGAAAACAAAACCCCCCAAGACAAAGAAAGAGAGAGAAAAAGTGAGGCAAAAAACAAAGAGAAACAAAGAGAGAGAACTATGTAAGAAGAAGAAAGAGTATAATGTGGGTCCCACTGAATATATACATAAATATATTACTGCATAAATGCATATGTATGTATGTACATGGAAGATTGCATGAAACATGGTTTTCTCTAGAAATTGGGGGGAGTAGAATTGTACGTATTTTATATGGTGGGGGAGTTGTAAATTATACAGATTGTAGGTATGTAGATAAAATACATTGTAATTTTATACGGTGGAGTGATGAGTGATGACATCTGGAGATAGTTCTGAAGGTGGTGGAGAGAGACTCCGAAGATGGAGAGAGAGACACGTTAAAAAATTCCAAAAGTTTCGTCTCTAGGGAGAGAGGGAAGGGTCTTTGTCGGTATTTATATGTGGAATTTTACTAGAATGCCCTACATGTTGTATTGTAATGACAAAACTAACCTAGAAAGTAGGGAAGGAAAACAATGTCCTAGATCACCAATACAAATCCTGTTTATTATATCTAGACCCAACATTGGTTTTTTAAAAGACATTGGAATTCTTGACATCTTTCACCCAACAATACTAATGCCCCCAGGCAACGCCTTAATGATTAATCCATAAAACTGCAATCTATTTGTATAACTTCATCCAATTTTATGGACTTATGTTGGATATCAATTTGCATTGGATTTCATCAATTTGCATTGGATTTCACAAAATCATTAATTTGGACATCTAAGGTTGAATTCAAGTCAGAATTAGTTAAACTTCTCATAATTGCAGTCCATCTCTGAAGGTAGCTCCTGTAGACCTTTTTCCAGGTTTTGAGTGACCACAAGGTACAGCAAACCCAAATGCACCAGTTGACCAACCTTTTGCCTTGCTATCCACTCTCAATCAAACCTCTATAGAAAAATTACTAGGCAGCTCGGCAACAATAGATCCTCAACACATCCTTCAACCATCTTCCAACTCCCACTAGGATAATCTAGGAGCAAAAAACCCAGTTGGTTCTTTTAAAAATCAACAACCTAGCAAAAAAAAAAAAAAAAATCACAGATGCCTTCAGCTATTGGCTAATCACAAGGAGGTCTAGAGGCAGGATCACCTCCTCCAACTCACCCCCATGATAAAGGTTTTATACTGGAACCGTAGGGGAATTGCCAGCACCCCTACTAAAAGAGTGTTGGCAAATCTAGTTGACACCCACTACCCATAATTGATTTTAATTTCGGAATCATTGTCCTCCTTCTCCTCCACCCAATCCCTTAGGTTGACAACTTTGGTTTTGGCACCTTCAAGTCTTATGCATCATACATGACTAGCAGCAACTTTTGGTGCATCTCCAAATCCTCCCACCACTTTACAACCTAATTAGCCTCAGATTTATCCTCCCAACACCAAACTCTACTCCTCTTAAACTCGATTTCAGGTTTTTCAACTCTCATCACATGTTTGTATGGCTCCCACAACCCCTGTAAGGTCCCGTCCATTGAGAAACCCTAGTGGGACCCACTTTGACCAAGTCAACCCTAGGTCACCCTTATTGATAGGTAATTAGCATGGATACTTGAGTGTTTCCCATTTAATTAGACCTAGTTTATAAAATTAGAACCTTTTTGAGATTAGTGAAACCATCAGGGGTTGAGTTGAACTCCCTAGAATTAATTAGTTGGTTAGAAGCCCTTAGTTGTAAATCCTAAATTATAGGAGGGTTTCCCTTAGAGAATTGTGCAACAATCCTATAGTGACCAAATTACCCATAGCCTCATCCATTAGCCCATTAACTATAGGAGGGTACTCTAGTCTTTCTACTTAAATTATTTTCCTCCAAATTAGAAACTCAAATACCCTAAATGACCTTAGGCTCCTTCATTCTCAACCCTATTGAGGACTCTTTAGTCATTACATCTATAATACCTTAAATACCATTAGGCTCCTTCCTTAGCAACTAGGCACTTTGGCGAATGAGCTTAGATACCTAAACTACCATCATCCTTATCTTTTATTTCAATAACCAAGCCAATGACTCCTTAGTCATTTCACCTAGACTACGTAGAATACCCCCATCCTTATCCATTACTTCAAGTAGCAAGAGAGGGCACTATGGACCATTCACCCTAACCAAATTCTATAAATAAGAACTCACCTCCAAGCTCCCAAACGCTTCATACTCTTCTCCCTCTCATTTCATTTCCCATATCTCTCTCTCTCTCTCTAACTAGAGAATTGACTTCCAACTTCAAGAAGAGAAGGCTCTCAACAAGATCAAGCCATCTCTAAGCTAGGGAATCCATCTCATCTCCTAGATTTCTCTCACCTCTACAATTAAATATAATTTCCATCCCCTCTTCCCAATTCCTTGTAGAATTATCTTCTTCTCTTAGACTTCCCCTTTCTAATGCACTTCTCTCTTTGGGAATGAGTGTTGGGAGTGTAGATCTGGCCATTGGAGTGATTTCAAAGGTTTTGGAGTGAAGCTCAAGCTAATTGTCGAGTTTTTTACTAGTTAGGCAAGTAGACATGCTTAGATTCCTTAATTTGTTTGATTAACATACTTAAATTGATAATTAATGTCTGGAATGGTTATTTGGTTTGAATTCTGTAATTGGATTTTAAAATAAATAATATGATGTGTAGATCTATTTCTTTCTAAGCCTTTTATGTGTTTTTGGCCATTGGTGGATGAGAATCCCCCATTTGGAAGATCAATTGTCCATTTATGATGGGTTATAGTGTATGAGGAGAATTTGATGTATGGAGATGTATCGTTGTAGATCTGGGTCAGAATGATAGAAATTGATGGAGTTTTGATGGAAAAATGGAAGATGCAGCAATTTGGAAAATGAGGAATTCGTGTGTACCCGGTCGACCAGGTATCCATGATGTCGACCAGGGACACTGCAGAATCCACTTAACTTGGAGCAGGTATGTTGGGCCACTTTGCACGGGTTCAGTGTATCCGGTCAAGCAGGTATCCATGATGTTGATCAAGTACACTACGTAACTAATGGCTACTAGCAGGCCAGTTCCCAGGTCTCTCTGTGTAGCTGGTCGACAAAGCCATCCATGATGTCGACTAGCGACACTATGATATTCAGAACAGAGGATTGTCTGCCCGGCTATTGTCAGCTGGTCTACAATGAACCTGGTTGACTAGGCCATCCAGGATGTCAACCCAGCACACTGTAGACAACAACTTTTCCAAACTCTATTTCTTTTATGATTCGATCATGTGTAGGCCTTGTTGACATTCCATTTGGACTATTTGGATGCGCTAGATACGAGTCAAGGGATGAATATCGGGATAATATTAATTGAGCTTCCATAAGAGCTCACATAGTATTAGAAATCAAGGCATTACACTTAGACTCTGATTCACAATCATAGTTCGGATTCAGGTAGAAGTCAAGGCATTGCACATGAAGTTCTGACATAAAATATTGGGGACAAAACGATAGATATTAAAGGAAGGATTGAATATCAGGATAATATTAATTGAGCGCATAGAGAAGCAGAGTATACGAGAGTACGTGTTACCAACTGTTGAGGGTCACAAGGGTGGATTAGTGGTACTCGAACTCTGAGACTCATACCCTTGACTAGTATCGTCCCACATTGAGACAGTAAGGCGATCTGGTTCGGAATACCCCCCACTTGGGGCTGTGGATGATATGTGATTAAACAGCTGGCAGACTTCGGTAATGAATATATGCTTATTATTATTGTATTGTTATATGAGTACAATAGGTACCTTCGGGGTACTGAAAAACCGGTGCTCGGACTGGGTACATTATGAGATGGTGATATGTTAGATGATTATGAGCACAATAGGTACCTACAGGCAACTGAGACAGCCGAACACGCAGGAGTCGGGAGCCATGGACAGATGTGATGGATACAACACATAAGACCATGACTGGGTCATGGCCGTGTATATGGATATGGATATGGATATCGATGGACGAGATGGATACGGGTGTATGATCTTACTCGATGGTATGACATCGATGGGTGGCCATGATCCCCATGGTTGATGTTCATCGAAGGTTGATGGAATGGTGACAATGGGCTGACTTCGACCTCCCACATTTCTTGTACTTCAACTGCGGACGTACCTTTATGAGCTTCTATGGATGTATATGAGATGTATGGTTATCATGATATCGTGGGTATGGTGGCATAGTGCTTGTAGCTGCATACGTGGATACTATTGGATCAAGATACGTTGACATGGACATAGTAGGACTACCCCAGGTTATCTTTATTGCTAGTAATACTTATGTGCTTGCTGAGGATATAGCTGATCTACTGATGATGATACTAATAGGCTGTGTACATTGTGGATGTCTTTTAATTGTAACTATGAGACGATATTGATGCGATGACTTCTCTTATTCACATGACATGTTGTATCAAATATATGTTATCTCTCTTATCGTTCATGCACTACACTCCACATCGTTTCTCGTTGCACTCTGGTATCTTATCTTTATTATCGAGGTACTAATCATGCAAGTACAGCTGGGATCATGTTTGACCTTCTCCCCCATCTGTTATTGTAATGTATTGTCATTTAAACATGCTTATTTTTCCTGGCTCAACAAGCCTGACCTAATCCTTAGTGCTTTAAGGTACGTTTCCCTCTTTCTTTGCTTGGTTGATTGCTTGGCATGGTTGTTTGTTGTCGTAGGGTCTGGAAAGTAATGTAGTTGGTGCATCGAGAGGCCTCTATCACTTAGAGTTTGTTGTTTCCCTTCTCTTATTTGTAGCTAGCCATATTGGTGTAGGATTGTACTTAATTTAACTTCGGAAAGTACCTTTGTAATCATTTAAAGTGAAATAAAATTTTAGGGCGTTGCCCATTTACTTCCTCATATGAGATTCACATTTACTATCATATTGGATTTTCTTATTCTCTTTTGTTACTTTCCCATAATGTCCCAGGATTTGACGCGTCCAAATTTTAGGGCATTACAACTCCTCTCATAGAAAAGACCTCTGAAAAGTGTTCATTGATACCTCCTCATCCACCTTGCCTTGGTGTGTCCTAGGAGACTTCAATGCCATCCTAGCTTATCAAGAAATGCTAATTCTTCGCCAGACCATCCCAATAACCACTCTCATAGAAAAGACCTCTAGAAAGTGCTCATTGATACCTCCTCACCCACCTTGCATTGGTGTGTCCTAGAAGACTTCAATGCCATCCTAACTCATGAAGAAATGCTCGGTCTTCGTCAGACCATCCCCTCTTCTCTTAGAGATTTTCAGTCATCAATTATGAAGGCATGCCTTTTGGACATCCACTACTTTGGAAGTAGATTCACTTGGTCCACTAATAGACAGGGTTTTTCCTACACAACCGCAAGGTTAGACCGAGCTTTAGTTAACACTCAATGGCTGGTCAACTACCCACATCCTACTGTCCATCATCTCGCTAGGATCTCCTTAGACCACAGTCCAATTCTCTTGGATCACAAAAACCCAACCCCTCCCCCCCAGTGCTCTTTTCAAATTTGAGAAAAAGTAGCTGCTCCACCCATCTTTTTTAGAACTTGTTAAATCCAGTTGGGATACTAGTATAGAAGGAAATCTCAAGTTCATTTCTTGCCCGACAAGTAAAGGCTTTGAAGATCCTTAAGAAATGGAGCAAGACTACCAATGATCAAATGCATCAGAATATCAATGCAGCTGAGCCCAATGTCCTGCGTTGCTAGGAGCAGTTTGATTCAACCCCTTCGGACTCATTTCGGGAAGCTCTTCTGTCAGCAAAATTACCTCTGCATGATGCACTCAAAGCTCGAAAGATTCATTGGAAACGGAGATCCAAAATATCATGACTGAATGAGGGAGATTAAAACAATAAGTTTTTTCATCAATCAACAAAGGCACGAAGCTCTTACGATAAAATCAACCACATCTCAGTCGATGGTATCAAGACAGATGATTAAGCAATCATCCAAGCTTAGGCAATGGAGTTCTTCTCAATTCTCTTTAAAGTTCAGGATAGTCAACCCAACCCCATACTTTCCCAAATTGAAAGTCCAAGGTATTAGACTCTGAAAAGTCCTTCTCAGTTTCGATGCCTGATGATATTCTCACTTTTAAGAAAGCAGCCTGTGCTAGTGTCTATGGCTTGCAAGACATTCTTGAGATCTACTCATCCTCATCAGGTCAGAAGTTCAACCTTCAAAAGAGCCATTTACACATAGGAAAGTGTGGCAACATAAGAAAGAGATGGATTTGCTCTATCCTTGGTATCCAAGAGTCATTAGTTCAACTCAAATACTTGGGGATCCTGATTGTCTTTGGCACTCCGAAAAGATGTCATTTCCTTCCTCTTGGAAAGCAAAGTCCCTTTCCTTCACTGGTCGCCTCATTCTTATCAAGGTGCTCTCCAGTAATCTCATACACTTAGCTGCTATCTTGCCCATTCCTGCCTCCATCTGCAATGAATTAGAGAGCTTGACGAGGTACTTCTTATGGCTAAGCAATGCGTCTTCCTCTAAGATTAACTACGTAATTGGGCAACAGTATCTCTTCCTACGGATGAAGGTGGTCTTGGTATTAGGAGAATCTTAAAAGTTAATGGTGATTCCTTCATCAAACTTGGTTGGCAAGATTCAATGAAAAACTCTCTCTGGTCTCGTTGGTTCAAGAACCGCTATTTCAACCAGAACTCCTTTTGGAGCTCAACAAACTCCACCTCTGGCTCTTGTATCTGGAAGAAGATTTGTCGCCTTGCTTTCTACATTCACCACGGCAGCGCCTAGATCTTTGGGAATTGCCAAGAAACCAACATTTGGCATGATTCGTAGAGTGAAGATGTAAGGATTCACGAGTGCTGGCTAATTCATTGGGAATTGGACTAAACCGGGTTTTTATATGATGTGTAATTTTTATTGCCTAAGATGTTAAGGTATTTCCAAGAAGACAGAATTCTGATGTGGTTGCTCGAGCGGATGTTACACCCACTCGAGTTGACCCTCACAGAAGCTCCATCGCTCTATCCTCTTCTTTGGTCGCTCGAGCTGCAGAACCTGAAGATTGAATTCTGAAGACAGAACCTTGGCCACTCGAGCGGACCTCTTGGCCACTCGAGCGGATATGTGCGTTAAGTTGGAAACCTATCAAGAAACTACTTCCTATTTTCTCTCAAGATGCCTAGTCGAACCCAAATCATATCACAACTCTTAAGGCATGAACCAAGGCTTATAAATAGCCATTCTCTCTAATATAAGGATTCCTCTTCAATACAAAACCCTAGAGAAGATTTGTGAGAGATCCATCATCCCCAAGGCTTTTAGTTGTTGTTCTGAAGATCAAGCTTTGGTTTCTCGTTCCATCTACTCACTCTTCTAAAGTAGAGACACCTTGAAGGCGAGTTCAAGGTGTTTGTTTCAAGCATGGTGAACGTGTACAGCGAGAAGTCGACAAGATAATGCAGTCTTTAAATTGAGTTGCAACTGGAAAAGGGTTGTGAGTTCTTTCTTGTGACTTTCAATATATTTAGTGCTTGATTGTCTATTGGCCTAGACGATAAGGTCCGTGGTTTTTTTCCTGAGTAGGGTTTTCCATGTATACATCGTGCGTCATTGTCTCTTCATGGTTGATTGCTTTTAATATGAATTAGGGTTAATTTCTAAATTAATCACGTGGTTTAAAAGTCTGTTAAAAATATTGTTATTAGGACCTAAGCCTATGTTAAGGACGGTTTTTTAGAAGTCAAGCCATGATCTGTCAGATTTCCCCACCTACAATTCCTCGCAGATCAACACCTTTCTTCTGTCTTTAAATTAGGTATACGGTCCATCCCTCTCAATTTACCAATTGAAGTTAAGAACCAACTCTCATTAGCCACCTCAAACCTCACTCCAAAACTAACTGGAAGTGACTTTCTAAGCTGGATAGAGTCTCTAAATGGGTAGCTCTCCATGAAAGCAATGTGGAGCATTATTAGGTTTAGAGCTTGCAAATTGGATTGATCTAGTCTGATTTGGATGGTATATCCCTTCCCAAAATTAGCTACTTCGGGTGGCATTTGATGCTTTGAAAAACTCCAAATCACTTGAACCATTTGGGGTTTTCCCTAGCCTCATGATGCAACATCTGTTGTCAAGGGAAAGGCTCGTTACCTCTTCATTTTTTTGTCCTGCGAGCAAGCCTAATCTCTCGGGCTTTTGTTATTTCAATCTGCAAGTATCCAGCTTCTTTTAATTCACTCTGCTTCCTCAATATCACAATCCTTATCTAGAGGAAGTGACACAGTTGGTATAAGGTATATGGCGGTAGTTTTCATCTATGTAATCCATGCCCTTTGGAAGGCTAGAAATGAAACCACTTTTGAGGAGCACAAGATCCACTCAGCAAAATTCAACTTCAACTGCAAGATGAGCTCTCCTATTCTCTTTGAAGAAAATCTCAAAACCTTTTCTCTTTTCGCAACAACAAGCTCGGGTCCATCCTTCATTTTTTGGGAATTAAAGAAAGTTACACACTAAATTGCTTAGTAGTCTCTTCTTTTGTTGCTAACTAATCTTGTTTTCACTTTTTGATTCATTTGCTTAGGTTCAGCGGTGGGGGCTCCTTGAGCATATCCAATTATTTTCATTTTTCTCTTATATCCAAATTACCTTTAATGCAAAAAAAAAAAAAAAAAAAAAAGAAAAAAAGAATATATTTATTATACTTTTGTATTTAAAATAGGTCTTCAATGAGCTAGGAGCGTTAATGGGACTCACACTTTCAATGGGTAGTCTCAGACGAGGCTGGACTTAGAAATTTGAATCTACGGTTAATTCGTGTGGAATCATGGCAGTCTGGTTTGACCCAGACCCCACCTGTTGGTAGCTCGACCAATCGGACAACCCTTTCACTCTCTCTTCTAAGTCATTAGTGATGACTTGACTTTCTCCAAGTCAGCTGAAATCGGACGACCAGTTGGGACTT
This sequence comes from Camphora micrantha, assembly GCA_003546025.1. Taxonomy (NCBI): domain Eukaryota; kingdom Viridiplantae; phylum Streptophyta; class Magnoliopsida; order Laurales; family Lauraceae; genus Camphora; species Camphora micrantha. The sequence continues at coordinate 7,785,253 of QPKB01000007.1, forward strand.
GGAGTTGGGAGCTCGGAGCCTGTCGTTAGTAACCTTCGGCCGTACTGCTACTCGTCAAAGTCTTTTATCCAAGTCCAGATCCTCTCCCTTAAGGTACGTTTGGTAAACAGAGGGAAATCCTTTGTTTAGAGGATTCCCTCCATCTCTAAGAATAAAGATGTCCTCATATAGGATTTGTAAAGAGAGTTCTAGGTTTGGCATTGGAAGAGGATCCTCACCATTAGTAGAATATATGATTCAATTGTTGCAAGATTTTTTCAAAATAACTCAAGATCCATGAAGAATCAAGACCTTAACTATTTACTCAAAGTCATTTTTGGCCATCTAGGGTATTTGAACGGTTCGGATCGTGGGAAGGGGCCCCATAAAAATAAAAAAAAAATTAATATTTTAGAATATGGAAGTTTTTGCAAATATCTCGATATTTAGACACGATCAACGACTGAAATTTGATCAACTAGCCGTTTTTGACCTTGCAGAGACAACTCATGGTTTAGATCATGATTATGGGCCCCATAAGAACCAAGAAATTGAAACAAAACATACTATTTTTCATCACATTTTTTGTCTTGTTTGAAATCAACGGTCAATAGTTTTTGGCCAATTTCTTATGATCCATGATGAATCAGGCTGCAAAATTTGGACCCATAGCCGTTTTGGTCATTCTAAAGAGATTGGACGGTTTGGATTTCACAAATGGGCCCCACAAAATTCCAAAAATCGCCATCCAACGGTCTGGACTTTTTTGTAAATATCTCAAAATTTATAAGCAATCAACAACTGATATTTGATCAAGTAGCCGTGTTTTGCCATGTTAAGAAGATGATCGGTTTGGATTGTGATTTTATGGCCCACATAAATGAGAAAATCAAAAAACCCGATCTACCCACAATTCCTGCTCGAGTTACTGTTGCTCCGCGTTTCAATCTTTTTGAGGATTTTGTCATTCCAATTGGGGGCAGTTTGATGTGGAGAATGCCTGATTTAGAGGATGCTGGAGTTCCTTTCGAAAGTCCGGGATCCTAACCCTAGAGGGGGGGGGGGGTGAATAGGGTGATATACAAATAATGACTAATTATGGCCAATTTTAATTTCTTAACAATCAACTAGTCACATGTGATGATTAACATACAATATGCGGAAGCTTAAACAAAACAATCACCACAATGCATTCACCATAATACAATGATTTATAGTGGTTCGATCTCAATACCTACATCCACTACCGGCTTGTGATCCAACACCCCACCGGATTTTCACTATTTATGCTTTTCAAAAGGCTAAGCAATAACCTTTACAATATGCTTTCCAAGGCTAAGCAATAACCTAACAATGTTATTTTTCTAGGCTGAACAACAACCTATCAATGTGCTTTTCTAGGCTAAGCAATAACCTTTACACAAAAAAGATTTTCTCTCAAGGTAGTATCTTCACAAAACACTCTAAGAGAATACAATTAAGCTCAATTACAATGCCTCTTAATTAGGCGGATATGAAATTGAAAATCTAACTCACACAAACACTATATGAATGCAAAGGTGTATGTTCATGATGTGTGTGTGTGATAACTTCAATCAAGTTAAAATAAAGGCTCAATAAACATATGCTTAATGCATTTTAAAGTTAAAAGCACACAAAGATTTGATTGAAGTGAAATGCAAATCACATGTATAAAATACTAACTTGTTGATGATATGAAAATCAAAGACTCACAAGTTGTATGAAACTAATTGACACTAAACATGTGATACATGTGCTATGTTGTTTTCAGAACCAAACTAATTTAACTAAAGTTTAAATGAATGAAAAAAACAATGTAATTCAACCAAGTAAATGAAACATGTTATAAAAGAAATCAAAGGATTTGACAAAACATATTTTATAAAATTTTAAAACAAACTTGGTTTGAAATCAAGGGTGAAGAATCCAATCCAACTTAGATCAAAAATTAAATGAAGAATGGATTCAACACATCATAGTTATCATGCTAAAAATCATTTACCAATAATTTAAACAAAGCATATAATATATGATTAATAAAAGTAAAGCTTACTTAGATATTTAACTTCATTAATCCAAACTTTAGCTTTACTAATGACCCCTTGGTCTTTCTTATTCCATTCTCCTTTTTCTTGCCTCCAAACACCTCAAGGATGGCTTAAAAGTTCCACTTTGATCAATAACTTTTTCAAGGGAATGAACCTAATTTTATACTAAAAAAATGAGCTCTGGCGTGTCCCCGGTCGAACCCCACTCTACCCTAGTCGACCTAGGCTTAACAGTCAAAAATCTGACCGTTTGAAAAAGAGGCCCAACGGCTCTTTTCCCGGTCGACCCGTAGTGGGCGCGGTCGACCGAGTCCATGGGCGCGGTTGACCGAGTCCATGGGCTCGGTCGACCGGCCACACTGCAGGTCGACCCGGCCTGGGACCAATTTTCCCCAAAAATTGTATTCTTAAAGTATTTTCTTGTGGGGTCTTTGGGCCATTAAATCAAGCTTGGAAACATGATTTTAATTCAATCTAAGTGCTTTTAAAATCATGAAACATAAAAGCCTAAAACTCTTTGAAAGATTTAAAACATAGGCCAGCTTGATTCATAAAACTTCTTTTCAAATTAAATGCATCCAATCAAAACATGCATGAAACATATGATTTACAAGATTTAAAACAATGCATGAGTAAATAAAGATTTCAACGTTTTCTAAATCAATGCATGTGTGAAAATTCAAATGATGATTAAAATGATAATGCATCCATAAAATTGCAATATACAAAATCTCTAACACCTTTTTCTTTGCTCTTTGTGTGAACCAAACTTGGGTTTCTCCGGGAGCACAGAAAACGCCCGAGGATTCCTCCCCGGGGTCATTTACCAAACATTCCCTTAGTCTTTTTATCGAAACTCTATCATGGGAAAAACAATAAGAGAAGATCTTAACCGTTCAACATAAACACTCTCTCCCAAAATAATATGGTATTAGAGTCATAATAGTAAGTCTATATTCACGTGTTCGAATCCCATGAGAAATGTATCAAAGCCAGCAAAAATGTGGGTATTGCAAAATGTGCGCCTTCCTTATTATATTGAAGGGGAGTATTTAAAAATATTTATGCGGCTTCTACTAAAGCCTCGAAGTTTGGTAGCTATGGAAACTTAATGAGTCATAATCAATTTAAAGGGATTTTTTTTTTGAAAAATTCCCTATTAATAATGTATAAATATGTTTAGGGGTTATGAAATTAATCCTCCATAAAATCCATTTTTCCAATTTCATGACTGAAATTCAAATAATATCACAACTCTGGTCAGTATTCTCTTTTAAAGATTTTTTCCTCAATTTCTATGATATCATGGGAATAGTGTATGTAACAAAAGTTGATAAACCCCATGATATCATGGGAATAGTGTATGTAACAAAAGTTGATAAACCCCATGATATCATGGCTTTTATGCAACATTCACGGAAGAATTTTTTTTTCTAATGATAGTTTTTGAGACATGGAGGTGAGATGTGTATTTTCTTCCCACAAAATATCATTTTTCATATTCAATAAAAAATAAATTTGCTTACTGGTTGCATAAAGTGTATAATACATAAACGAATAATTCCCCTTATATCTTGGGGCTATCCCATGATATCATAGATCTGGGGCAAGAAAGTTGCTAAAAAAAAAATGATATTGATGCGAGTCAAGCATCACGGTTGACATTAGCTGATTTTTAGTCATTAAATTAAAAAAATAAATTTAAGAATGATTAATATATCAAAATACCGTATTTTTTCCCTTCTTAATATGGGCTGTTGACGGTGCCGTATGAAATGTCAATTTTGTAATGATGAAACTCCAAAAGAATCATATTGGAGACCATTTTCTGTTCCCAACAACAGAGGCCCAATTATTTAACCCTTACCCACATATACCTAGTGAATTCCACCGTGCCCATCTCAATTTAACATTTATCCTACCCCTGTCAAGCATATCCAACTCTGGCCCATTTAGTTGTCATGTCTAATAATCGAGGCTATCAAGTCTATACACCAAAATGGCAAGAAAGTTAGGCCTCCAAAGCCAACCTCATTTGCAAAACACACATGCAGACTTATTAACACATGTACATGCCATGGGCCTAAAACCAACGTCCAAATCTAACCTACTGCGAGTGTGGCTCGTGTTTATATGATCAGGGCTCACGGTCATTAGCAACACAACTCAAGAACTTGAAGCCGATTACACAGCCATTGAGCCAAATAGAAGGTATCTGGACCCACTTAGGTTGATGATCTTGATCAACTCCATGTCCTCATTAACTCATCTCCAACATCATCTTCCAAAAAAAAAAATATATATATATATTTTAATAAATAAATAAATAAATAAAATCATCATGGCAAAAGTCTCATATGGAGTGAAACAGCCGTTGGAGCCCACTTAGGGCTCCACATGATTCATCGGAGCCTGTGATCCAAACCCTCACCTTCCCGTATTGCACAAATCTCGTGGGGTTTGCACCCCATATAAATGGGCAATTGGATTGAAATAATAGAAATATAAATGTTTAAAACTAAATGTGTGGGCCATTGATCAAGGGGTTAAGAGGGGATGATGGGTTTACTTAAAATTTTATACAAAAGATGGCCACACCTTGATCTTTTGAAAGGTAAATGGAGTATCTTTGATTAAAAATTGGTTTTCAATGAGCTCTGGCATTAATCTCATTATATGTAAATATGTTTATTATACTCTAGTATTTAATCTATGGTGCGGGCTGGACTTAGAAATTAGAATCTTGGTTAATTCGTGTGGAATCATGATAGTTTAATTTGACCCACTTCGAGACCCGACCTGTTGATAGCTCGACAACCGGACATCCCTGTCCCTTTCCCTCTCATGACTTGGCTTCCTTCAAGCCACATGAAATCGGATAACCAAATGGGACTTGGGGTTGGAGGTTGGAGCCTACCATTATTAATTCATCAACTGTCCACGCACACATTAATGAGATCGGACGCCAAAGGCCAAGACTCTTTTATCCGATTCCGGATTCTCCAGCTCGGGTTTTTTTTTTTTTTTTTTTTTAATTTTCTCTGGGGCAAATAAATAAAAGATCCGAACCGTTCAACATAAATGTTATCCCCTGACATGAAATAACTTTAAGTCTCTGGTCAAAATGAATGACTTCCGCCATTCGATTGAGCACCATGATGGAAACAAGGTTGTGTTTCAACAACTTGAGATTCTATCATATGAGGGGATGACAATACATTTATCTTAGAAGGTTCATATTATCTATTTATGAGCCTACGATCTCCCTTTCTCCTGCTTTTGCATTTGAGTGCGGATTTTGTGAGGCTGAACTCCATTGTGATCGTAAGTAGACCTATCACGGTATGTCACTTCACCAAAGGCACTAACCCTTTGTCTCGGACTGGAGGCTGCGTACAACGATTTGGCGGACCGTGACTAAGGACTCACGGTCACCGTGAAAAAAAGCCTCAGTGATCCGATTCTTTGCATTTATTCTTGCGGGACGCCGGTTGAAAGTGGGTAGAAGACTTTACTATTCTCTTGCCTTTCTACAGCTCGTAGTCACGTCGCGTCAGGGAGAAGAAGTTGATTATGGTTCAGGCTTTCAAGAAAGATACCAAGGTATTCAATAGATTAAAACCAAGTTAAAGAGCAAAATCTCAAAATGTAACCAAGTGAGATACGTTGACAGTGGCTACTGGCCCAATCACATGAGTGCTAACTGCTAACTTTGGCTTTTGTTATAATTGGTGATGGTTTGAGTGGTTGGGTCAAGTCTGATACGATGAATTAGAGTTTTTAAGTTAACGACTTTTAAAATACAGTTGCTTTGAATAGATCTTTTGAACAGATTGCTCCTTTGATATGTCTCATTCAATTAGAGAGGGCGTCTTTATCATTCTTTAGAAATTATATACGCAAAGTTATTATCTAGTAAGAATAATGCAAGCAAAGTTGTTAAAATGAGCTACGTGTAAACTTGTCATATAACAAAAGCTATTTGAGCAAACTTGTTGAAAGAAATTAAAAATATATTTAAAGGTTTTAAAGGTTTATGTCTATTTGAAATAGTCACCTACGGAGGGGAAAAGGGAAGAGAGCAAAAGAGAAACACAAGAAATTACTGTTTATTGCATTATAATAAACTAAATTACATCACACCAATATTGGATTACAACGTGGACCCACCTTAGGAATGATTTGTACATCGGGCTTACCTTTAGAAATTATGATACATGACCAATTTTTAGGAATTAAAATATGGGAACAACTTTTAAAAATTACAATATGGGCCTATCTTTGTGATTTGTGAATATGGGACCCACCTTTAGAAATTACAATATGGGTTCGCCTTTAAAAACTACTGTAAATGGGGGTTACATTTAGGAATTACAACACAGGTCTCATCTTTACGAATTAGAATATGGATCCGATCTTTATAAATCTTGCCTTGCATGGGGTTGATCTTTAGAAATTATAATGGGAGACTCATCTTTAGAACCAACCTTTATAATTAACAATGTAAAACCATGTTTATGAATTATTTTACCTGGGGTTCACCTTTAGAAATTATAACATGGGACCCACCATTAATAATTAGAGCATGGGGCCCACATTTATAGCAATGTATACAATGTGGGCAAACCTTTTGTGATTATTATGATCCACCTTTAGAAATTATAATGTGGGTCCACCTTTACAAATAACAATATGGACTTATCTTTTAGGAATGTACATGGTGTTGACTTTTAGAATTTCCATGGGTCCTACCATTAGGAACTAGAGGATGAGGCCCACTTTAAAAAATCTTATAGTATTTTTGGCCCATTTTTAAAATTTACAATGCAAGATATGGTACTTGAGGCCCATGCACCTTTTAGAAAAACAGTGTGGAACTCAACTTTTAAAAATTATAATGGAAGGTCCACCATTAGAAATTGAGTTGGTCGGAATTTCATTGGAAAGTCATCAAAATCCCGAAACTTAAGAATTCATAAAAGCTAAATGCTATTGTGGAGACTCCTTTTAGAAATGTCGTCAAGTGCTATTTGTACAATGAGAGAATTCTTTGCTTTGTAAATTTCTATTCTATGAAGAGAGGAACCTTAGTTTCTTAGTCTCCTAGTAGGAACTTGAAATCATATCTATTAAGAAAAATTAATTCATTTTTATCAATTTTTACAAGAGAAATTATTGCACCAAACAACGAACTAGAGTGTGCTACATGAAAAATTGGTTTAAATTTCCTCTCTATTACTAGTTGATGAGTGCCTAAAGATATATTTTAGGCCCCTCAATGAGGACTTGGTTATACTGTCAAATGAGATTATTAGCTTAATTATGTTATTTTATTGTTTGTAGGTACTACAGATATAAGGAGCGAAATTCAGAACTAAAATGGAAGAAACCTCACCAAGCACAGGAAGTGTGCCAAATATGAGAAGAGAATCAAATAAGAAAGAAAAACAAGAGTCCAAACATGCCTTGGAAGTCCAACATGGGTCCCACTTGCGCCATAGCATGCCAACATGGAAGTTCCATTAATTACACCATTATTCTCAGAATTTTCAGGGGTAGCAAATTAAAATGGTCATAACTTTCAACCTGAGTGTCGGACTAGTGCAATCTATGTACCGTTGGAAAGCTCTTTTCGAGTAAATATCCATGGAACCCAAGATTGTATAAGTTGGAGATATATTAAGGGAGATATGACCTCAGGAAAAGGGCGTCCAGATGCCCGGCCACATAGAGCACCCGGAGGCCACTATCTCCGGGCGTCTAGACGCCAAGACCAGGTGGAGTCCGCCTCTAGTGCGTTTTAAAGGGATTTTTCGATGTCCATAGTCTATATAAAGCATCCAAACTCAATTTTAAGAGGATTCACATCTTAGGAGAAGATTTGGAGGCTGGTTAGGGAGCTTTAGAAAAGCGCTAATGAGGATTTTGTCCGAGATTCTTCGTTAACCTCTCACTATGCGTAACTAAATCTTTATCTTTGGGTTGCGATGAAGCCATAGTCTTATATTTTGGTGATATATAGGTTCTAGGGTTTTACTTTGAAAGCTATTTGGTTATATGACATGATGTTATCCATTGATTGGATTTTATTAATGCAATATCTCTTTCTTTGGTATTTTAATCTTATAGATTCGAATACTAGTTATATAACAATGCTTGAATGAATGTGTTAGATTTAGGAAAATTTATGCCATAGAGATAGGTTATGCCCCAATCTACATCCACATACCTTATTCGTTGACTTTGTGAAGGTTTGTAACCAGAACGAGTCTTTTTAGCGTTGATAGTGGAACCCTATGTCTATACTTGCCATTGTGCGAGGTTAGAGTGGATTCGTACCCTGAGATCTTTTCTCTGATTGGATCAAAACATTGTCTTTTAATTTGTTAATTTAGGAATCAAACCCATCAAACCAACAGTTTGTTTTCTAGAGGGATTAGTTTAGGAATCAACACTTTGATTTCTATTAGGATTAGTTTAGGAATTTAGGAACCAACATGACTTAGCCTTTTTGTTCCAGTGGATACGATACTCAGTTAACATCTTTGCTTTTTTCGAGTAAAGATAGTAGCGGGGGGTAATTTATATTTGCAACCCTGTTTTGGGACAATCAAATTTTGGCGTCGTTGCTAGGACAATTACCACGGTTGTTTGTTTCTTTTAATTCTAACATTAGTTTAGTTCTTTTTCTTTTCAATTTTTTTTTCTTTTTCATTCTTACTCACATCTTTTGTTATTATTATTGTAGGTTATTGATTCTAACAAAAAAAAAAATTTCTTAGAGTTTGTGTAGGATCCAGGAGAGTTCTTGAAAGTTAAAGTTCTACTCAAGTAAAGTTTTCCTTCATCTAAAACACGGTAAGCCTAAACTTTCTGATTCTTTTCATATAATTGCGTAAGCGTTGTGTGTGCATGCTTGGTCGTCGCTCTTATCATCCAAATTTGGTTTCTCTAGACCAAACTTTAGAGCAAGTCCTTAGGGAAATTAGATCATCCAAGCACTCATCTAATTTTTCACACACAAATTCACAAAATGGCTGAGGAAAGAAAGGAAGGGGAGGCTCCACTTGGAACAACCCCTCTCCGGCCCTTGTAGGAGCACTATACTCATTCAAAATACGCGTCACCATCGTGTATTCAGCTGCCTACTGTCCAGGCAGATCATTATGAAATCAAGCCTAGTACTATCAATCTTATTCCTTCTTTCTATGGCTTGAAAAATGAAGATCCGTACAATCACATAGATGACTTTCTGGTTATTTGCTCCACTGTAAGAATAAACAATTTTAGTAGTGAGGCCCTCAAGATGTTTCTTTTTCCATTTTCGCTAAAGGACAAAGCTAAGTATTGGCTAGGTACTTTACCAGCGAACTCCATCACAACTTGGGCCCAATTACAACAAAAGTTCTTAGATAAATATTTCTCAGTGGGCAAAACCAATCAATTCAGGAGATCTATCACATCGTTCGCCCAAACTGATGGCGAACAATTTCATAAGGCATGTGATAGATTCAAAGATCTCATTAGGAAGTGTCCTCATCACCAAATTGCCAAGTGGCAATTGGTGCAATTCTTTTATGATGGATTGTCTCCTGAATGGAGAAACATGGTAGTCACCACCAGTGGGGGATCTATTATGTTAAAAATGAGGATGAGGCATGGGAGCTTTTTGAGAATATGAGTGAGACCTTTCAATACCATGCCTCCACTGCTAGATTGGAGAGGCCGGCAGCCTCTAACTCCCACAAGCCTAGAGGGATGTTTGAAATTCAACCCTCTAATGAACTCACCACTCAAGTGGCTGCCTTGACCCAAAAGTTGGATCAACTATTGCCTGTGGGTCAATCCCTCCAATCTCCATTTACTCAGGGTGTTTGTGCTTTATGCTCCAGTCCTGCTCATTTTGTGAGCAATTGCCCTGCTACCTCACAATTCCCTGACTTTGTGCAAGAACAAGTGAATGCTGCTGCACAGGGGTTCTCTAAATCGGGTAATGATCCATTTTCAGATACTTACAACCCGGGATGGCGCAATTACCCCAATTTTGCCTGGAAGTCGCCCAGCCAAGGTACTTCATCCTCTCACCCACCAAGGCAGAATTTTCCTATTAATCCTGCGGCCTATCATTCCCAACAAACTTACCACCACCCCAACGCTCAACCACCGTGAAGGAATCCATCCTTTGAAGAGACAAAGCTGCAAGAGCTCAAAGCAACCACTCAGTTGGTCCATTCCCACTCCCTGTCCATAGCCATGCTAGAGGCCCAGATAGGCCAAATTGCTAATGCTCTTAACAGAAGAAAGGATGGACGTTTGCCTAGCCAACTCACGGTTAACCCTAAGAATACTTTCGAGGTGGGTAATGGCTCACAACCTCATGATACATATCATGAGCAAGCCAAAATGGTTGTCGCATTGAGAAATGGGCGTGAGGTTGAAACTAGGCCTGTGGAGTCTAAGAAGGATGTGAGCAAACCTATAGCCAATCCCAAGATTTCTGAGGCTGAAAGGGTTTCTAAGGGAAAGGAGGTCACCCCTCCTAGTTCTTCATCTGTCCCGGCTGTGGCACCCCCATATGTGCCTAAAGCCCCTTTTCCCACTTGTCTTGACACACCCTCTCCCTTTAATAAAAAGGGAGCCACCATGGATGAAATGCTAGATGTGTTAAAACAAGTAAATGTCAACCTGCCTTTGCTTGATGCTATCAAGTAGGTGCCTTCTTATGTGAAATTTTTGAAAGATTTGTGCACCCAAAAGCGCAAATCTAAATCTCATGTGCCAAAGAAGGTCTTGCTCACCGAGCAAGTGAGCTCGATTTTCCATAATGACAATCCTCCCAAGATGAAAGATCCTGGCACTCCCACCATTACTTGTATCATTGGGAGTCACATTATTGATCATGCATTGTTGGATCTTGGAGCGAGTGTCAATCTCTTGCCTTACTCGGTGTATGAGTACATTGGGCTGGGGGAATTGAAGCCCACTCAAGTTACATTGCAACTTGCTGACCGATTTGTCAGGGTACCCAGGGGAATAATTGAGGATGTTCTGGTCAAGGTCGACAAGTTTTTTTCGCTGTCAATTTCATCGTCCTTGACACTGAACCAGTGCAAAACCCGAGGAAACACACTCCTGTCATTCTTGGCCGTCCCTTTTTGGCCACGGCCAATGCGAACATTAATTGTCGAACCGGAGTTATGAATGTTTCCTTCGGTAATATGAAAGTGAGGCTGAATGCTTTTAGGGCCTCTCATCAACCTCCATACAAGGAAGACTGCTTTGCAGTCGATGTTTTTGATGAGCTCATGGAGAAAGCTCTTAAACCTAAGAATACCTTACCTGTTATCCATGCTCCTTATCTGTCTGACGATCAGGAAGATCATATGCAGGAGGTAGACATGAAAAGTGCCGAGTCATGTCTTTATGCAGGTTTGGATTGTACTTCATAGGATTTATTTATTTATTTATTTTGCTTGCCACTGACATTTTGCAGGTACTTTGGTCTGAGTTGGGGGGTGTCATCCCCGTTTTCCTCCATTCCACCTTATGTTAAGCGGTACCCAGGTGATATCCTTCCTTTTCCTTTACTTTCCTTGTCCTTTATATCTCATTATTTTTGTGCTTCACATTGTGGACAATGTTAGGTTAAGTTGGCGGGTGGGGTATTCATCTGTGGGTTAGTCTTAGTAGTTTTTGTTCTTTTCCTTTATTTTTAGTTTAAAGAAAAGATTTAGATTTTTGCCCCTTTTGTTAGTTTTTCGGGGCAATTTCTAAGAGGATTTTATGAAACGAAGATACCTTGATTTTTGGAACATTTTATTTTGTAAAGAAAAAGAGAAGAAGGGTTCACTATCTTGTTTTTAGGAAAGAGTTTTTGAGAAATTGTTGATCTCTCACTTAACACGTATTATATAAAAAAATTGAAATGTGAAGCTATGATTTCCATACTTGTGAAAACTTCAGAACAATTATGATAGAAAGCAGACCCTCGGTTATACAGTGTCCTAGTTCAACTGAGTGGATTTATCCACAAATCGGTGAATTAGTTCTGGTATATGGAAAGGATTGCCTATTGCTAGGGACCGTATTGAAAAAAAAAAAAAAAAAGTGTTTAGCTAGAAGTCTTGAAAAGAAAAGAAAAGAAAAAAAAAAAAAAAGAAAAAAAAGTCGTGACTTGTTTGAGTTCGTAGTCTTTTTAACTCCAGCCAGTAAGCCCATAGGGGTATTTACATACTTAGTGCCTTAAAGCCATCTGGTTTGGGAGTAATTGGCCGAATGCTCGTTACATGGATTAATTAGAAAGCTTAAGGGACTTAGGCATTGCACAGTCACATATATGTGTTTAAAAAAAAATCACTAAAATAGTGTTGCTGCGGCCTTTGGAAAAACAATAGTGTAAAAGTCACCATAAATGCCTTGAGAGGAATCATGTTATCTTTTACTGAGGTTAAGTGGCCCAGAACTTTTAAAGAAAAAGAAAAAGATGTGTTTTCTTGGAAATTCTTAGTGGATTGTTTTATGCTTTCATGCTTCTATATGTACACAATTTACACCATGCACGGTCAATTTTTCCAGCAAAATTTTGAGGATTTATGACCAAAAGATAGGATTTGTGAACCAACTTTGAGATGTGTATTGAAAACTCTATAATCAAGAATATCCGGTGTTCGTAAACATCATTTTGGATAAGACCCCCTACTTTTGTGTTTTAGGAATTTTGTAGGTAGATTCACTGCAAACCCTCACGAGACTATAACTCGTCCTCTAGGGCGAACTTAGAGGTTTTAAAGGCTTGTTGCACATGCTAAGTGCATCTGTGCTCCCTACAAAAGTGGCTTTAGTTAGTTTTTCCTTTTGTTTTAGCTTTGCTTTAGGTCTAGCAAAGTGTAAGTTTGGGGGTGTGATGAGAGCCTAAAAGATACATTTTAGGCCAGGCCTTGGTTATAGCACTGGATGAAATTAATTAGCTTAATTATATTATTTTATTATTTGTAGGTACTACAGTTATAAAAGTGGAATTCAAAGCTAAAATCGAAGAAACCTCACAAAGCATGATAAACAGGAGTTGCAAGTGAGGAAACGTGTCAAATATGGGAAGAGAATCAAATAAGAAAGCAAAGCAAGAGTCCAAACATGCCTTGGACGTCCAACATAGGTCCCACTCACAATCCAACATTTCGTCTGAGATTCTTCGTCAACCTTTCGCCATGCGTAACTAAATCTTTATCTTTAGGTTGCGATAAAGCCCTAGCTTATATTTTGGTGCTGTATAGGTTCTAGGGTTTTACTTTGAACGTTATTTGGTTATATGACATGATGTTATCCATTGAGTGGATTTTATTAATGCAATATCTCTTTCTTTCGTATTTTAATATTGTAGATTCGAATACTAGTCATATAACGATGCTTGAATGAATGTGTTGTTAGATTTATGATAATGTATGCCATAGAGATAAGTTATGCCCCGATCTACATCTATATCCCTTATTTGTTGACTCTGTGAAGGTTTCTAACCAAAACGAGTTATTTTAGCGTTGATAGTGAAATCCTAGGTCTGTACTTGCCATTGTGCGAGGTTAGAGTGGATTCGTACCCTAAGATCTTTTCTCTAATTGGATCAAAATATTGTCTTTTAATTTGTTAATTTAGGAATTAAACTCATCAAACCGACACTTCGTTTTCTAGTATGATTAGTTTAAGAATCAACACTTTCTTTTCTATTAGGATTAGTTTAGGAATTTAGGAACCAACACGACTTAGCCTTTTTTATCCCAGTGGATACGATACTCGGTTAACATCTTTGCCAAGTAGAGATAGTAGCGGAGGATAATTTATATTTGCAACCCTGTTTTAGGACGATCACTAGTCATATTATACCAACCATAATTAGATTTTATATTTGATCGATTTGCTATTGAGAACAACTCAAACGCCTTATCCCTTAAGTCAGATGATTGAAAGATGATTTTACCCCTTAAACTAAGGACCTAACGCTAAAAGCTAGCCTTAATTGAAAATATATTGTAAATGGTCATGGTTGAAAACCAGAATATTACAACCATTAGAAGTTTGTATAAAGCAATACAATTAAAATGGGATTTTGATGCAATACTTGGAAATGCAGCAAATGCTTGATGATCCCTTTGACTCGACCCCATTGATCATGGGTTTGCTAGTGTTTATATTTTCCCAAAATTCGTGTGAATTTTAGAGATTTTGGCCTTAGTTAAATTTGAATAACTTGGATTTTTGATTATTTTGAAAAGCAATTTTGAGAGCAAATGTGTAGAGAACAAAAAAAGTCTGCAAATATGTGATACTGAAAATTTATGGATTTTGATAGTGCTGTTTCGTTTAGCCATGGCCATTGATAACCCCACCTTGTGAAAAAACAGTGATATGTTTGCATATATTCTCTAAATTAGGAGCAACGTTATGACTGCCAATTTTTATAGGCTAGAGCAAAAAAATTTATTTATACGATATTGCATAAAAACCCTTTTTGTTGGGTGATTACGAGGCATATATCTATATGAAATTGCATATTTTATAATTTTATGTAGTATTGCACAGCCCATTTCATTCTAATCCATAAATTTTATAGGAGTATAGTACGTGTGGGGTAATATGCAAAATTTGGTAAATGGCCTGGCAAATCCATTAAAAAAAGACCTTGTAATTTTTTGTCAAACAAACCTGTTTGGACAAAACAGGATCCAAATCCGAGCACTTACCTTGGGTGCCATCTTTGAACCCCATTATAATCAAGTTCGGAATATCCCTTGTTTGGACCAATGAGGGGGTGACACATGGAGGAGATGCTTAATGTATCCAGCCTCCAGTCCAGGTGATGGACCCGGCTTCTGGCGCTCGGCGCTATCGAGGTCGGCGGACATGGGAGTCCGAGGGGTCCGACCCTTTCGTGCCCAAAGGCAAAGCCGGCATCAACCTTTGTTTTTTTTTACGGGTATGCCAGATCTTCTACTCTATTTGGAATTGACAGATGGTGGTCCGTAGATCCACTTTCGCAAGTAGAAAAGGAAATCAACTTTTTTTCTAGTTTTTCATTGCACATATATTTAAGAAAAGAGACATGGTTTGTTTTTAATGCCGTGAGAGGCAATGTTTGCCGTAAGAGGCGATTTTCACCGTGAAAGGTGATGTCTGCCGTAAGAGGCGATTTTTGTCGTGAAAGGCGGTGTTTGCCGTAAAAGGTGATTTGCAATTTTTATCAATAATGTAAGACAAGAGTTGTGATTTTTATGTCTCTTTAGAAAAATACAAACTACAATGAAAAGCAAGAAAATGGAATCTAACTTCTCAGGAGACTGTGGGGACTCGTTCAGATTGAGGGTCATAAGCTATTTGTGGACTTCGCCATCATCCATGCAGATGAGAACAGATGATGCTTTTGATTCACTAGGCTCGGATTAAACCTCAGATTTTTAGAGGATAAAGACCGAGATGAGGTCTTATATCCAATAAAAAAACTAAGTAGATGGGCTGAAAAGCCACGTTTAAGCCATTGAGACAAGAGGAGGAGGCCTTGGGGGCACCCCCCAAAGGGACTTTGGTCACCTTGTAGTGGTGGTCGGTGCAGGACTTCTTCAACGGAGGAGAATTTGTTGTGGGAGCATCGTAGCAAAGTCAATTCTCTAGATTTTTGTTCGTCTGGATTATGGGATCGATTTTTTTCTCTATGGACCCTTTCTTCTTAGATTGACCTCCTTTTACATTGAGACAAGCGGTGCTGAAACTCAACTTGGTGCCCAAAGCTTGCTGTAGACTCTCCCAAAAGTACGAAGAGAAACGCGGGTCTCTGTCTGAAACAATCGAAGCTGGAACTCCGTGCAAAGAGACAATCTTGTCCACATACAACTTAGCAAGAACGTCGAGTCCTGCTCTCATCGAGACTGGCAAGAAATGAGCTGACTTAATCAGTCTGTCCACGATCACCCAAATACCATCGCTACGTCTCCTAGTAGCTGGAAGTCCTGCGATGAAGTCCATGGTAATGTGCTCCCACTTCCACTAGAGTATGTCGAGCTGGTGTAGTAGTCCTGACAGCTTCTGACGTTCGGCTTTGCCGCGTCTATTTCCTTTTTGGGCAAAACCATGTTGGAATGACCTGAAATTTGATGTAGAGCCTTCTAGTGGTATTTTGAGGCCAGCTGTGTACTTTATTTTGTGAATCAGGATCTTTGGCTTCATCGCCGCCGGGAGCTCCTGTTTAGCTACTGGAAGAGTAAAGTTAGGCCAAGTGATGTCGAAATGGCTGAAAACTTCATGTGTACTTTTCTTTTGGCTGTTTTGAAGAATCTTGCAGTTTTTGTTTGATTCTAACAAGATTTAATGGTTGAAGTGACATTGCCTATTTGTAGTAGTATGCAGCTTCATGTAGCTTTCAATGTTGAAGAGGCAAACTGACATTTTTGGTGTCAACACTAGGCAAATTTTGTTTAAGGGCTCTGGTCCACTCAACTAGACAATTTGTAGCAAGAAGTCCTTACATCCACATGATCACATATTTCAGGACTAATTTGCCCTTTCAACCGTTTTAGGTATAAAATTTTAAAATTTAAAATTTCAAATCTTGTATTCTCCCTCCTTGGGCTTGGGCAACCCTGTGCCGACAGAGATTGACGAGATTAAGTCACGAGGAGTTTCCAGGGCTATTGGACGTTGGAGTCACGAGGTGGAAACTCTTGTTTCATGCCCATTAAAGATCCACAGTGCATCTTGTTCGTTTGATAGAAACAAGTAGTGGACAAGTCATAAGAAAAGACAAAAGGTCTTTTGACTTTTGAAAAAAAATGGGAGAGGTTCTTGTCTTGCTGGGTTCTCATCGCAGGAGTCATCGCCGGAAGAGATAAGGTGTAGAGAATATATCTCTTTGTAAATTGATCACCGAAGAAGGCTGCCTGCACGCCGTCGTCATCGCCGGACGACGCAAGCCATGGCCGTCAGAGTTCGCCTGTCGCTGGAGAAGAAGCAGCAAGGCGCTATAGTGTCCATGGTTCTGTTGCAGAAATAGAGCCTGTCGATGAAGAAGATAAGACTCAGTTGAGTTAGTTTCCAAGCCAGGGTCAAGTCCGGGTCAGTTCTAACCTGTCCGCAGCAGGAAGCCCAGTTCAGCATTAACTAGCAGCCAGCCAGGCCTGACGTCACTTGTCAAATTTATCTGAGTTTTTGACAAATTTATATGAGTTTTTGTCAAATTCATTTGAGTTTTTGATCTTTTGTCAAATTTATTTAAGCTTTGCGCAAATTTATCTGAGTTCTGAAACAAATTTATCCAAGCTCCGAACAAATCTATCTGAAATTTCGGTTATTTATCTGAGTTCTGGAAAAAATTTATCTGAGTTCTGAACAAATTTATCTGAGTTCTTGCAACTTTATTTGAGTTTATGAAAATATGGCTGAATTTTTGACAAATTTATCTCCATTTTTAAAATTTTAATTGAGTTTTTGAATGAATCTTTCATTGTTTTTGGAAAATTTATTTGTATTTTCTTAGATATATTTGTGTTTTTGAATTTTATTTATGTCTTTTCAAATTTATTTGTATTTTTTTAAATAAATTTAACTAAGTTTTGACAAAACCACTTGAGTTTTTGGCAAATTTTTATGAAATTTGAAAATTTGGTTTATCTTCGTTTTGGCTAATGTATTTGTATTTTTTTAAAATTTATTTATATTTTTTAATTTTACTTACGTCTTTTGAAATTTATTTGCTTCTTTTGAAATTTATTTACATTTTTTTAAAATTTATTTGCATCTTTTGAAATTTATTTTCATTTTTTAAAATAAATTTAACAGAGTTTTGGAAAAAATAGTTGAGTTTTTGGCAAATTTTTCAGAAATTTGGAAAATTGATTTATCTTAGTTTTGGCAAATGTGTTTGCGTTTTTGAATTTTATTTGCGTCTTTTGAAATTAATTTGCGTCTTTTTAAATTTATTTACATTTTTTGAATTTTCTTTGGATCTTTTGAAATTTATTTGAGTCTTTTGAAATTTATTTACATTTTCTGAAGTTTCTTTGGATCTTTTGAAATTTATTTGCATCTTTTTAAATTTATCTGCGTTATTTTAAAATTTATTATTTTTTTAATTTATTGCGTTTTTTGAAATTATCTCATTTTTTTAATTCATTTTACATTATTTTGAAATTTATTTGTGTGTTTGTAGAATTTATTTAAAAATCTCATTAATAGGATTCCATTAATCATGGCCAATTAAAGGGCAGTTGACCATTATTTATAAGATATCCCCACCAATCATAGGATATGATTTAAAGAAAGGGCAAATTGGACATTTTAGGTATGAAAATGTGTGTGAGGGACCTTTGGCTGGATCACTTTTTTTTATGAACTGTTTGCCTTAAAGTCACACTTTGAGGGACCTCTGACCAAAGTCACACTTTGAGGGACCTCTGACCAAAGCGCCCCCCCCCCCCCCCCCCCCCCCCTTTTTTTCATTGGGGGCCCGTTCTTTTACTAGAATTCCTGACAGGAATTCAGGCTGTTTGGGAATTCAAAATTCCTGTCAGGAATTCTGTGTTTCATTACCAGAATTCCTGAGCCTTTGAAATTACAGGCATTTGAAATCCCAAAAAACTCAGCATTTGAAAAACCACTTTACCAAGGAGGATTTAAAAATCTCACTTGACACAGGAATTCTGGGAGAGGGACGACGACATTTCGAGAGCTCAGATAAGAATTCAGGCAATAAATGAAACAACAAATTTAGAATTTCAAAATTTGGCAGTATTTCAAATACTAGCATTTGAAATTCTCAGACAACCACCAGACATAAATTCTATGAATTCTAGTAAAGAAACGGGGCCCGGAGGAGATGAGGGTCAGCTGATTTGACGTCCTCCTCCCATGTGTCACCCCTTGTCCAGGTTCCTCTTTGGTCCAAACACCCGGATTCATTATAACCTCTCTTCTTCCAGTACCAAGAGCCAGGCAGAAGTGATGGCACCTTCCATCTCCACAAACCCACTTCTCTCCCTCCTCTTTACCTTTCTTCTCTCCCTCTCCATCTTCCATCCCCTCACCACTGCCCAAAGCCTCTACCAAAAGTGCCAAACCGCACTCGATTACACTTCCAACAGCACTTACGCATCCAACCTCAACACTCTCCTCGCATCTCTACCCTCCAACGCTTCTCGCAACGATGGCTTCTACAACACCACAGTAGGCACAAACCAAGACTCCGTCTATGGCCTCGTTCTCTGCAGAGGAGATGTAACACAAGCCATATGCAAAAATTGCGTTGATGTAGCCATCAAAGAAATCAAACAGCTATGCCCCAATAAAAAAATAGCTGCCATTTGGTACGAGTATTGTCAGCTACGTTATTCAGATTAGAGGTTCTTCTCCTTGATCGAGGATGCAGGGAAGATCACTTTGTACAATGCAGCGAGTATAAATAACCCAACTCAGTTTGTTCCTTTTTTGAAAGATCTGCTTAGTAATCTTTCTAATAGAGCTGCAAATGATCCTTCTTTGGGTATGTTTGCAACTGAGAAAACCAAGTTCATGGGGAGTCGGGATGTGTATGGATTGGTTCAGTGCACTAGGGATCTGTCCATGAATGATTGTAGCAGATGCTTGGAAGGTGCAGTTGGGGATGTTATGGGGTGCTGCTCCTCTGATATAGGGGCAAGAGTTCTCACTACAAGCTGTACTCTGAGGTTTGAGCTGTATCCCTTCTACACAGCTTCAGATTCAGGACCAACACCAGCTCCACCAAACCCAACTTCCAAGGGTATGTTACTTATTAGTTTTCGTTTATTCAATCTTTACCCTTTTTACTTATGTTCTTAGTTTTATGTTCTAATTTTTTTGTTTTATTTATTTATTACTGGATTTTGATTTAGTTTTATTTGAATTCGTTTAAAATGATTTTTTTTTGTCATTTTTAATTTTTATAAAAATTAATAATAATAATAATAATAATAATAATTATTATTATTATTATTATTATTTGTTCTAATAGAAAGCCAAAATAGAACAATACATGAGAATCAATATATTGACTGATACTACAATGATTTTTGTTACTAAGGTAGGCCCACTCCATGAATATATATATATATATTTTCTAGGATGGAATTTTAGAAATAGAAAATAAAATATCGCATCAAAATATGAATATACATTGTAGGAATGTCACAGTAAGAACTATGGAAGAACTGTCCATGGGTTTTTACTGTGGTCCTTTTTTGAGCAATCTAGCCCTCAATTACCCCCTCAGACAAACTACCTATTGGCAAATTGCTGTGACTCCAAATTTGACACTCATGCAGTTGCTATTGTTAGATTAAAACTAGCCAAAGGGGCCTGTGCTCAGCCCATACTGAAACAGAGAAAATATATTAAATTTTAAAAGAAAAACAAAAAAAAGGTATTAGAGTTTAAAAAATCCTAGAGATTATTAGGAATTACATAGATTCAAAATAAATAAATGCATATTTATAAAGAGATAAAACTTTCAATATTTCCTTTGTGCGATATCCTAAGGCCGTGCGATATTGCACACATCATACTCCGCGATATCCTAGGGCCTTGCGATATCGCCAATATTACCATGTGCAATATTCTAGGGCCCTACGATATCGTACATTATTATATAATCAGTTCTACAAAAAATATTTAAAGTTTGACTGTTGTGGGGCAAATGTCAGATGTAAGATTAGTCGTACGGTTAATATCCCTAAGAAAAATCTGTTGGTGGTATGAGAAACATGAGATGAAGAGATTGTTTTAGAATTAGGAGAGAGATTATCACTGTTTCTTTTTTTTTCCGCAGAATGAAGGCATTTCCATAAAAACAACCAAGACAATTAACAAAAGGGAAATTCTATATGTACCCTCTATTTTAGTGAGCACACCCTCCTTAAAAGAAAAAAGAAAATACTATTGAAAAAGGAATGTGGGTAAAATAGGTGGGTGGATATAGAATTTTCCTCAACAGAACAAAACGGGGAAGACGAGGCAGAGCCTCAAAACATCATAGGAACTGTTGAAATGGGCCCCCATGATTATTCCACTTGGGTCAGCAACATTGGCCATACAAACACATTCCCATGAAATGGCGGACGCATGTCATAGTACGTGGGTTTGGCCGCCCCAGGTAGGTGCTTGAGCTCCCTTAAAGGGCCATGGCCTGCATGGGCCACGCACCCATCGAAACCCAAGTCCGCACCACCCATGACATGTGTCGCCCCAGTCTAATATCGAGAAGTCCAATCGATTTCATTCAAACCCCCATCCCAAATTGGCAAAGATTCTCCAGGCCAAAATCCTACTTCTTCCTCCCCTCCTGCTCCGGATTTTGGTCGTCATATAGATTTTCTCTTCGGTAACGGCAACAGAAACGTTGTCGACTCCCACTTTCTGTCCAGCCATCTCTCTCCTTTAAATCTCCAAATCTACATCCTACGATGCAGAAAACCCCAAATCTCAGCAGCATCGTCGTTGGCTCCCTCTCCCTCTCCCTCTCCCTGTCCGGCCATCTCTCTCTTTCACTGGTGCAAAAGAGGTTGCTTTAATCATCTGTTTCTATTTTTTTTTAATGTTAAATGTTTTTATAGGAAGAGAAGGTTAGATTTTCTTCATGAGATGAGAAGATTGGGTTTTTTTTTCATTTATTGGGTTTGGGTTTGTCTAAGATTTGAATTCTTTTTATATCATTCTGCCCAATCTAGTTGATTCTTTCGTCCTGATTGTAATGTGATGGGTTGATTCTTTTTTCCTGACATTCATTTTGAATGGTGTGGATTATTATTATGTGGGCATGGCAGTGGAGTCCCGAGTGAGTTCACTCGTTCGTGGCACGGGGTTAATCACGTTTTCATCATGCGCTCAATCAAATGGTGGGACCTGCCTCTATTGAAATGAAATTTCACCATATATCATTAGAGTGGATGAAATTGGAATTAAACAATTGTGTGATTACTGATTAGGGAACTTTTACCACACAAGTACATTGCATAATGTAGGACTAACAAAAGGAAAATTATCATATAATCCATGAGGTTTGACATGTTAGTCCTTAAATCCCATTCTACCCATTTCATGATCGAACTTTAAATATTGTCACCAGAGTCAATTTTTTAAAACTTTTTTGCCTCAAATCCCAGGATATCATGGGAACCGTGCATGTCACAAAAACTGATAAATCACATGATATCATAGGACTGTCCCATGATGTCATGGCTTTTGCTTAGAAGAAGTTTTTTCAAAATGATAGATCTCGAGAAATGGTGGTCATATGTGTATATACTTTTCATAAAGTGTCATATTTCGTGTTGTATAAAAATTGAATTTGCTTATTGGTGGCAAAAAGTATATGATACAGAAACTGATAAATCCCATGATATCAGGCGGCTATCCCATGATATCATCGGATATAATGCAAAAAGTTTAATTTTTTTTTACCAAAGTCAAACGAGTCTGGTGACATCATCTGAACTTTGGTAATGAAATTGGCACAAACAAATTTAAGGAGGACTAATGTGTCAAAACCCCTATAATCTAAAATAGTCACCTAGATGGCCTTGTCCAAAAGAAATGGATAAAAAATATTGTGAAGGTACTTCGAACCAAGAATCTTGTATGTTCAATCAAAGTCCTCAGATAACTTACATGTCTAGTACATATTAGGATTAGAATTCACATTTAAATTGGGGTTAAATTTGCCCACCCTTTATTTTTAATAGCATTGCAATTTCTCACTAAAAGTTATGTTCCAGAATTGATGTATTCAAATTCAGTGAAATGTATAATTTCTTTTTTTCTTTTTTTTTTTTTTCAATTTATCTCTACTTCTATATATCAATATTATTTTTGGGTAAGCTTTTGAACGGGTTATGTGGTTATACCAATCAAATTTCTCTTTGTAACTAAACGTTATGCCATACAATGTCTCCAAACCAGGCAAGAAAGGGAAAAGATCATGGGTTGTTTCTATTGGTTTTGCCGTAACATTTGTTGGGCTTGTTCTCTTGGGATGCTGCATCTTCCACCTTCTGCGTAGGAGGAGAAAACTACAGGAAGGTAAATACCTAGTTAAACTATTTAACATAGTTAAGTACATAGTTGAAACAAAATTCTAAATAAAGATTTTTTATCCAGCGAGAAAGCAACAAAGCCCTCATGCTTTGTTAAATAACTTGGATGTAACAAGCACCGACCTTCTGAATATAGATATATATGGAGGAAGTCCAGGGGAAAATCATGAGTTACCATTCATTGATTTTGGTACTATTCAACATTCTACAAATAACTTCTCTTTTGAAAACAAGCTTGGACAAGGTGGATTTGGCGCTGTTTATAAGGTAATGATATAGATTATGCTCAAAGTGATTGAATAATCTATGAAAATTAAGCTTTATTGCTTCTCATCAGCAACTTGAAAATGTTGTAGGGTGTACTGGCAGATGGAAAGGAAATTGCGGTCAAACGGCTTTCAATAGGCTCCAGTCAAGGCCTAAAGGAGTTCAAGAATGAAGTTATATTAATTTCGAAACTTCAACACAAGAATCTTGTGAGGCTAGTGTTCTTTTGCATGGAGAAGGAAGAGAAGCTCCTCATTTATGAATACATGCCCAACAAAAGCCTTGACTTCTTTCTCTTTGGTATGTTCCTTTTATGATTTTTAAATTATATGTGCCCCCAATGAGTTTTTCTCATGCCATATATCATATAGGACTTCTACACTCATTTTGACATTTCCAAGCGGCAGGGGCTATCGGTGCATAGAATACATATGACTTGAATATATAGGAATTCATGGTCAAAAAAGGTGAGGAGTGAAAAATATCTGAGGGGTGACGGATATGTTACAGGGGGTGAAGGATATAAGGCGGTGATGTTGATGAGAAATTACTTTCATAGTATTTGCATTGCAACGGTGATGGCTGGGTATTCATTTCTACATTCCCTTGATTCAGTTTCTATTAAAGAGGAAGATGGTCATTTTTGGATATTCACCTTTGATTAATGCATATTTAAACAATTATAGAAAGATCTTAGAATTATGAGGAATTCAATTACAAGAAACAAGCCCTAAATGTGGAAATGAGAGATGTGCTTGATTGAACTGATGGAATGGATCACATTATAGATATTTTAGCAAGGTATAAAATTATAAGAATCAAAACATTCCCATAATTTCACTGCAACAATCTTGAGAGGAAATCCTCTCAATTTATACAAGAAGAACAACCTACTAAAAGATTACTTATATTCAAATTAAGCTAATGTTTCTCACCTACGCATTATCTCCTTAACAATCATAATGATCCTAACAAACATATGGTTTCTTCAACATCCTCCCCTCAATCACATGATACTTTCAGAGAAAGCTTCTGTGATTATGAACATGAAAAATGTGAACACTTTAATCTTTTAAAATAGATGGTAAAATATCTTAATAGAAACGATCTTCATGTCTTCTTGATGATCACCATCTGTCCGTGGATCCATCATTGTCGCTACCAGCTGCTTTTTGAGTCTGTCAGTGTTGATGACACACTGGATCAGATCTGTCGCGATTTCTTCCAGAAGCTTCGATCGTACAATTTTTATGAAGATGGTGTGATTGTAACGCTTAGATGGATGGATAGGAGATGATGCTTAATTTCTTTTTATTGAAATCATAAAATTTACGGTGATAATCATGGAAGCATGATTATACCCGGCTTGATCGCAAGATCATCACCTGGTCCAAGCTCTGATACTGTATAGACTTTCAATAATCAAGATATTCCCATAAAATCACTGTAAGTTTTATTAAATTAAAAGATCTACATATATAAGAAAATATGAACTAACTTTATCCTAAGGATGAGGATTATCTCTTAAGATCCTAACATCACTAACATTCTAACAAACTCATCATAATTTCTAACATCCCGTTAGAGATTATTATCTTATAAGATAAGATAGTATTAGGTTGGTTTGTATTAGGTTGGTTTGGTTATTAGAGATAAAATGGGTAATTATTAGAGATTTTAGGATTGCATTTGGACTTGAAGAATCTTGGTTATTGCTGTGTATAAATTGAGAGGATTTTCTCTCTTCATCGTTACGGTGAAATTTATAGGAAGATAGTGATTATTAAAATTCTATATAGTATAGTACAGAGCTCGGGCTGGCAATGATCTTGCAATCAAGCCAGGTACGACCCCGTTTCCACAATTATCACTGTCACCTTTTCTATTTCAATAAAGAAATAAGCATCCTCTCCTATCTATCCATCAACCCAAGCCTTACGATATCTTTATCTTCATCGAATTGCACGATCCTTTTGGAAGAAATCGCAACAGATTTGATCCAATGGGCCACCGAAACCGATATACTAAAAAAGAGCGGATTGCGACAATGATGGATCCACGGACAGACGGTGATCACCAAGAAGACATAAAGATTGTTTAAAAAAAAGTGATTTTTTCAGAGATCAAAGGATTTTATTTTCATGTTACCAATCATAGATTGTTTTTCCCTAAAACGATCATGTGATTGAAGGGGGTGTTAGAGATTATTATCTTATAAGAGAAGATAGGATTAGGTTGGTTTTGTTATTAGAGATAAAATAGATATTTGTTAGAGATTTTAGGATTTCGTTCGAATTTGAATAATCTTGGTTATTGCTGTCTATATATTGAGAGGATTTCCTCTCTTCATGGTAACGGTGAAATTTATGGAAAGTATTGATTTACTTTAAATCTCTATACAAAGAAATTATGTGATTTTACTTTGGTGGTTTCTTACTCACATTGATGTGGATTCATGGCCATTTATTTTCTCAATCATAAATGTGTTTCGTAAGGATGTGGCCTACTTTGTAATCATCCTGCCTCTCCATCACCATCTCCCTTGGCCACCACCCATCCCTCCTTGCTTCATTAGTGTCAATGCATCAATTAACCCATCCTTCCATCTAGCCTCATAGTAGCTCCTAAGATGTGTTGGAATTTCGTTTTTCTAAAATAACATGTGATAATTTTCTTTGACATTTCTTATGATTACTAAAGAAATTTACCAAAAAGATTACTCAACAATGAATTTTCATATTACTATTAAATCAGATCAAATCAAGCGTGCTCGGCTGACTTGGAGAATACGCTACAACATTGTCAATGGAATTGCTCGGGGACTTCTTTATCTTCACGAGGATTCTTGTCTCAAAGTTATTCACAGGGATTTAAAAGCAAGTAATGTTTTGTTGGACTATGAAATGAATCCAAAGATATCAGACTTTGGATTAGCGAGGGCATTCAGAGAAAATCACAGTGAAGCTAACACAAACAAAGTAATTGGAACATAGTAAGTATTGCACTCCTATTAGTTTTATGGGAAAAAAATACAGTTAGTGAAAGATACATTTATATGCTTTGGAAAATTAAGCATCCATTTCATTAACTAATACTGAATCCCAGAGATTTCTATGCAATGCCATTGATAGATTGAAAGAATCGAGTTTAAAGCCTAATACGGGTTAAAGTCCCAAATTAGTTTCTCTTTTAGATTTCAATTAAGCAAAGTTATTAAACTAAACTAGAATCAAGAAATCACACACGCAAGAGGGGGAGACACACGATTTTTTACATGGAGAACCTTACTCGGGAAAAACCACGAGTCCTATCACCTAAACTAAGGTAAACCAAACACTATGTAAAAAAAAGTTACAAGAAGTACTCGTATACCCTTCTTCAGTTGTAACTCAACCTAAGGACTATGATGATCTTGCTGACGCTTTGTCGTACGCCTTCATCGTGCTTGAACCAATCACCTTGAATGCCTCTTCAAGGTGAATCTACTACAAGAGAGTAGAAAAAGTTGTCTCCAAACACTTCAGCTTTGCAACAATTGATGCTTTAAAGAAGACAAGAGATCTCTAAAAGAATTCAGTGCAATTCTCTGCATCTTTCTTTTTCTTCAATGCTTCGATCCGGGCAGTCCATTTATAAAAAAACAAAAATAAATCATGAACCCCTATGTTGTCCACATCCTGATGAAATTGCCAATACTCAATTTCGTTATAATCTCCCCCTTTGGCAATTCATGGACAAAACCCCTAATTACAAGAGAAATTCTATCCGGACATAACCCAACACAAAAGAAAATAATTCAACAATCCTTCAGTTCAACATCGTCTTGCAACCCATGCAAATCCTGTCACGTAAACTTGACAACAAACCAAGTGTAATTATCATGCAATTGAAATCTAGAAATTTATATAATCTATTATATATACTCATACTATCTCATACTACTCCCCCTTTTTGTTTAGAATTGACAAAGTTTATACTCCCCCTTTATCAGAGAATGTTAACCTCAAATCACAGAAAATGGAAAGACTCAATCAGGTCAAAAATGTGAAAATCCTCGATGATAAAACACTATAATTTGCAAGATTTTAAGAAACTAGTAAATAAGAAGACACAATATTTAGGAATTTGACGTGTGTACATTGTGTGTGAAGGATGATCCCAAATGGAAAAACACAAAGAAATCAATGATCGGCCAAAAATCAACATTTATTGGGTATAGAGTGAAATTCATACCTATCAGAAACAGACTGCCCGATCAATAATGATGTTAGAAGCTCCCCCTTGATGTCACAGTTTTTTTTCTTTTTTTATATTTAAACCATCATTGACCCAAGTCAAAATTTTCTCAACCATAAGAGTTTTCAAGTTCGAATGCTAGAAGAAAAGTTAAAATCAAGGGAGCAAACCTAGTTATTAACTTTTTCCCTCGCTCATTTTTCTTTCTGATTCAGAGATTTATGAGTTCATACAATTTGAGCCAAGTTAAGACCCAGGGAGCAGACCTAGTCTTTATTCATATCTGCAAATACTCCCTACAAAAATCTCTGCGCACATTGGGCCGAATATATTCACATATAATCATTAAGAAGAGTGCATAAAAAAAATCAAGATCGATGTTCCGAAAAAGTTGAAATCTATTAAGACCGTGAATCCTATCAATCCTAGCGTCACATTAACCCTAAGTGAGTGTCCAAGTAAGTCATCGTGTGCTTGAAGACGTGTTCAAAAATTTTGAATAGTGTACTAAGAAATTCAGTTCCAAAAATAAGCAAATCAAAGTGTATCACATGCCAGATAATCATAAAATTAACCCGAAAAAGCATGCATGTGCAAATCAAAACATGAATTGAAGCAAGATTTAGGGTTGTAGGCCAATGCATAGAGACTTACCACCAGATTCTTTACCTTTATTTGGAATTGCAATATTTCTCTTACCAACAATCTAAGGCTTGCTGCCGTCCCCAAATCTAACGCTACCACCATTGTGGCTCTTGAAAGAGGTGAAAAAAGATTTATCACCAGTCACGTGTCTCGAGCAGCCAGTATTCAAATACCACGCATGTGAATCTTGAGCACTAAGTGCTGTGTGGACCACATTAAAGCGAAGGTCAGACTTACGAACCTAGACAGACTTTTTGTTGACATGTTAAGAAGAATAATGCATTTTTCTCCGCTGATTTCTCAATTTATTACAATGTGGTTGGATGTGCCCTTTAATCCCACAAAAGTGACAGATGGCGATGAATCTAGGATTTGGCACAGTCCTTTTGTTGACAGTATTCAAATGTCTAGTGTTTGGATAGGTGGGAGTCATCGAGTACATAGTGGGTCCTTGAACAAAAACAGATTTACTTTTGGACTTCGAAGTGGGTGCTTTATGCACTTAGCCAATTCCGTGTTTTCCTGAATCTAGAGCTTGACTGATGTCATCAAGCTTCTTTGGCCCTTTGTTCATGTGATCCAGAGAAGCCTTTGCAGTTGCCAATTCAAAAGTTACCATCTTGAGCTTTCTAGTTAAATCTGCCTTTTAAGCCCTACAGTCACTCAACTCTTTCTTCAAAGCTTCCAAATCCTTTGAAGATTTCTTAACTTGATCAATCAGCAACGTGTTCTTCTTCCCTGCATTAATTAAATTGTTAGACAAAAAAATGCTGATCTTCCAATTGACTTACCTTAGCCCTTGAGTCTTCCAATTGTGCTGTCAGAGAAGGGTTTTGAGATTCTATAGCTTTCAACTTTAGTGCCCTTTTTTCATTAATCTTTGACATACATATGGAATCATATAACAATCTCCTGTATTCAGCTTACAAGTTCTGTTTATTGTTAGAAAACTCATGTAGATTTAAATCTTCATCTGACTTAGAATTATTAGATGTTAGACAAAGCCATGAAAGCTACAATTTTTCCATAATCATTAGAAGGATACTCAGGCCCACTATTTTCCTCCTCTGAATCGTCTTCCCAAGAGATGTTTAAAGCCTTAGCTTTATTTTTTTCTTTCCGATTTGCACACTTTGCAGCAGTGTTATATGATTCCATAACACCTCATTCTGGACAAGTGCGGTTAAAGAAGTTAGTCCAACAGTAGAAACAGATGAAGATTCGACTTGCTACTTGGAATATAGGAACCTTGACAGGCAAGAGCATGAAGTTAGTCGATGTAATGAAAAGGAGAAGAGTTAGTGTAGCATGTCTACAGGAGACAAAGTGGAAGGGGGATAAAGCTAAGAAGCTCGCTGACTGGTGAAAAGATTTTCCTAGGAGGGGATTTAAATGGGGATATAGGAAAGTATAACAAAGGATATGAGAGCGTTTGGAAGACAAGGATTTGGAGAAAAGAATGAGTTAGGAGACACTATCTTGGACTTTGCATTCGCATTTGACCTTGTAATAGCAAATACTTGCTTTAAAAAAAGAGAATAGCATTTAATTACTTATAAAAGTGGAACTAGCATGAGCCAGATATACTTTTTTCTATTTGTTTCCAAGCAATGGATAGGCTTCGAGGATCCTTTCACTGAATTTTTATCGGACTTAGGCACAAATTTAGATTTATTGGGTGCCTTGTTGTTCTGAGAGTCCGTTTTTAAATTGATTTTCTTATTTTTCCACAAATTTCTTAACTTTTTAACAATAAAATTTTCAAACTCAGCATCATCCGATTCATAATCCGATTGAACATCAGAATCATCCTCCGCAGATTTGGAGGACATGGGAGCAATGTCCTTCCCCTTTTTTGGTTGAACAATGATTGGCTTCAAAGTTTTTTAGGTTTCCAACCAATTTCTCAATCGCGAGGGAGTCCAAATTTTGATGATACTCAATTCCCACTACTTTTGGACGAAACCTTTCGGGTAGAGACCGTATTATCTTCTTAACAATTCTATCCTCACAAATTGGTTCTCCCAAATTAAAACTAGAGTTGACAATGTCACTCAGTTTTGCATAGAACTCATCAAAAGTTTCAAAATCTTTCATTCTCAAAGATTCAAAAGCAGTAATTAAATTTTGAAGCTTTGTTTGCTTGACAGTATATATGGCCTCATGAACAGTCTGCAAGATGTCCCATGCAACCTTAGCCGAATTGGATGAACAAATCTTGTGAAATTCTGAGGCAATAACAACATTGAATATGGCATTAATTGCCTTGTTGTTGCAACTAGAGGCCCGTTTTTCCTCTTGAGTCCACTGGGCATTAGTTTTAAGAATTGTCTACCCATCTGCAACAACTGTAGGTTTGGTATAACATTCTTCAACGACATCTCAAACCTCATCATCTATAGCCCTAAGGAAAGCAATCACCATTACCTTCCAGTAAGCATGATTGGTTCAATCAAGCAATGGGGGTTTAGTAGTCGATGTGCCTCCTTTAGTTAATTTCATAAGAGAAAACTGATGAATTGAATGACACAACAAACTAGTGTAATCCGCTATGATACCACGTGAAAGTTGCTAGTTTAAACCCTAACACGGGTTAAGGTCTCAAATCGGTTTCTCTTTTAGATTTCAGTTAAGACAAGTTATTAACCTACACTAGAATCAAGCAATTACACACACAATAGAAGGAGGCACATGATGTTTTATGTGGAAAACCCTACTCGGGAAAAACCATGAGTCCTATCACATGGACTAAGGTAAACCAAACACTAAGTAAACGAAAGTTACAAGAAGTATTCACAGACCCTTCCCTAGTTGCAACTCAACCTAAGGACTGCGATGATCTTACCGACTCCTCGTCATATACCTACACCGTACTTGAACTAACCACTTTGAATGCTTCTTCTAAGTGAATCTACTACAAGAGAATAGAAGAAGTTGTCTCCAAGTCTTTAACACTTCAGCTCTATAACAATGAGTGCTTTGGAAAAGACGAGATCTCTCAAAGGATTCTTGGGGTTTAAAATGGGAGATAATCATCTCTAGGTTTGAGACATGATGGCTTTAAATAGGCTTTGGTTCGTGGGTTGCAACCCATAGGTGTTTTGGAAGGATTTGGAAACAAATAGGAAGCGGTTTCAAAATAAAATTCTAAAATTCCCCTTCATGCGCTCAAGTGCAGATCCAATGTCGCTAGAGCTCCTGGAATGACCATCCAGTTATTTTACGCTTCTGCGCATTCAGTGTGTCAGGCACAAGCACTAGAGAGAAAAGTTTGAGCACATTAGCTGCTGCGTGGGGCCCGTTCGACCCTGTGTGATGAGGCGCTCGAGCGCCCAGTGTAAATTTCTGCAGCTTTGTTTTTCTTAAATGCTTCGATCCGGGAAGACCATCTATAAAAAAACAAAAATAAATCATGAATCCCTGTTTTGTCCATATCCCAATGAATTTTCCAACACTCTATTTCTTTTCATAGATAATGACTCCTAACCGTTACTCTAGTAAATGAAAGCATCAAAATATTATTCACGGTTTTGCAGCACAGATCATCCTTTTTTTAAGGCTTGATTGCAGAACAAAAAGAATATCATTAAGACATGGGAAGAAAAACCCCTTTAGAAAATTACAGCCCAAAATAGGGCACTAAATAAAACAAAAAGACCAAAAAAAACAAAAAAAAAAAAAAACAGCTCAAAAATCAATCTAACAATTCTTGAAATTCTAAGGTGCTAGAGAATAAGGATGAAAATAGCGGTAGCGGCGGGCGTAGCGGCCTGCCGCCAAAATGCTATGTAGCGGGCGATACGTAGCGTAGCGGTGCTACGTAGCGGCGTAGCGGTGCGATTTGAAAAAATCGTCAAAAAAATATGAAAATATTCTAGAAAATCTAGAATATTGGAAAATGAGAGAAAATGTATTTTTTTTGCAAAAGTAACTAAGGTAAGGGGGCGTAGCGGTCCCCTCACTGTATAAGGTCCTGTATCGCTGTATAAATAGAAAATAATAGTAATGATCATTTTTTCACATGTGTTCATGTTGCTTAGTTATGCTAACTTAGAAACTAATGAAAAGCTTATAAAAGAAAAAACTATGTCATGAAGTCAAGACTTAAGAGTAACTAGAGAAAAAAATACATCTACCAAAAGGGGTGTCTAATAGGATGTACTTAGAGAAGAATCATTGAGAAGAACTCTTTGTATCGACTGTAATTCGGCAAGATCATGTGCTTTTTGGTGTTCTTTTAAACATAAAAGAGTAGAAGAGTTGTGTAGAAATGCTATTTAGAGAGAAGAAGAAAAAAAATAAGTCTTATTATGCATTTTAAAAAAATTTGAAAAGTAGGAATTTTTCTCACCCCGTAGCGGCCCGTAGCGGCCCCGTAGCGGACGTAGCGGCCGCTACGGGTGCGGCGGCCGATAAATCGGCCGTAGCGTAGCGGTGGCGGCCGCTACGGCCGATATAGCGGCCGCTACGCTACGTAGCGGCCGCTATTTTCATCCATGCTAGAGAAATTCCAAAGAGTGACTATAGGATCTGGCCCTCAGAGGCCCTAGTGAGATTGTTAGGTCATCCATGCACAATGTTAAAACTTAAATAAAGCTTCTTTTTAGGTTTATGTCTTGTATTCCAAGTATACGGGATCATTGGTTGCCCAATGACCAGGTTCATGGTTAAAGGTATTGTGGTAATTGTAATAGGGCTTTCTTGGGGGCTAAGAAAGTGTTTCTTATAGGCCAAGAAAGTGGAGATTATATATTGTAATATGACCCTAGACTCTCGTGAGAGAGTTAGAGAGGTGTGTCGGAGATTTTCGAACCATTGGAGCTGAATGGAGTACAGTTTTCTTTTCTGTGGACATAGGCAATCTACCAAACTACGTAAATATCTATATGATTTTCTCTTCTTGTGTGGCTTACTTGATTGATTGTCGATTGTAGTGATTCACGATTCCGCACACACGCACAACACTTCTATCTAAGTATACTACTCACATTAGTTTTATAGAAAATAAATACAGTTCAGTGAAAGATAAATTTATAAGCTTTGGAAAATTAAGCATCCATTTGGTTAACTAATGCTGAATCCCAGAGATTTCTATGCAATGCCGTTGATAGATAATGATTCCTTACAATTACTCTACTAAATTGAATCCTCGGAAAATGCAGCGCAGTTTTGCACAAAGGATCTTCTCTGTTTTTTTTTTTTTTTTTTTTCTGAGGCTTGATTGGAAAAAGATTTTCATTAGGACAGGGGAAGAAAAACCCCTTCAGAAAACTGTAGCCCAAAATAGGGCACTACTGTTAATAAAACAGAAAGACCCACGAAAGGACCGGCTCAAAAATCATTCAACAGTCCTTGAAATTCTAAGGTGACTAGAGAAATTCCCGAGTGTGTGACTAAAGGATCTGGCCCTCAGATGCCTGAGAGAGACTGTAAGGTCATCCATGGCACAACATTAAAGCTTAAAGAGAGTTTCTACCAATGGAGTATAGGAGGCCCACCAGTTGATATCCACAAACTTTAGTCATAGCACCTAGTGAATTATCCAAAACCAAATAATAGTGCAACCATTCCATTCATCATATTACACTCTTCCGAAAGAAACAGATTCTCCATTTATTTCATCTATCAACTTCTTGATTAAAACCAAATGTCTACTTCTACATAAAATAATCTCCTACATGAAATTAACTTATAAATATATAAAGTTTATTAGTCCTAACTTGACAATAGCTTTTAGAAAGTGATGGTTTCATATACACTTCCACCATAGAGACATCCTAAATAAACCACCTTTTAATGTACTATTGGGAATTCAATACGGACTATACAAATTGCCCTAGAGTAATTTGAATTTTAGAATTCTTGTGTGCGCTCAAGTTTACTACAGAAAGTAAAGCTGATTAACATTCATGAAGAGTTTTCAATGAGAGCAAAACTACACAAAAAAATTGTCATTTAGAACGGTTTTGAACCGTTTTAAAAACTAAAAATTGGAACGGTTCTGAACCGTTCCAAATTTCTGATTAAAAAAAAATATAAAAAATACCATTCCTAAAACAATACAAAACCAGTCCAAAATTTAAGAAACTAAAACGATTATGTCTAATTCTAATAAAAGGTTTAGAATCGTTTCAAAATATTAATTTGGAGCAATTTTGTACCATTCCAAAATATAACATTCACACATCCATAGACTTTCATACAAATTATATTTTTGTGTATACAATTTTTCTACATATCACATCTAGTAAGTGTCATGAGCATTATATAAGACATGGTACCATGAAAATCATATTTTATTGCTTGAATACCTTATATACACCATCGTAAAACCCATTACATGTCAAAAAATAGAATCATGTTTTTGCTAGTGCTCAAACAAGCTGCCCTACATCAGAACGTCCCCCTAAGAAAAGCTCAATCTCTGACTTACGTGATCACTATGGTAGAGATCCAAGTAATGACAATTCATTCTCTACTTCTGATGGTCGAAGATCGTCGAGATTATTGTTGTCGTTAGCTCTCTGATTGAAAATCTCTAGGCTCTCATATCGGCAACTCTTCAATACCTGTAAAACTAGTTAGAAAAGGAAAGTATTAGGCAATAAAACACTTCAAGAGCTTAGTAAACCTACATAAGAACAAACAAAGGACATCAGAACCCAATAATAGAATGTAATAACTCAACTTCAAGATAGTTTGTAAGAAGAACAGGGTACTCTGAAAGACGAGCCAAACTACTATTCCAACACTATTGACGGCATATGGATAGATGATTATCAAATAGAAACTATTAAAACTCTAGGATTTCAAACTCAATCCCTTTTGGGCACAATCAAGCTCCCTAAGAGGCGTCAAAGTCCTCGAAATAGGATATGAACAAATAGATGTGA
Source organism: Camphora micrantha (assembly GCA_003546025.1). NCBI lineage: Eukaryota > Viridiplantae > Streptophyta > Magnoliopsida > Laurales > Lauraceae > Camphora > Camphora micrantha. Next base: position 7,820,425 of record QPKB01000007.1, read on the forward strand.
GCCAAATAACTTCACTCTAACAATTCTTCTAGACCGTCCAGTTCGTGGTTCATCTCTAACCCAAAAGGATCATTTGGAGAACTTCTTACAATAATCAGTTCCACTAAAGCTTAAAGCATTCAAGAGAAAATACAAAGGGCCTGCTGTGCATATCCAATTGGCCGTAACTCTGTTCACCTATAATTGGTTCATAATGTCACATATAATTTATTTTTTTTAAATGATCTCATTTGAAAGAAGAATATGGGACCTATAAGCATAGAAAACGAGAATTTAAAAACCTTTTGAAAGTGGAACCACATTTCAAGCATTACTATAATAATCAAGGTGACTACTCACCTGTCCAAAATTGAGCATATATGATTTTTTCAACTTCTTCATGGCATAAATCTGCCCTGTAGTTTTAGCACAACAAAGCCACACTTGCATTAGTCCAACAGTTCATCAAAAGAAAGATGAGCTAAAATGCAGAAAGACAGGCCCACACATGTAGGAGTTATAAGAAATTGGTTGGTTGATATCTTGAAAAGAACCAACTAGTTCAGATTCATGTAAATCTTGCAGAAAACAAAGGATTGAAGAAATTCGATGCTTGATATCATAAAAACCTTAAAAAAAATGGAATTAAAATCCTAGAAAAATCAGGAGAGCCTAGCCCTCACTTTTCACTCTCATTTCCATCTTCTCCATCTGAGAAAACAGTCTAGTCAATGGGAAATGTTAACATTGTAACAAGATTTTAGTGAACTATATGGTTGTAGTTGCATTTTCTTTTATAACACCTCATAAATTGAAAGACATTTCACATGGATACATGCACACAAGCGCAAAATCAATGTAACAAATAATTGCAAGGACTAAATGAGAACTAACATGACATATAAAGCTTTTACCTATCAGGTTTGAATAGGCGATGACGATAAACAATCCATCGAAAAAAAAAAAAAAAAAAACAGATTGGAGGAATCCATGTGTACTTTCAATATAAAAAAATGAAGTATAATAAGTAGATTACAAAGTACAATGTGCCACTAGAAGATCTCAAACTGAATATGTTAGCTATAATTGTGTTTTTTTTGGTTATTTTTCTATTGCAAAGAGTTAGTTACTACCCCAACAACTGAAACATGTGTCATGTCATGGAAAATAATAATAATAATAATAAAAAGAATATCAAAGCAAAGACAGAGAAAGATCTTGATAAATATCTAGACAATTCTACCCAAATTATCAATAACAGACTGTAACATAGATCCCACACCACAAAAAGGGATTGGTAAACTAAATGAAATGAAAGGAAAGAAATGCCCCAATAGTTAGATCAAAGCATATCAGTATAGGAAAACACATACTTGAACATTACTAACAAAGCATTCTCATGATTTAATGCATGCCTTCGTATAATTATCAAGTTCAATCATGACAAAATAATTTATACTAGTCAGTCACCTCTAAAGCTATTGCCCCTCTCATAAAAAAATGAGAGAGAAATACATCCACTCCTATAAAACGGAGAAACAATTGCAACAATTAGTAAAGATGTCGACTGAAGGAACAAATGCCACCTGCACGCACATAGGTGTCCACCTACACACATACATTAAAACAACCACCTAATACACTGACAGCCACCTGCACACATACAAATAGCTACCTGCACATAATCAGAAAGTGTAGGTGTAGATTACCAGCAACACAAAAGAAACATATGCAACAACAAAAATAAATAGCGGACCATTTTTCAAATAGGGGATTTGATAACCTCCATTTCAACTTCAAAAGAGAGCCGAAGAATCCAAAACCCATGAGCGTAAACTCCACATAATCCAAACAGCAATCGTCTGGCAAAAATTTAAAACAGAGCAATCTCAACTTGGTTTCTGCAGTGAAGCACTCTTCACTTTCTAAAATCTAATAAAATAAAATCAAAGGAATGTCAAATATCCATGCAACAAGCTAAAAGGAATAGATCTAATAAAGCTACAGTCAGATTCATTAATTCAAACACTACATGGTTTCAAATATGTATAAAAACAGAAAGCCAAAATTCTCCTAGAACTCTATCAAAGAACCTAATTATCACTCTGAACATTTCCAATCATAACCCACCAACGAATTGGAGAAGTTTCCAATTATATCAGATACGTAAAAAAGTTGGCCATGTGAAAAAAACAAATTGGCCATGATTGTACATAGATCCTACTAACCAAAAATAGTCAGACGGGACAAGGATGCAGCCTACTAGATATTCTAACTGTTCTTTTTGTGACTATGCAATCGGCAGCTAAACCATGGTCAAAGGAAAATTCATTTTGACAATGCACTTCATAGTAGTCTTTAAACTATATAGTCAGATGCATAGATACTTTAAAATGGGCAACATATGGTGTTGTATCATATTAAAAGCTTCACATTTTATGTGTAAAACCCATCACTTTATTATTTGCATGGCATGTCCTTACCATATCATTGTCATATCTGAGTATCATAAGTTAGAAATGACCCACTGGCTGCTGCTGCTTTAATTTTTTTTTCTTTTTTTATTTTACCTTATTGTATTCTTTACCTTTAGCAAAGGCCTTACCTGCAACCTTTCCTTCACTTATATGGCCTAAATGACGCCCACACCAAATGTGGCCACATTAGTCATCTCTAAGAGTCCGGATCCTCAGTCATAACAATGATAGGCTTTCTTTGTGACAAGTTTCCAAAAGTACAACATGGAGTCCACATGATGATAATCCGGAGTGTCCAAAATGAATATCATCCCGTCCAATGATATATCCTCAAATATCAATTCACACACATGACAAACATGATTAATGCTGAATCAGCAGTATTGGCACTTGAGTGCCTAGTCAAGTTTTCAATCATATGCTCAATCAAATGGTGGAACCCACTCCTAATGAACTGAGATTTGGGGATATATAATGGGGACCGAGAGTCATCTTGGACGGTCCATATTATCATTATATGGGCCCCATGGTGGTGTTTTAGAGACCTATTACATGAAAAGCCTATCTTACCTCCAACACAGGATCCAGAGTGTTTTTGAACTTCCAATGTAAAGCACAAGTTGAAATAAAACCTTGCCCTTTGTTTTGTATTGTTTTCTTTTTTTCTTTTTTTGTTTTTTGTTTTTTGTTTTTTTGCTTTTTCTGGTTTCCTTCGAAACATATTTAATCCTTTTCTATGATTAACCACCACAAAAGTAAAGTGAATAATATTATTCATTACTACATCAAGCAACCTAATATAGGTGGCCAATACTACATGTACAATAACAAAATAAGACAGGATTGGTAGTATCTATGCCAAAATATGACTTGATTAGCTCTAGAGATATGCTTTATCAGGATGGTACAATAACTATAATAGATGGTTTCCTACAAATAATTTTTTTTTCTTCTTTACAATGCCTTTTCTAACCTTCTTGATTTTACCATCTTCACATGAAATAGTGGATACATGGCTCCAGAGTATGCAATGGATGGTCTATTCTCGGTGAAATCTGACGTTTTCAGCTTCGGTGTTCTTTTACTAGAAATTTTGAGTGGAAGAAAGAATAGCCGATCTTATCTAGCAGAAAATGCTCAAAGCCTCCTTGCATATGTACGCATGTCCCAGCTCAAGTCATATAATCTTTATTTAAAGTTTGAGTTCTTGGGAATAATGGATTTCTCTTATTCTAACTACAGGCATGGCGATTATGGTGTGACGGAAAAGTGATGGAGCTAATAGATCCAATCCTAATTGATTCATGCCCAATGGATGAGGTATTGAGATTTGTTCATATTGGGTTGCTATGTATTCAGGAAGATGCTACAAATCGACCCACCATGTCTTCAGTTGTGCTCATGCTAGGAAGCAAATCCATGACTCTTCCCCATCCCACTAAACCACCTCTTTACGTAGGGAAGAGAAAAGTTATTTCTGAGCAATCCTCGTCCAATGCTAAAACTTCCAGTAATAATGAAGTAACTATTTCTGAAGCTGAACCACGATAGCTTAGCTCGTAGATGGAGACTTCACTTATGGTGTTGCTTGTGGTGGGACAAGAAATGGCTACGGAGCAATTATCAATGTCATTGATATTTGATAAACATGATTACTAGTTATATTAGTGTAAATCTTTAAACATCCCAATAGAGAATTAGTACTTCCAATGTAAACATAAATATAATTTTTTATGTAGAACTGTAAACAAAGATATTGTGTCAATGGAATTTGGACCCTCTTATGGCACGCCTGAAAGAAATCTGAGGCCAGCCCTATATATCCATCAATGGGGCGATCTCTTAAATCTAACCTCTCAAAAGCCCTCCTTCATTGCATCCTTTCGGTAATCACCTCAAAAGTATACATTATAAATTGAATACCTCTAATGGGGTCCTTTTATCCTACCTAGGACAACAATTTACTGCTCTTTTACTATTTTTTTCCTTTTTTTTCTTTTTTTTCTTCTGGTAAATACTCACACACACACAAATACCTGACCAAAGTCCCTATCCAAACGTAGAGCTACAGCCAGGATCATATCCTAGTTAATTATGTGGGGAGAGAGATACCTCACCCAACCTTGTTAAAAACTTGTGGGGAGAGAGAGATACCTCACCTAACCTTGTTAAAAACTTGTGTGTGTGTGCACACGGCGAGTCGCTGCAAACTCGTAAAACGCGTGTCCTGTGACTCGAACACCTGGCCTACCAGACTCTGATACCATTTGTAGGATCTTATACCCCATTGAGCTATCACTTATCCCAAAACCAATTGGTGATAGGAAACGGCACAACAATAGTTTTATGGTGAGGGCGAGGGCGAGGGCTCGACTACAATTATAATCGCTCGGGAGCGAGGGTGGACGTGGACCTCAACAATAATCTATAGGCCTAAGGATCGATCTATGGGCATTGGGGATGCCATTGAGAAGAAATTGTGTTGGCATTTATAACCAATTACATAGTTTTCAATAAAATTTAACACGAAGGCCTCCTACTTGAATTTTTTTCTCTAAATTTGAAATATATTAAGAAAGGGAAGGGGCATTAAAAAAACCCCACAAAAAAAAAAAAAAAATACAATGAGAACCTACAAATATATGAGGAAAGAACTTTACATTACCGAAAAAAAGATACCCATAAAACCAACTGGCCGGACCAAAAACAAAAAACAAGGCTTGCCAAAACTGCAAATTCGAGTAGGAAGGCATTAATCAACATATTGGTCAGAAGTGATGCTTCACCGAAGACTAACCAGAGTAAACTTTTAAAGGGTTTGGTAAGTCTACTAAGAGCAAAGGCGGCATCCACCTTGAAAACCTTAATGGATCTATCAAGAGAGAGGGATGATCTTTTATGCAGAAGGCCATTTTTGGATCTCCAAATATAATGAACAGCAATTAACATGAGCACTCCAATAACTGGCTTACAAGTTCAGCAGCTACCGAAGATAAACTGAAGAGAAGTTACGTAATAATAGAAAGGAGTTCTGGTCTTAATGAAGGGTGCCAAAGTGGGTACCCTCCACGGAAGACAAACTAGTGAATATGAGTCTCAATTATAGCATATGAGTCTAAGGCATATCAGTGAAAAGAGCATGTTAGAACTTCACAAGAGACGTGTTAAATTGTGTGAAAACATACAAGCTTGATTTTAGCAAATACTATGTTTTTGGAAGGCAGGAAAAGGTGCCTTTTAAAGCTGCAGGATATAATTGTACAAGTGAAGATATTTTATACTGGGAAATTCTATATGCACCCACCTATTTTGCTGAGCACACTCACATTCCTTCCTCATGTGTAATTTTTTTTTTTTAAAGGTGGGTGTGCTCAGCAAAAATAGGGGTGCATATAGAATTTTCCATTCTATACTATATTCACTCAAATGTATGCAGATCATCCTTGGTTAATTCAAAAGGTGGAGCATATTACTTTGTGACTTTCATTGACAACTTTTCAAGGAAGGTTTGGATTTACTTCATGAAAGAGAAATTTGAGGTTTTCGCTAAGTTCAAAGAGTGAAAGGCAGCAGTTGAAAACAAGAAGTTAAATAGTTTTCTATTCAGGAACAAAAACTCCAAAACTCAAAATCAGAAAGAGAATCCTGACAGTGGAAGAAACCGAAAGATTTTCTTAGTAGCAGACCAATGCCAAGCATCAACAGATTTCATTTTGGAATGAAAACAAAACCCCCCAAGACAAAGAAAGAGAGAGAAAAAGTGAGGCAAAAAACAAAGAGAAACAAAGAGAGATGACTATGTAAGAAGAAGAAAGAGTATAACGTGGGTCCCACTGAATTTATACATAAATATATTACTGCATAAATGCATACTTATGTATGTACATGGAAGATTGCATGAAACATGGTTTTCTCTAGAAATTGGGGGGAGTAGAATTGTACGTATTTTATATGCTGGGGAGTTGTAAATTATACAGATTGTAGGTATGTAGATAAAATACAATGTATTTTTATACGATGGAGTGATGAGTGATGACATGGAGACAACTCCGAAGGAGGTGGAGAGAGAGACGTTAAAAAATTCCAAAAGTGTCGTAAGGGAAGGATCCTTGTCGGTATTTATATGTGGAATTTTACTAGAATGCCCTATATGTTGTATTGTAATGACAAAACTAACTTGGAAAGTAAGGAAGGAAAATAATGTCTTAGATCGCCAATACAAATCCTATTTATTATATCTAGACCCAACTGGGTTTTTTAAAAGACATTGATATTCTTGACGTCTTTCACCCAACAATACTAATGCCCCCACGCAACGCCTAAATGATTAATCCATAAAACTGCAATCTATTTGTATAACTTCATCCAATTTTATGGACTTATGTTGGATATTTTCATCAATTTGCATTGGATTTCACAAAATCATTAATTTGGACATCTAAGGTTGAATTCAAGTTAGAATCAGTTAAACTTCTCATAATTGCAGCCCATCTTTAAAGGTAGCTCATGTAGACCTTTCTCCAGGTTTTGAGCAAGCACAAGGTATAGCAGACCCAAATGCACCAGTTGACCAACCTTCTACCTTGCTAACCACTCTCAATCAAACCTTTATAGAAAAATTACCAGGCAGCTCGGCAACAATAGGTCCTCAACACATCCTCCAACCATCTTCCAACTCCCACCAAGATAATCTAGGAGCAAAAAAACCGGTTGGTTCTTTTAAAAATCAACAACTTAGCAAAAAAAAAAAAAATCACAGATGCCTTCAGCTATTGGCTAATCACAAGGAGGTCTAGAGGCAGAATCACCTCCTCCAACTCACCCCCATGATAAAGGTTTTATACTGGAATTGTAGGGGAATTGCCAACGCCCCTACTAAAAGAGTGTTGGAAAATCTAGTTGACACCCACTACCCATACTTGATTTTAATTTCTGAACCATTGTCCTTCTCCTCCACCCAATCCCTAAGGTTGACAACTTTGGTTTTGGCACCTTCCAATCTAATGCATCACACATGACTAGCAGCAACTTTTGGTGCATCTCCAAAATCCTCCCACCACTTGACAACCTGATTAGCCTCAGATTTATCCTCCCAACACCTAACTCTACTCCTCTTAAACTCAATTTCAGGTCTTTCAACTCTCATCACATGTTTGTATGGCTCCAACAACCCCTGTAAGGTCCCGTCCATTGAGAAACCTTAGTGGGACCCACTTTAACCAAATCAACCCTAGGTTACCCTTATTGATAGGTAATTAGCATGGATACTAGAGTAGTTTCCCATTTAATTAGACCTAGTTTATAGAATTAGAACATTTTTGAGATTAGTGAAATCATTAGGGATTTAGTTGAACTCCCTAGAATTAATTAGTTGGTTAGAAGCCCTTAGGTGTAAATCCTAAATTATAAGAGGGTTTCCCTTAGAGAATTGTGCAACAATCCCATAGTGACCAAATTAAACATAGCCTCATCCACTAGCCCATTAACTATAGGAGGATACTCTAGTCTTTCTACCTAAATTATTTTTCTCCAAATTAGAAACTCAAATACCCTAAATGACCTTAGGCTCCTTCATTATCAACCCCATTGAGGACTCTTTAGTCATTACATCTATGATACCTTAAATACCATTAGGCTCCTTCCTTAGCAACCACTCAAATGAGGGCACATTGGCGAATGAGCTTAGGTACCTAAACTACCATCATCCTTATCTTTTATTTCAATAACCAAGCAAAGGACTCCTTAGTCATTTCACCTAGACTACGTAGAATACCCCCATCCTTATCCATTACTTTAATTAGCAAGAGAGGGCACTATGGACCATTCACCCTAACCAAATTCTATAAATAAGAATTCACCTCCAAGCTCCCAAACTCTTCATACTCTTCTCCCTCTCATTTCATTTCCTATCTCTCTCTCTCTTTAACTAGAGAATTGACTTTCAACTTCAAGAAGAGAAGACTCTCAACAAGACCAAGCTATCTCTAAGCTAGGGAATCCATCTCATCTCCTAGATTTCTCTCTCCTATACAATTAAACATAATTTCCATCCCCTCTTCCCAATTCCTTGTAGAATTATCTTCTTCTCTTAGACTTCCCCTTTCTAATGCACTTCTCTCTTTGGGAATGAGTGTAGGGAGTGTAGATCTGGCCAGTGGAGTGATCTCAAAGGTTTTGGTGTGGAGCTTAAGCTAATTGTCGAGTTTTTTACTAATTAGGCAAGTAGACATGCTTAGATTCCTTAATTTGTTTGATTAGCATGCTTAAATTGATAATTAATGTCTTGAATGGTTATTTGTTTTGATTTCTGTAATTGAATTTTTAAATGAATAATATGATGTGTAGATCTATTCCTTTCTAAGCCTTTTATGTGTATTTGGCCATTGATGGATTGGAATCCCCCATTTGGAATATCAATGGCCCATTTATGATGGGATTATGGTTTATGAGGAGAATTTGATGTATGGAGATGTATCAGTGTAGATCTGGGTCGGAATGGATGGAAATTGATGGAGTTTTGATTGAAAAATGGAAGATGTAGTAATCTGAAAAATGTGGAATTCGTGTGTACCTGGTCGACCAGGTATCCATGATGTCGACCGGGGACACTACGGAATCCACTTAATTGGGAGCAGGTATGTCGGGCCACTTTGCACGGTTCAATGTTTCCGGTCGAGGAGGTATCCATGATGTTGACCAGGTACACTATGTAACTAAAGGCTACTGGTAGGCCAATTCCCAGGTCTCTCTGTGTAGCCGGTCGACAAAGCCATCCATGATGTCGACTGGCTACACTATGAAATCCAGAACAGAGGATTGTCAGCCAGGCTATTGTGAGCTGGTCTACAATGAACCCGATCGACTAGGCCATCCGAGATGTCAACCCGGCACACTGTGGACAGCAACTTTTCCAGATTCTATTTCTTTTATGATTCGATCATGTGTAGGCCCTATTGACATTCCATTTGGATTGTTTGGATACGCTAGACACGAGTCAAGGGATGAATATCGGGATAATATTAATTGAGCTTCCATAAGACCTCACATAGTATTAGAAATCAGAGCATTGCACTTAGACTCTGATTCACAATCATAGTTTGGATTTAGGTAGAAGTCAGGGCATCGCACATGAAGTTCTGACATGAAGTATTGGGGACATAACGGTAGATATTAAAGGAAGGACTGAATATCGAAATAATATTAATTGAGCGTATAGAAAAGCGGAGTATACGAAAGTATGTATTACCAACTGTTGAGGGTCACAAGGGTGGATTAGCGGTACTCGAACTCCGAGACTCATACCCTTGACTAGTATCGTCCCACATTGAGGCTGCAAGGCGATCCGGTTCGGAATACCCCCACTTGGTGCTATGCATGATATGTGATTAGACAATTGGCAGACTTCGGTAATGCATATATGCTTATTATTATTGTGATGTTATATGAGTACAGTAGGTACCTTTGGGGTACTGAAAAACCGGTGCTCGGACTAGGTACATTATGAGATGGTGATATGTTAGATGATTATTAGCACAATAGGTACCTATAGGGTACTGAGACAGCCGGACGCGCGGGAGCCAGGTGCAGTGGATAGATGTAATGGATACAACACATAAGACCATGACTGGGTCATGGCCGTGTATATGGATATGGATATGGATATCGATGGACCAGATGGATACCGGTGTACGATCTTATTCGATGGTATGACATCGATGGGTGGCCATGATCCCCATAGTTGATGTTCATCGAAGGTTGATGGAATGGTGACAATAGGCTGACTCCGACCTCCCACATTTCTTGTACTTCAACTGCGGACGTACCTTTATGAGCTTCTATGGATGTAAATGAGATATATGATTATCATGATATTGTGGATATGGTGGTATAGTGCTTGTAGTTGCATATGTGGATATTGTTGGATCGAGATACGTTTCATATGAACATAGTAGGACTACCCCAGGTTATCTTTATTACTAGTAATACTTATGTGCTCGTCGAGGATATAGCTGATCTACTGATGATGATACTAATAGGCTGTGTACATTGTGGTTGTCTTTTAACTATAACTATGAGACGATATTGATTCGATGAGTTCTCTTATTCACATGACTTGCTATGTTAAATATCTATTATCTCTTATCGTTCATGCACTTCACATCGTTTCTCGTTGCACTCTGGTATCTTATCTTTATTATTGAGGTACTAAACATGCAGGTACAGCTGGGATCAGGAATGGCCTTCTCCCCCATCTGTTATTGTAATGTATTGTCATCTAAACATGCCTATTTTCCTAACTCAATGGGCCTGGCCCAATCCTTAGTGCTTTTAGGTATGTTTCCCTCTTTCTTTGCTTGGTTGATTGCTTGGCATGGTTATTCGTTGTTGTAGGGTCTGGAAAGTGATGCAGCTGGTGCATCGAGAGGCCTCTATCACTTAGAGTTTGTTGTTTCCCTTCTCTTATTTGTAGCTAGCTGTGTTGGTGTAGGATTGTACTTAATTTAACTTTGGAAAGTACCTTTGTAATCCTTTAAAATGAAATAAAATTGTAGGCCATTGCCCATTTACTTGTTCATATGAGATTCATATTTACTATCATATTGGATTTTCTTATTCTCTTTTGTTACTTTCCCATAACGTCCCAAGATTTGAGGCGTCCAAATTTTAGGGCGCTACAACCCCTCTCATAGAAAAGACCTCTGGAAAGTGTTCATTGATACCTCCTCACCCACCTTCCATTGGTGTGTCCTAGGAGACTTCAATGCCATCCTAGCTTATGAAGAAATGCTAAGTCCTCGCCAAACCATCCCAACAACCACTCTCATATAAAAGACCTCTATAAAGTGCTCATTGATACCTCCTCACCCACCTTGCATTGGTGTGTCATAGAAGACTTCAATGCCATCCTAGCTCATGAAGAAATGCTCGGTCTTCGTCAAACCATCCCCTCTTCTCCTAGAGATTTTCAGTCATCAGTTATGAAGGCATGCCTTTTGGACATCCACTACTCAGGAAGTAGATTCACTTGGTCCAATAATAGACAGGGTTTTTCCTACGCAGCAGCAAGGTTAGACCGAGCTTTAGTTAACACTCAATGGCTGGTCAACTACCCAAATCCTACTGTCAATCACCTCGCTAGGATCTCCTCAGACCGCAGTCCAATTCTCTTGGATCACAAAAACCCAAACACCACCCACCCCCCCGCCAATGCTCTTTTCGAATTTGAGAAAAAGTAGCTGCTCCACCCATCTTTTTTAGAAGTTGTTAAATTCAGCTGGGATACTACTATGGAAGGAAATCTCAAGTTCATTCTTGCCCGACAAGTAAAGGCTTTGAAGATCCTTAAGAAATGGAGCAAGACTACCTATGATCAAATGCATCAGAATATCAATGCAGCTGAGCCCAATGTCCTACGTTGCTAGGATCAATTTGATTCAACCCCTTCGAACTCATTTCGGGAAGCTCTTCTATCAACAAAATCACCTCTCCATGATGGAATCAAAGCCCGAAAGATTAATCGGAAACAAAGATCCAGAATATCATGGCTGAATGAGGGAGATTGATCAAAACAATAAGTTTTTACATCAATCAACAAAGGCGCGAAGCTCTTTCGATAAAATCAACAACATCTCAGTCGATGGTATCAGGACAGATGATCAAGCAATCATCCAAGCTTAGGCAATGGAGTTCTTCTCAATTCTCTTCAAAGTTCAAGATGGTCAACCCAACTCATACTTTCCCAAATTTAAAGTCCAAGGTATCAGACTCTGAAAAGCCCTTCTCAGTTTCCATGCCTTTGGATGTAGAAATCAAAACCGCGATCTTTTCTCTAAACAAGAACAGTTCTCCAGGCTCAGATGCTTCAATGGTTTTTCTTTTTTTTTTTTCACCCCAGCTTCAAGCATCATAGGCCAAACTATTTACCCAGGTCGTGCAACACTTCTTCCGAACCAAAAGAATTCACAAGGCCTTAAATGCTTTCTTCATAGCCCTCATTCCTAAATCTAAATTACCTTAAACCTTTGTTTATTTTAGATCGATAAGCATGCTAAACTTTGCACATAAAATCATCTAAAAAAGCCTTGCTTCAAGACTCACTATAATTTTACCATCATTAATTTCTCTCCATCAAGCAACCTTCATCAAAGGTAGAACCATCCAACATCACTCAGCCCTAGCTTTTGAGCTCTACCAAAAGCTAAACTAAAAAAAAAAAAACAAAGGATCCATATGCCTCAAGTTAGACATCTCTAAAGCTTTTGATATGCTGAATCGGTCTTTCGTTTTCTTAGCTCTCTGATTCTTTAACTTCTATGAAACTTGGATCTCTTTGATGAAAGAGTGCATTTGTGCAACGAGAGGATCTATTCTACTTAACCGTATTCCTCAAGGTTTCTTTAGCTCCTCTTGCAGCCTAAGACAAGTAGACCCCTTGTCCCCTTACCTAAGACAAGAAGTGCTAAGCCTACACCACCAAAACTTGCAAAATCAAGGCATAATTAACCCTCTCTCTATCGTCCCCTCTACCCCTTGCCACCTGTTTTATGCTGATGGCATTCTCATTTTTAAAAAGCAGCATGTGCTAGTGTCTATGGTTTGCAAGACATTCTTGAAATCTACTCATCCTCATCAGGTCAGAAGTTCAACCTTCAAAAGAGCCATTTACACATAGGAAAGTGTGGCAACATAAGAAATAGATGGATTTGCTCTATCCTTGGTATCCAATAGTCATTAGTTCAACTCAAATACTTAGGGATCCTGATTGTCTTTGGCACTCCGAAAAGATGTCATTTCCTTCCTCTTATAGACTCAGTCAATGCGAGGCATTCCGCATGGAAAGCAAAGTCCCTCTCCTTCATTGGTCGCCTCATTCTTATCAAGCATGTGCTCTCTAGTATTCTCATACACTTAGCTGCTATCTTGCCCATTCCTGCCTCCATCTGTAGTGAATTAGAGAGCTTGATGAGGCACTTCTTATGGACAAGCAATGTGTCTTCCTCTAAGATTAACTATGTAATTGGGCAACAGTCTCTCTTCCAACGGATGAAGGTGGTCCTGGTATTAGGAGAATCTTAGAAGTTAACGGTGATTCCTTCATCAAACTTGGTTGGCAAGATTCAAAGAGAAACTTTCTTCGATCTCGTTGGTTCAAGAATCGCTATTTCAACCAAAACTCCTTTTGGAGCTCAACAAACTCCATCTATGGCTCTTGTATCTGGAAGAAGATTCATCGCCTTGCTTTCTACTTTCACCAAGGCAGCGCCTATATCTTTGGGAATTGCCAAGAAACCAACATTTGGCATGATTCGTAGAGTGAAGATGTAAGGATTTACGAGTATTGGCTAATTCATTGGGAATTGGACAAAACCGGATTTTTATATGATGTGTAATTTTTATAGAATGGACTACCTAAGATGTTCAGGTATTTCCAAGAAGACAGAATTCTGATGTGGTCGCTCGAGCGGACGTCACATCCGCTCGAGTTGACCCTCATAAAAGCTCCATTGCTCTTTCCTCTTCTTTGGCCGCTCGAGCTGTGGAACCTGAAGATTGAATTATGAAGACAGAACCTTGGCCGCTCGAGCGGACCTCTTGGCCACTCGAGCGGAGATGTGCGTGAAGTTGGAAACCTATCCGGAAACTGCTTCCTATTTTCTCTTAAGATTCCTAGTTGAACCCAAATCATATCACAACTCTTGAGGCACGAACCAAGGCTTATAAATAGTCATTTTCTCTGTAATATAAGGACTCCTCTTCAATACAAAATCCTAGAGAGGATTTGTGAGAGATCCATCATCCCCCAAGGCTTCTAGTTGTTGTTCTAAAGATCAAGCTTTGCTTTCTCATTCCATCTACTCTTCTGAAGTACAGACACCTTGAAGGCGAGTTCAAGGTATTTGTTTCAAGCACGGTGAAGGTGTACGGCGAGCAGTCGGCAAGATAATGCAGTCCTTAGGTTGAGTTGCAACTAGGAAAGGGTTGTGAGTTCTTTCTTGTAACTTTCAATATATTTAGTGCTTGGTTGTTTGTTGGCTTAGACGATAAGCCCCGTGGTTTTTTTTCCGAGTAGGGTTTTCCACGTATACATCATGCGTCATTGTCTCTTCATGGTTGATTGCTTTTAATCTGAATTAGGGTTAATTTCTAGATTAATCACGTGGTTTGGAAGTCTGTTAAAAATATTTTTATTAGGACCTAAGCCTGTGTCAAGGCCGGTTTTTTAGAAGTCAAACCATTTTCTGTCAGATTTCCCCACCTACAATTCCTCGCCGATCAATGCCTTTCTTCTCTCTTTAAATTAGGTATATGGTCCATCCCTCCCAATTTTCCAATTGAAGTTCAAAACCAACTCTCATTAGCACCTCAAACCTCACTCCAAACCTAATTGGAAGTGACACTCTAAGCTGGATATAGTCTCCAAATGGGCAGCTCTCCATGAAAGCAACGTGGAACATTATTGGGTTTAGAGCTTGCAAATTGGATTGACCTAATCTGATTTGGATGGTACCTCCCTTCCCAAAATTAGCTACGTCGGGTGGCATTTGATGCTTCGAAAAACTCCAAATCAAATCCGTTTGAAGCATTTGGGGTTTTCCCTAGCCTCAAGATGCAACATCTGTTGTCAAGGGTAAGGCTCGTTACCTCTTCATTTTTTTTGTCCTGGAGCTAGGCTAATCTCTCTGGCTTTGGTTATTTCAATCTGCAAGTATCCAGCTTCCTTTAATTCACTATGCTTCTTCAATCTGGTAGTCCTTATCTAGAGGAAGTGACACTGTTGGTATAAGGTATATGGCGGTAGTTTTCATCTATGTAATCCATGCCCTTTGGAAGGCTAGAAATGAAACCAGTTTTGAGGAGCAAAAGATACACTCAGCAAAATTCAACTTCAACTGCAAGATGCTCTCCTATTCTCTTTGAAGAAAATCTCGAAACCTTTTCTCTTTTCGCAACAACCAGCTTAGGTCCATCCTTCATTTTTTGGGATTTCAAGAAAGTTACACACTATAATGCTTAGTAGTCTCTTCTTTTGTTGCTAATAAATCTTGTTTTCACTTATTGATTCATCTGCTTAGGTTCAGCAGTGGGGGCTCCTTGAGCATATCCAAATATTTTCATTTTTCTCTTCTCTCCAAATTACCTTTAATGCAACAAAAAAAAAATACGTTTATTATACTTTTGTATTTAAAATAGGTCTTCAATGAGCTAGGAGCGTTAATGGGACTCACACTTTCAATGGGTAGGCTCAGACGATGCTGGACTTAGAAATTTGAATCTATGGTTAATTCGTGTGGAATCATGGCAGTCTGGTTTGACCCAGACCCCACCTATTGGTAGCTCGACCAACCAAACAACCCTTTCACTCTCTCTCTTCTAAGTCATCAGTGATGACTTGACTTTCTCCAAGTCAGCTGAAATTGGACAACCAAATGGGACTTGGAGTTGGGAGCTCGGAGCCTGCATGCCGTTAGTAACCTTCGGTCGTCCCGCTACTCGTCAAAGTCTTTTATCCAAGTCCAGATCCTCTCCCTTAAGGTATGTTTGGTAAACAGAGGGAAATCATTTGTTTAGAGGATTCCCTCCATCTCTAAGAATAAAGATTTCCTCATATAGGATTTGTAAAGAGAGTTCTAGGTTTGGCATTGGAAGAGTATCCCCACCATTAGTAGAATATATGATCCAATTGTTTTAAGTTATTTCGAAATAACTCAAGATCCATGAAGAATCAAGATCTCAACTTTTTACTCAAAATCATTTTTGGCCATCTAGAGTATTTGAACGGTTTGAATCGTGCGAAGGGGCCCCATAAAAATTAAAAAAAAAATTAATTTTTTAGAATCTGGACATTTTTGCAAATATCTTGATATTTAGACATGATCAACGGGTGAAATTTGATCAACTAGCCGTTTTGACCTTCCAAAGACAGCTCATGGTTTAGATCATGATTACGGGGCCCACAAGAACCAAGAAATTGAAACAAAACTTATTATATTTCATCACATTTTTTGTATTGTGTGAAATCAACCGTCAATAGTTTTTGGCCAATTTATCATGATCCATGATAAATCAGGCTGCCAAATTTGGACCCATAGCCGTTTTAATCATTCTGAAGAGATTGGACGGTTTGGATTTCACAAATGGGCCCCACAGAATTTCAGAAATCACCATCCAACGGTTTGGACTTTTTTATAAATATCTCAAAATTTATGAGCAATCAACAACTGATATTTGATCATGAAGTAGCCGTGTTTTGCCATGTTAAGAAGATGATCGATTTGGATTGTGATTTTATGGCCCACACAAATGAGAAAATCGAAAAACCCGATCTGCCCACAATTCCTAGTCGAGTTACTCTAGCTCCGCATTTCAGTCTTTTTGAGAAATTTGTCATTCTGATCGGGGGCAGTTTGATGTGGAGAATGCCTGATTTAGAGGATGCTGGAATTCCTTTTTCTTTGCTCTTTGTGTGAACCAAACTTGGGTTTCTCCGGGAGCACAGAAAACGCACGAGGATTCCTCTCCGGGGTTATTTACCAAACATTCCCTTAGTCTTTTTATCGAAACTCTATCACGGGAAAAACAATAAGAGAAGATCTTAACCGTTCAACATAAACACTCTCTCCCAAAATAATATGGTATTAGAGTCATATTAATAGTCCTATATTAGCGTGTTCGAATCCCATGAGAAATGTATCAAGGCCAGCAAAAATGTGGGTATTGTAAAATGTGCGCCTACCTTATTATATTGAAGGGGAGTATTTAAAAATATTTATGCTGCTTCTACTAAAGCCTCGAGGTTTGGTAGCTATGGAAACTTAATGAGTCATAATCAATTTAAAGGGATTTTTTTTTTTGAAAAATTCCCTATTAATAATGTATAAATATGTTTAGGGGTTATGAAATTAATCCTCCATAAAATCCATTTTTCCAGTTTCATGACTGAAATTCAAATAATATCACAACTCTGGTCAGTATTCACTTTTAAAGATTTTTTTCTCAAATTCCATGATATCATGGGAATAGTGTATGTAAAAAAAGTTGATAAACCCCATGATATCATGGGAATAGTGTATGTAACAAAAGTTGATAACCCCATGATATCATGGCTTTTATGCAACATTCACGGAAGAAATTTTTTTTTTTATGATAGTTTTTGAGACATGGAGCTGAGATGTGTATATACTTCCCACAAAATGTCATTTTTCATATTCAATAAAAAATAAATTTGCTTACTGGTTGCATAAAGTGTATAATACATAAACAGATAATTCCCCTTATATCTTGGGGCTATCCCATGATATCATGCATCTGGGGCAAGAAAGTTGTTTAAAAAAAATGATATTGATGGGAGTCAAGCAACACGGTTGACATTAGCTGATTTTCAGTCATTAAATTAAGAAAAATAAATTTAAGAAGGATTAATATATCAAAATCCCGTATTTTTACCCTTGTTAATATGGGCTGTTGATCGTGCTGTATGAAATGTCGATTTTGGAATGATGAAACTCCAAAAGAATCATATTGGAGACCATTTTCTGTTCCCAACAACAGAGGCCCAATTATGTAACCCTTACCCCACATACCTAATGAATTCCACCGTACCCATCTCAATTTAACATTTATCCAACCACTGTCAAGCATATCCAACTCTGGCCCATTTAGTTGTCATGTCCAATAATCAAGGCTATCAAGTCTATAGACCAAAAATGTCAAGAAAGTTAGGCCTCGAGCCAACCTCATTTGCGAAACACACATGTAGATTTATTAACCCATATATGTCCATGCCATGGGCCTAAAACCAACGTCCCAATCTAGCCTAATGCAACTGTGGCTCGTGTTTATATGATCAGGGCTCACGCACCTTCGCAACCCGAGTACCGTAAGGCGATTACACTGTTATTGAGCCAAATCGAAGGTATCTGGAGTCTGGACCCTTTTAAGTCGGTCTTTGAAGGATTGACTACTAGCCTAAATCAACCTGCTTTTTGAGCCTTAACACAAGTTAAGGTCCCAACTCAGAGACTATAAGAAAAACTACTTTTAGCAGCAGCTGCGGAAAAACAATCACCACAAAAGAGAGGAGAACGTGGAAAACCCTACATGGAAAAAAGCAATGAGTGGTATAGACCACCGAAAAGCAAAGCACAAATAAATATTGAAGATTGAAAGTGAACTCACCAAACCTTTGTCCCAGCTGGAACTCAATCTAAAGAACTGTAATGAACTTGCCAACGATCCGCCGTTCACCTTCCACATACTTCCTAAAAACCCACCTTGAATGCCCCTTCAAGGTGCTTGAGAAAAGGAAAAACAGAAAACATATTCAGCATAGTCTCCCTTGCTTGAAAAGCCCACAAAATATCTCTGAATGATGCTTGATGCTTGAGAAGATTAGAGAGCTCAAGTTATGATTTCGTGGATGCAAGGGGTTTAATATATAGCCCAAGGTCTGTTTAAAGACTTATTAGAATCAGGTAAGAAATCTAAGTTAGAGTCTCAAACACAGCTACACAAAAGATTCCGGATGGGATAGAAGACCCAGCCGGTATAGGCTCGCTATAGCGTACCCACTCTATGGAAAATGGCTTGAGGCGCGAGATTTGATTCGGGTAGGACTCTTTAAACTATATCGTGAAGTGTTTTGAGCGTCCGGGAGTCTTCAACCTTTGTCTTTGGGTGACATCAAAGTCATTTTCTAAAAGAATAAAAATTACAATTCAATTAGGACTTGAGTTTTGTTCAACTTAAAAGAATTAGCCAACTAGAATTCTAACAGTTTTGATCCGCTCCATGTCCTCATTAGCTCATCTTCAACATTATCCTCCAGAAAAAAAAAAAAAAAAAAAAAGTGCTTAAAAAAAATCATCATGCCAAAAGTCTCACATGAAGTGGAGACAGTCGTTGGGGCCCACTTAGGGCTCCACATGATTCATCAGAGCCTGTGATCCAAACCCTCACCTTCCCCTATCGCACAGATCTCGTGTGGTTTACACTAATGCAAATGGGCAATTGGATAGAAATAAAAGAAACATATACGTTTGAAAATGCTATACCTATGGGCCACCGATCAAGGAACTAAGACGGGATGATAGATTTACTTAAGATTTTATATAGAAGATGGTTACATCTTGATCTTTTGATCCCCTAAACATGGCCGTAATTGTGGGCTCCATTGGTTCTCTCGCAGGGATTGCTATGCGAGACATCCACAGAGGAGCACTGCCCAAGAAAATGTGAAATTATATGTAATATAGTGTTCATTGAAAATGAAAAATGGAGTTTGATTGAAAACGGGCTTTCAATGAGATTGGGCCCTTATGTTATTTTAGGAACAGATAAGATTGGATGATATATGTATATATGCATATTTAAGAAACTTATGTACTAAAGTGTTTATTGAAAGGTAAAAGGGGTATTTATTTTCCTTACTAAAAATGGGTTTTCAATGAGAGCACAGGCCATATTACAAGTCTGGCATTAATCTCATTATAGATAAATATGTTTACTATACTCTTGTATTTAATCTATGGTGCAGGCTGGACTTAGAAATTGGAATTATGAAAGTTAAGTTTGACCCAGATCGAGACCCGACATGTTGATGGATCGACAACCGGACAACCCTATCACTTTCTCTCTCAGGACTAGCCTTCCTCAAAGTCACTTGAAATCTTATAACTATATGGGCCTTGGGGTTGGAGGTTGGAGCCTCCGTTATTAACCTTTGGTCTTTGGGGGTCGCCTCTGCTCATCCACAGTCCACATACAAATTAGAGAGACCGGAGACCAAAGACCAAGAGGCCTTTATCCCAGTCCAGATCCTCCGTCTCATTCCTTTTTTAAAATTCTATCCCGAGGCAAACAAATTGAAGATTAGGACGGTTCAACATAAATGTTATCCCCTCAAATGAAATAACTTCAAGAGTACTCTGTTTAAAATGAGCCGCTTTCACAGATTCAATTGAGCACCATTATGGAAATAATATTGTGTTTCAATAAAAACTTGAGATTATATCATTTGAGGGGATGACATTTATCTTAGAAAGTCCAAATTATCTATTTATGTGCCTACAATCTCCCTTTCTCCTGCTTTTGCATTTGAATGCGGATTTTGTGAGGCTTTGCGCCATGGTGATTATGAGTGGAACTAACACTATCCATCACCTCATCGAAGGCAGGAGCCCTTTGCCGGACTGGGGCTGCCCACAATGATATGGTGGACCATGAGTAGGGACTCGCGGTCACCATGGAAAAAAGCCTCTGCATTTATTCTTGCGGATTTCAAACTGGGTATAAGACTTTATTATTCTCTGTTCAAACTAGGCAGAAGACTTCACTATTCTCTTGCGTTTCCATGGCTTACCAGTCCCCCACTGTTTTACATTTACACGGCTCGTTGTCACATTGAGTAAGGGAGAAGAAATTAGGTATGGTTCAGGCTTCCAAGAAAGGTACCAAGGTATTCAATAGATTCTTATCAAAAGAAGGAAAAATTAAAATCTTGGCACCAAAGTTACATCACACTTGGGGTAGTATTTGTACTTACTTATTTTCTTGTATGGTTTTTATTAGCCTATTCTTTTGAGTTGCAATAAATGCACTTTTATAATTTGTTTGACATTCTGGGAAAAAAAATCTTATTACTGTCAACTTTGTATTGTTTTCATGTATGGTTTCTCGAGTCTGATGATGAGCCACTTGATGATAGATTTATTGTTGAACGGCTGAGTGCGATAAAGTCCACTGGCCACAGACTTCGGATCACAATGCCACACGTAAGCTTCCGTGAAAATATTTATCTTTTTTATTGGACTTTGGATCTCCTCACACGTATGTGGATCCAGCTGGTTTCCCACTCACAACCCTACATCGGGTAGCTCCCGAAATCCGACTTTGATTTAGAACCCACATAAAAATAAAAACAAGAATGGAGTAAAGGTGCACTTTGATTTTCTTCCATTGTGCTATTTTGTTTCTTCTTGTGTCCTCCTTCTATTATTTTGAAGTTGTGGCATCATTCTATATCCACAAATCTTCATTTTGACCAAATGTCGTAGTTTTAAAAAATTATCATACTTGTAATGTTTGTGAAATTTAACTCAAGTTACGAGCTATCATCATAGTTGTTCATGTTGTAACTATTATCTCATGAGGTTTACACTGCTGTGAATGGGCAATTGGATAGAAATAAAAGAAATATATATGTTTAAAACTGCTAAACTTGTGGGCCATCGATTAATGAGTTAAGACGGGATGATGGATTTACTTAAAATTTTATATAGAGGATATGGTTACACCTTGATCTTTAGATCCTTACAGCTTGGCCTTAATTGATGGGCCTCATTGGTTCTCGCACAGGGATTGCTATGCGAGAAATCTGCAGAGGAGCACTGCCCAAGAAGCCCAAGAAAATATATGTAATAAAGTGTTCATTGAAAAGGAAAAATGGAGTTCTTTTAATGGGTAGGCTCGGACCTCTTATATTTTCTATGGTGCAGGCTGGACTTAGAAATTAGAAATGTATAGTTAATTCATGTGGAACCATGACAGTTTAGTTTGACCCAGACCCAGACCCAGACTCAGACCCAGACCGGACCTGTTGATAGCTCAACTAACGGGACAACCTTTTGTTAAACTTTGGTCGTCCCTCTACTCGTCAAGAGTCTTTTATCCGAGTCCAGATCCTCTGCCTCAAGTCTTTTTTTTTTTTTTTTCGGAACTCTTTCACGTGGTAAACAAAGAAAAGATCTGGACCGTCCAACATAGATGTTATCCCCTAAAATAATATGGTATTAGATTCATAATAATTTGATCCATACTCGCATGTTCAAATCCCTTGAGAAATGTCTCAAAGTCGGAAAAAATATGTGTATTGCAAAATGTGCACTCACCTTGTTATACGCAAGAGTGGGTGGTGAAAAGTATTTATACAGCCTTTGTTGTAAGCCTCGAGGTTTAGTAGAGATGGTTAGCTATGGAAACTTAAGTCATAACCAACTTTAAGGGCATTTTTTCTTAAAATCCCCTATTAATAAAGTATACATTTTTTTAGGGTTCATGACATTTATCCTCCTTAAAATCCATTTTTCCAATTTCGTGACTGGAATTCAAATAATGTCAGACTCTGGTCAAAATTTAGTTTAAAACTTTTTTTACCTCAAATCCCATGATATCACGGGAGTAGAGTGTGTAACAGAAATTGATAAATCTCTTGATATGTAATAGAAATTGATAAATCTTATGATATCATTGGATTGTCCCATAATATTATGGCTTTTATGCAACATCTGCAGAAGGGAATTTTTTTTTTTTTTCTAATGATAGAACTTGAGAAATGGTAGTGAAATGTGTATTTACTTCCCGCAAAATCTCATTTTTCGTGTTCAATAAAAAATAAATTCGCATACTAGGTGCAAAAGGTGTATAATAAAAAAATGGATAATTCCCATGATATAATGGGATTTGGGATAAGAAAGATGTTGATCAGAGTCAAGTAACTGTGGTAAGATTATCTAATTTTCAGTTATTAAATTGGAAAAATCGGAGTTAAGGAGGATTAATGCGGACCATTGATCAAGGAGTTGAGACGGGATGATGGGTTTACTTAAAATTTTATATAGAAGATGGCCACACCTTGATCTTTTGAAAGGTTAAAGGAGTATCTTTGATTGAAAATGGGTTTTCAATGAGCTCAGGCCATGCATATTACAACTCTGGCATTAATCTCATTATATGTAAATATGTTTACTATACTCTTGTATAGTTGTATTTAATCTATGGTGCAGGCTAGACTTAGAAATTAGAATCTTGTTTAGTTCGTGTGGAATCATGGCCGTTTAATTTGACCGAGTTCGAGACCCGAACTGTTGATAGTTCGCCAACCGGACAACCCTTTCACTCTCTCTCATGACTTTTCTTCCTCCAAACCACGTGAAATCCGATGACCATATGGGACTTGGGGTTGGAGGTTGAAGCCTACCATATTATTGACACGTCCACACTCGACGCAGAAATTAATGAGACCGGAGACCAAAGACCAAGACTCTTTTATCCCAGTCCGGATCCTCCCTCTCAGTCTTTTGTTTCTTTGTAATTCTATCCGGCCAAAGGAAAATAAAAACAAGATCCGAACCGTTAAATATAAATATTATCCTATAAAATTAAATAACTTTAAGTCTTTGATCAAAATAAGTGGCTTTCGCCATTCGATCGAGCACCATGATAGAAACAAGGTTGTTTTCAACAAAAAAAAATTTTAAGATTTGTCATTTGAGGGGGTGACATTTATTTTAGAAGGTCCAAATTATCCACTTATGAGCCAACGATCTCCCTTTCTCCTCTTTTGCATTTGAGTGCGGATTCTGTGAAGCTTTACCCCATGGTGATCGTGACTGGACCTAACACCATCCGTCACGTTACCGAAGGCACCAGCCCTTTATCGGACTGGGGCTGCCCACAATGATACGGCGGACCATG
This sequence comes from Camphora micrantha, assembly GCA_003546025.1. Lineage (NCBI taxonomy): Eukaryota > Viridiplantae > Streptophyta > Magnoliopsida > Laurales > Lauraceae > Camphora > Camphora micrantha. The sequence goes on from QPKB01000007.1 coordinate 7,844,352, forward strand.
AGTAGGAACTTGCAGTCACCGTGGAAAAAAGCCTCTACATTTATTCTTGCGGACGCAGGTTCAAACTGAATATAAGACTTTACTATTATCTGTTCAAACTGGTTAGAAGACTTCACTATTCTCTTGTGTTTCCATGGCTTACCGGTCCCCCACTGCTTTGCTCGCGTCAGGAAGAAGAAATTAGGTATGGTTCACGCTTCCAAGAAAGTTACAAGGTAGTCAAAAGATTCTTATCAAAAGAAGGAAAAATTAAAACCGTGTGGGGTTGTGAATTGTGATACGTCGACAGTGGCTACTGGCCCAATCACATGAGTGCTAACTTTTAACTTTGGCTTTTGAATACAGCTGCCTTGAATAAATCTTTTGAACAGATTGCTCCTTTGATATGTCTCATTCAATTAGAGAGAGCATCTTTATCATTCCTTACGAATTACATGAGCAAAGTTATTATATAGTAAGAATAATGTAAGCAAAGTTGTTAAAAAAGAGAGTTGCATGCAAATTTGTCATATGACAAAAGCTATTTGGGCAAACGTGTTGAACGAAATAAAAAATATATTCAAAGGCTTTAACGGTTCGCGTCTATAAGAGAAACACAAGAAATTACTGTTTATTGCAAGCATTATAATAAACTAAATTACAGCCACAAAACATAGAAAATTAATGTAAAACTCGGATATGGAAAAATTTTATCTTATAATTAATCAACTGCAAAGTATTGATTCATTTCAATCAAAATATTTAGTTCATTCTAACCAGATCATCATCGTCATCTTCATAGCCATCACGAATATGTTTAGCAGGTGGTTTTGGTGTGACAGCTACTATTAGAGAATCTGCAAAATACATCAAGAACACCCATTATGGAGCGAAATCCAAAAAACGGTCAAGTAAAATCAAAGAACTCACTAGTGTTCGTAGCAAGTTCATATACCAATAACTTCTTTTTTAAAAAAAAAAAGCTCAAAACAATGAAGCTTCTCTGTAGATTTCATTTTAAAATAATAAGATACAATTAAACATCTTCAGTTTTGACTTTGCTAAACACTGTTCCTTAGGTGAATTCTCCTAGCATGAATGCATTCTATACAAGTTATAACAAGTGATCATGTTTGGAAAATAGAATTTTACTATTATTAGATGAAATAATTTTTCAAGCATTCTAAATGTAGCAAGACTGAGAGTTTTATAAAGTTGTTTATAATAACATGATGACACCACTATTTCTATATGTTCTTAAATGTATAGTGACCCATTACAGAACCTAATGCAACAAAACTTTCTATTCTCTTTTTCCACAGGTAGCTTAAGGAAGCAATTCAAAATAAGGAAAGGCAAAAAAAAAGTAAATACTAAATAAAGAGAAGATGAAAACTAGGAAATCCTCCAATGCAAGACTGGGTTAAGCATATTCTACAAGTATCAGTACTGGTATCATATGTGTTGAACATGTATACAAATATCCAGGCATCTTAAGTGTGAATGCATGCAATATGGAAGTGGGACTGGCACCTCAAGTAGAAGGCTCTATGAAGGATTAACTTAAAACAAATCCATATTTGGGGCAAGACTTTTCTAAAAGATTATCTTAGTAGTTAAAGTATCACACAGAGTAGCTGATACATACATATTAATACAAAAGTGAACTTACAGCAGCTGAAGAGCTAAGTCCTGAACTATCAAGTCCATCAGAACCACATATGTATCCAACAATTCCCTGCAACAAAACCAGCACAGATTCTTATATTCAGAATTTACTATTTTAGAATATCCAATATCCAAAAAGAAAAGAAAACCAGAAGTTCCAATCTTCAAAATAACTCCTACCTTGGGAATTAGCCATGTTCATCACACGGCCAAAGCCTCCTAGAGAATAGTTTCAATTGTTTCAATTGTTTGGAAGTTATATTTTAATGGGCCAATCCAATAAAATGAAAAGTTGAACAAAACAACAGACCTCATAGCTGATATTTAAACAAGCAAGTTTTATCATAGTCAGCATTGTTTAACATCATTATCATAAATCTAAAACAGATCAAGATCCATCCACCATCCACAACAACCCATCAACTAAAACAGATCCATCCTACTTCAAAATTGTTTAACATCATTATCATAAATCTAAGACTGAAACATCTTTTGTCCAATCATCAATCTGCTCCCTGCAACACAAAGAAAATAAATAATTAAATTATCTTCTTACAAATCATATAATGCAAAATCATGGTAATATTAAGTAAACAATAAATAAGTATTTTACCCCTTCGGAAGGATCCCGTTGATGGGGAGATAACCGTTGTCTCATCTCAGCAATAATGGCATGCATCAACTTCATCTCTTCTAAATGTGCACGCTTCTCTTCTTCTTGGTTCTTCTTCCACTCCTCCATTTGACGCTTCTCTTCTTCTTGGTTCTTTTTCCACTCCTCCATTTGACGCTTCTCTTCTTCTTGGTTCTTCTTCCACTCCTCCATTTGTTGGAGTTTTTCATGCATTGAGCTTAGTTCAGTCTGCAACTCATCAAAAGCGGCCCGAGAATTTCGCGACGTGGAGCCAAAGACTGGAGTGGGCGTTGGACCTAGCCCATATCCACGTACACGGCCATGCCGGTCTGCTCCCATCACCTGAGTATATATATCATCACCTATGGAGCTAGAAGATCCTCCTTCTTAAGCAGCACTTAGTTCCTTAAACTTTGACTGAACGGAAAAATTAATTAGTGTCATTATACACAAATTGAGGCTTATTGTTAAAATTATCAAATGACGTACAATGATTTCCATTGATTTCTCATCAACAGGAGTCCCGTCCTTCCGACTATGGGTGTGAATGAATAGATCCGCCCGAGTAGGTATACTCCCATCAGTCCTGCTCCGAGTCTATCCATGTGAAAAGTTAATTTCATTACAGAGTTGAATGTCAACGTAAATTCTAAAATAATAAATAATATATTGAACCCATGTACCTCCTCATCTCTATGTCGAGCAAAACTCTTAGTCCCCCCTGTATGTCTAAGTTTTTGGGAGCTACGATTGGCCTTATTTTTCAAAGCCACAGCCTACATATATTCAACAATATTGCAACAATTTAAAGACACAAACAAAAAGGACTCTTTCACTAAAACATTTTAACAATGGTTTCATACCTGAACCTCTGGACTGCCCCAATATTGCACAAGCCAGGCTCAATCTTCACTAGAAACGTCAGGGGGTCTATGCTGAAGTCGTTCATCATCTGTATTCCACGGAGAATAGTACTTATCCTTAATGTCCTTTTTATAATCTCTGTATTTCTTTCCTAAACTTTGTAAAACCCACTTTTTCCTCTCATCATCAACCACTGCATAATCCTGAGATTCAAGATTAAATAAGGATCACGATAAGTGATTAACTAAAGAAGGGAGATGTAATTGTAAAATCATCTCCACTTCACTTCACTCCACTTCACTACATACTTGACCTACTTGAGAAGTAGTCTATCTTGATTTTTGTAATCAATTATTTTTTCAAAAATAAATTGTTCATTACTATTTACCTGGATATGCTTCCACATTTTCTCTTTTGATTGCTCTGGAACGTCAGCCCATTTCGTAACCTGTAATGGTGCATTACCAGGTGTCCTTACAATTATTCCACATAATGTGGCGAAAGGCCTAGCATTATCACCTATAGGTTGCCCTTTTGCATTGAACTGCACAATTAGTTTATCATCGGGCCGCCTATTAAACAACTTAATGCCTCGGCTGCTCCCTCGAGTCCTCTTTTTCCCACTGATAGGATCTGTTTTCAGAGTTTAAGAGTTGATAACCGATACAATACTAAAGAATAATTTGGTATCTTTGATCTATCAAATTTAAGTCATCTTACTTGAACTGCTGCCAATCCCCCCAACCTCTGTACAGGCAGGCTCACTCTGGATCTCAGATGACCCAGACTCTGTAGGCTGTGGACGGGGATGTATGGAGGAACTCTGACTAGATCTGCTTCGACGAATCATGACAATCTTCTAAATTACCTAAATCACATAATCAAATATAATCCATCAAAAATATGGATTTGAATTAAATAAGTAGACAATAAATGGGCAATAATGTGGTATCAACATTTGAGGTATCAACAAAAGACACTAAATAGAGGATGCAATCTTGCAAACTAGCAAGTGACAACTTTATATAGCATTGGACTGGGGCAAGAAAGAAACCCAAAGACGCTTGAAAAAACTACCAAACTGAGATGACTCATTTGCCTGGCCAAAGAAGAGTTTTATTGGTAGTTTTTAAGCAAAGAGAAAGTGTCTGCTTTTCCTGTCAACCCCTGAGTAGATGGGGGGGAAGGGGCAGCTTTACAGTTTAGATTCAGATCCACAACTTCAGACCTGATTAATAATATAGATTTACAGGATCTTTATAATTATCCATTAGTAGTAGTAGTAGAACCTGAACCTGACCTATGTACACCCATGTCAAGGAATATACATTGAGAAAGTGAAAATATGACTGTTTGATGTAAGCTTTTTTAGGGATTACTTTTGGAACCTGACATTGACCTTCTTTCAGAGTAATAGCCACGGCCCATGAATCCTATAGGTTGGGCCCACTTGATGAACATCTAGCCTCACCTTGTCTGGTATGTAGGGTTGCAAATGGGCTGGGACCAACTTGCCATGTCCAGCCTGTTTAGCTATTATTCATATAAAGAATTCTGCCTATAAGATTGAGATGTATAAAGAATGACTGTGCTGGGCCAATTGAAATAGCCAGCTCTCACAAAAATGGATTTGACTCATTGATAGCCTTAAAGTAAGACAGGGTTATGGCTGGGAGGGCTTGCCAGGATCTTAAAACACATAGCTGCAAGCCAACCCATTTGTCTATAGACTAACAATAACCCAAACCCAGGTCTAGACTCCAGCCCATTAATCTATGTGGCCTAAATCCTACTTACAAGTGGGCCACACAATGGCAGGTAGTAACTAGTAACTACACACTTGATTAAATCACTTTCTTCTTTTCCTGAGAAAATCATTTAAGAAGAAGCAAACAACTACCAACTACCAAACTTAATGAAATTGAGAATATTAAGAATCTAAACTCAACTGCATGACCTGCCAGCAATCTTAATCATCACCAACGTCAATAGAGATACCATCTCCATCTCCATCACCGTTGTCAGCAAAGGTATCATCTCCCTCACCATCATCAATAAAGTCATCTAATTCACGTTCTTGGGTTTGATGAGGAAGAACAATATTTGCATCAAGGACCACTCCTTCGATATCAGGTCTATTCCAAGTGATAACACCATCATTGGTGTCTACCATATCTGTTGACTCAATGTGCAAATCGGGCTCAATTTGTTGGCAAAGATCTACTTCCGACTCCATATCGTATAAGTCTCGGGGTTGTATCTTTATCGCGACATGCCAATTGGGCTCGTTGGTGTCTTGGACGTAAAAAACTTGTTGTGCCTGATTTGCAAGAATAAATGGTTCATTGGTATTTAAGGTTCGTGTGAAGTTCACAAAGGTGAATCCATACTCATCTTGCTTGATTCCCTTACCACCATGGTTCGTTACATCCCACCGATCACATTTGAATAACACGATCCGATTCCCACCTATATACTGCAACTCAATAACATCTTTTAAGACACCATAATAGCCAACATTGCCGGTCATCGGGTTTGAGTCTCTTGCACTTGCAAAGCTCGATGTCTCTACAGTTAAGAAAACTCCACTATTTTGAGTTTTCCTTTGTCTCTCGCGATCTTCTGTGTGAAATCTAAAGCCATTTACGATGTATCCCTTAAAGCACCTCACTGCTCGAAGGGGAGGCATAGCTAATAATTGTAGTTGTTCATTTACATGCTCACCATCTACTTGCAACTGTGAAACCTAGTTGGATTGGACAAGGAAATTAATACATCCCAATCACATTATTCATAACTATGACTACATATAATAGGAAAAATGCATATTTTATACAACACTTACATGGCGTTCGAACCATTTACCAAATTCCTTGATATGCTTGCGGTCTACATCCCTAACACTTATACGACCACCATGAGCATCCTTAATCATCTGCTTATGTGTCCTGCACAATAAATTATTTTTATCATAATCCAAATGGGAGGAAAATGTATCGTTTACTATATATATTGTTTCACTAGATTTGGATATAGCAGTCTTACCGAACAAATGGGGCGACGTCATCACAGTTATTCAACACATATAGATGAGCCTGCTCCCACTCATCTGTACTTAACGTGCGCAATGTTGCCTTCCCTAAGGCACGACCGGTCCCTGCGAAAATGAAAAACTTTTTATGTGATTTAGCATCACCATCATCGTAATTCCGAACCCGTCGGTTGAACCTTGTCTCAACCTCCTGCAAGTATCTGGAGCAAAATGTCGAACATTCTTCTGAAAGGTACCCTTCTGCTATTGAACCCTCCGGGCAACTTCTATTACGTACATATGACTTCAGCGTGCGCAAGTACCTATGGGAATACAATTGTTGATGTTATTGCCAATACAACTTGAAATGACAGGTTTATATTATATATATATACTGACCTCTCAATTGGATACATCCACCGGTATTGCACTGGTCCGGCAAACTTGGCTTCATCGGCGAGATGAATAGGCAAATGAACCATGATATCAAAAAATGCCGGTGGGAAGATCATTTCCAATTTACACAATGTTAGAACAATATGGGATTTAAGTTGCTCTAGCTCTGAGACCTTCAACACTTTCGAACACAACTGCCTAAAGAAAGTAGACAATTGAATCAAAACTGAACACACGTCCTTCGGTAAGAGTCCACGTATTGCAACCGGAAGTAGTTGTTGCATGAGAACATGACAATCGTGACTCTTCAGCCCCGAGATCTTGCATTGTTTGACCTGAACACATCGTGCAATGTTCGACGAATAATTATCCGGAACCTTCACCTCCTTCAAGCATTGACATAACTTTCTTTTCTCATTTAAAGACATTGAGTAGCATGCAGAGGGTAATACCAACCTATTTCCTTCCTGTTTTGGGTGGAGATGTTCCCTTATGCCCATTAACTTTAGGTCAAGACGAGCTGCTAAAGTGTCTTTTGTTTTCTCCTCCATGTTCAACAGTGTCCCTACCACACTGTCACACACATTTTTTTCGATGTGCATAACATCCAGATTGTGCCGCAATATAAGATCTTTCCAATAAGGCAATTGGAAGAAAATACTCTTCTTCTTCCAATTCTTTGGCAAATTACACTCATCCCTTTTTCTCTTCCTCCCCATCTTATCCTTATCCGCCTTACCGAATGTGATTTGCTCATAGTCACGCAATTGATCAAGTACATCATCACCGGTTAATGCATTTGGTACACTTCTCAATTCCTTAAATCCATTAAAAGATCTCTTATTGTGTCGGAACCTATGATCATGTGGTAAAAATCGACGATTTCCCAAGTAACACCACTTACGTCCATTCTTCAATCTGACTGAACATGTGTCCTTGTTGCAAGAAGGACAAGCTTTTTCCCCTTTAGTGCTCCATCCTGATAAGTTAGTATATGCGGGAAAATCACTAATAGTCCATAAGACTGCTGCATGCATCTGGAAATTCTGTTTTGAAGAGGCATCGTATGTCTCAACTCCATCTGTCCACAATTCCTTCAACTCCTCTATCAACGGTTGCAGGTAAACATCAATGTCGTTCCCAGGAGACTTAGGGCCAGGAATAAGCAATGACAACATGAAAAATGATTGCTTCATACACATCCATGGTGGCAAGTTGTAAGGAATGAGAATGACCGGCCATGTGCTGTGAGCAATACTCATAGTATTAAAAGGATTGAAACCATTGCTCGCTAACCCAAGTCTAACATTACGAGGCTCCGAACCGAACATCTGGAATACAGCGTCTAAAGTTGACCATGCCTCAGAATCTGCAGGATGCCTCAATACCTCGTCCTTTATGCGGCCCTGATCATGCCATCTCATGTACTCGGCTGTTTTTGAAGACATAAATAACCTTTGAAGCCTCGGTTTCAATGGAAAATAACGAAAAATCTTTGCAGCTATCTTTTTATCCTTTGTAGACGAAGTTACAGCCTGTTTAGTAGAGTAACATGTCATCGATTTCCACCTAGACTCACCACATACGAAACATTCATTCGTATTCTCATATTCCTTCCAGTACAGCATACAGTCATTTGGGCAAGCATCTATTTTTATGTAGTGTAGGCCAAGATCCCGAAGTATCTTTTTTGATTCATAGTGATTCTTAGGCAAAATTTCACCAACAGGAAGTGCTTCTTTTAATAACTCAAGTAACATGTCGAACGACTTGTTACTCCATCCATTAAGACACTTCAAGTGAAATAATCGTACAAGGAAAGAAAGTTTTGAGAATTTAGTGCAACCCGGATATAGTTCATTCTCAGCATCCTTCAAAAGTTTGTAAAATTTATGTGCTTCCATGTTGGGCTCATCCGGAATGCTTTCTTCCGATGATTCATTATTTTCCCCACCATCTAAGTTTGGCATTCCGAATGCATCCTGTAACATTTCATGCATATCATCACCCTCCTCGGACTCATCACTAATATATTCACCTTCAAATATATCCTCCCCATGGCTCGTCCAATTGATATATCTCTGCATTATCCCATTCCATAATAAGTCACCATGCACATCTTCTCTATTCTTATAGTACTTGTTACAACATTTAACGCATGGACACGGGATCTTGTCATCATTCGTTGCATGGTCAAACGCAAAATTTAGGAATTCTACAACACCATTTAGATACTCAGGGCTCGATCTTGACTTATGCATCCAACTTTTATCCATCGTAATATCCGGCTCAAACCGCACCTACCGACCAAAAACACATGATCACACAAGACGTGATGTGAGTTTAGAGCAGGATTTTACATTCACACTACAAGAGAATATTTTATGAAAATTTGATAAACAGACATACTTTTAAATTCTTAAATATGTGAAACTCTTTTAAGATAAAGAGTGGTTTTTGGTTGCACCTATTTTTATGAATTGTGGTTTTTGAAAATTTTAATAAGTCAAAAGTTGACACCTCATCAAGACCCACCCACCATATCGTCATAGCGGTTAGAATTTAAACAATTTTGAACATTTCAAAATCAGCATCTTCCATGATCAAGGTTCGTGGTTTTTCCATATTGAAAGATTCTCTGCATTCATTGTATGAGCTCTTTCCTAGACTTAAAAATTGGTTTATACTCCTAACCATCATTGTGAATTAATCTTTAGAAGGATTCTTATACAGTGTGAGCACCATCATATCAACTAGAAGGATCATGTAGCTGTGGGACCCACATTTTTAGGGCGCCCAAGTTAGCATGCATGTCATGATGCATTACTGCCGTAGAATTCCTGTTAGTTTTTTTTTTTTTTTTTTCTTCTTCTTCTTCTTCTTCTTTTTTTGTTAGAAAAGATTACATAGTAACAAAAACAAAAGGCTAAGCATTGAAGAGCCCTAAAAACATAATCACAAAAATAGTAAGATGACCAAGAAAAATTATTGGTCCTAAACCTTTAATCATGAACTTTAAACTGCCTTTTGTCAAACTACTATTCTGCTTTTGTCCCCACTCCCCACATTAGAGATACAAACTCATATACTCAGACATCCATATATGATATACCTAGCTAGCTGAGATATTCTTTAGAATGTGAAGGAGATTAATCAATTTTCTGAGAATTACCATGAGAGAGAGAGAGAGAGAGAGGGAGATTAATCAATTTCTTAACCTTCTTTGCTTGTCAAATTATCTTCCAAAACAATACCCATTACAGAACTGTTTTATTTTTTTTTTTTTTTCTGGAAAACCCATAATAGAACTGTTAAACTATGTCTCCTATTTCTTTCCATATCCAATAATTGGAATTTGGCAACTTACAACCATCATTCTCAGAATTCAGAAAGCAAGTGAATATGCTATAGCCACCCTCATCTCCTTGAATTTGAATTACCTAAGGTGAGACTCACTAAAAATGTGAGGTTTCCAATCAGGATGCAGCACAAAGCCCATTATGTTTAAAATTCTTAAAGAGTCTGGGCTCTGGGTCCCCAAAGTCTCTGACTTAAGAGAATTCCTGAATTGAAGGAGTTGAAGTCCACAGGTGAGCCCACTATGCAATATCACATTTACAAAAAAAAAGAAGCCTAATGAAAAGAAATTTCAACCCTTTATCCAAATTAATTGAAATTAGAAACTAAAATCAATTAGAAAACTGGATATTTATCTTCTACGTCTCCTAAAAAGAAACACAACTTATCAGCTGCATTAAATACTAACAATAAACAATAGAAAATATCTTGTCAAATACTTTGCAAATGTCCATAGTTATATGGGCCCCCAACATGGACTTGCCACTTAACTGCTTAAGCCACCAATACAATGGTGGATTGGCTAAGGGCAAGACTAAAGAAAAAGAAAAAGGGCATTTTCAATGAATTTTCTGAAAACACCTACAGGTTTTAAAGAAGACTGGCATGCATTTTTTACATATGGCTTCCCCGATATGTTCTTACTGTCTATTTGAGATTCGAACCTGGGCAATCACCTTCCCTCACCCGGGAGTTGTTCTAGATCTACTTCTCTCACCTGGTTGAGGGCCAAAAGTTGGGTAAAAAAAAAGACATTTTTTACTAGTGGCCCTCCAAAGAAAATTTAATGTGGGGAAGTTACTAGGTTTATATATTCCACTCCACAAAGCCTACAACTATGGCACTTGATAGTCAGCAGTGCACTAATAATTAAGGTCAGCTCATAATCACAAGTATGATAATTTAAGGGCGCCCATGATTCACCACCCCATTCCCCTTTTTGGGTTGGCTGCAATTTTCAATTGACTTTTCCCAATGGGCATCCCACCATGGTTCACATTGGCATTAGCAGCTCAACTTCTAGAAGCTTGGACTTGGAAGTGGTGACAGCCTCCATGCATCTAAGTCATCCTTTGATTGAGGTTCTCACTTTTATAATGTTTGAAGCATGGAGTGTGAGTTGACTTTTGGGCTATACTTTGAAATAAATGGCAATAACCTGAAGAACACTCAATTAATGTGCTTGTTGGGAGTATTTCAGCTTGAACAAAGAAAAATAAAGATTGCCTCAGAAATTTGGATTCTGATGTGGCTCATTTCTTTGCACATGCTTCTTATACAAAATAAGGTTTTTAACTTGATGAGGTTACACATTTGGAAAGTGGATTTCAAGGCATCTTAATGGAACTAGCTACAAGTCTCTATGTGTAGATTGGCGCGGGGGGATACTAAAATTTTCTGTAACATAAGAATTTTTCATTTTTTGGAGCCAACGCAAAAAAGTGAAAATTCTCAGTACAGCAGGGGTTTTTCCAAATTTCAGCCCCTACCTAGTTCCAGCCTTACTACTAGCAACATTATCTTTCGAGTTTATTTGGACTAATAAATCTGATTCAAATAGATGTTTGAGTGCCTTCTAACTGTTTGGCAAAGTTTATGCCAATATTTGATTGAATTAGCTTTAAAACTCTTTTACGTCTTCCTTAAGAAGTTTAAAAAGAAAAAGAAAAAGAAAAAGAATTAACTTTTTCAAACTCATATGATTGTTACATTTTTCTTAATTTCTTTTCATGTTTGTTCATATAATTTTTACTATATGGCTACTTTATTCATGTAACATGTAACTTTTACTTACATGACAAGTTTGCTTTCCCCCACTAAATAAATCAAACATAGAAACAGCTTATTTGTAGAAGAGTATTTGAATGAACAGATCTATTTCAAACAGATCAAACTTGCCAAACATGACCTAAAGGCACAATAACTGAACACTACTAGAGAATAGACCATTGGCGCATGAGAAAGCGGGCGACCGCCAGTGGCGGTCGCAAAAAGTGGCTTTAGCGACCGCCAGTGGCCGTCGCTAAAAACTTTATGGCGGTCGCTAAAGCTCTCCTCTAATACCACCTGAGCCCTCCGTTTTTTTCCTCCTTCCCACTCCTTTTTTCCTTCTCCCGCGCCCAATCCCAGCCCCTCCCGCGCCAAACGCTGCTCTCCCGCGACACCTGCCACGCCACCGCCGGTGCCGCCGCCGGTTCTCCGTCTGATTCCGTCTCCGTTTCCCTCTTCTTTTTTCCCCTCTCCCGCCTCCAAAATTCCGGTCATTTCCTCTCATTCTTGTCTCACCCTACGCTCTCGCTCTCTCTGCTCTTCTCTCACTCTCGCTCTCTCTGCTCTTCTCTCACTCTCGCGCTCTCTCTCTGTCGCGCGCTCTCTCTCGCTCTCTCGCTCGATCTCTCTGCTTTCTCTCTCTCTCGCTCTCTCGATTTCTCTCTGTTCTCTCTCTCCCGCTCTCTCTCTCTCTCTCTCTCTCTCTCTCTCTCTCTCTCTCTCTCCCTCTCTCTCTCTCTCTCGCTCTCTGGTTCTGCACTCTCTCTCTCTCTCTCTCTCTCTCTCGCTCTCTTTCCCTCTCCCGCCGTCGCCCCCTTCTCTCCGGTATGCTCTCTCCTCTACTTCTCTATTTTTTATTTTTTTTTTAGTTTGGGCAAAAAAGAAAAAAAAAGTATGCCCCAGAGATTTCTCATCTCTATTCTTTCATTTTTCATTTTCTTTTCTCCCTCAGGTTTGCAATTCATCTCTCTGCACTCTCGCTCTGTCGATTTGCTCACGATTTCTGCAGCCATCTAAGGTATGAAAATTTGTGGAAATTTTTTTTTTTTTTTGAAGATATCGTCTAATTTGATCATCATGAACATCTTTGCTTTTGATAATTTTGATTTGCAGTGGGTGAATATGAAATGCTTAGTATGGGTGGTTGATAATTTGATATGTCCTTCCATGACTTTGTATGCCTTCCTTTTTTTTGGTAGGAATGATAAAGTATTATCTTAAAATACTTCTTACTTGGTATTGGTAGAAGGAAGTTGAAACTTAATTGTATTAGAATTTAGAACTGGCTCACCTGTAAATTGTAAAGATTGCTCGGACTTGTAACTTTGTACAAGTGGGCCTCACAGTTAAATTATGCTAACCTCCTGTAAATTTGGACTGCATTCCTATAGAGAGACACCAAGCCCAAACAAGTGAATGGAATCCAGATCAACTTAAATGGCCCAGATGATTATTATAAGGGCGGGCCCAAGTGCATCCATGTGGGGACAGTTGCATCCAATGAATCTCGATCTGCTTCTAAATTCATAATGAAAATTTTGATTTACCTTCGAAAACTCGCATAAAAATCCGGCATTTGCCCTCAAGACTCATGTCTTGCTCTCACCATGCCACACGGTGACCAATTCTGGCGTTATAGGTTTAAGTGGTCTTGCTTGACCACTAGACCAACTCAGTCGGAAAAAAAAAAAAAACCTCTCATCTATTTTTCATTATAGGTTAGACTAAATGTGTGCATAACTTCAACTCCGTTGGATGATCCTAACCCCTTGATGCATGACCTTGAAGTTTAATGGTATTATAAGGCATCATTTTATTATGATTTTAAACAAATAATGAATAACAATTAGATGAGAGACAAAATTGGGCTTGTGTCAATTCATATAAGAGAAGGTTGTTGGATTGATCAGGGGGTAGTCCTACATCCTTAAAAAAAAAAAAGGATCTCTCTCTCTCTCTCTCTCTCTCTCTCTCTCTCTCTCTCTCTCCACACCTTATCATTGGGGACCCATTGGCCCTCAAGAAATTCATTTTACTTTTGTGAGGTTTTATTTGGCAATAAGTTTAGATAATGATGCAGCCAAATATAGAACCAAATTCATGTGCAGGCCTAACCATTCCAGTCTGGATAAATTCACCTAGGCCAGGATCATTTACAAGTCTATAACCCCATGAGACCATGACATTTGTTTTCCTAAACGTCCTTTTCATGTTAGTTATGATTTAGTTGGGTTTTCCTTTTTGTGATTATTAAGCCATATTGTCCATGTTAACAATTTTGTACTTAGTTTTGAAGCCAACGACAAAGTAATAAAAGGAATGAAGTTGTCATTTGCCAAAACTCCCAGAAGAGCCTCATCTTCCTTTCCTCCATTGAATGATTCTCCAAGGGAAATCAAGCAAATGACTTTTTTTTTTTTTTTTTTTTTCATATTGTTGATTTACTATACCATTTCTTGATATTAGATGAAAACTGGGATCATCAATCATAAGGTTGAAAATGAGAAACCACCAAGGCTACAATCCAGATTCCAAGGTTTGACCAGCCCAATAGATGAATCTGTCTACCAAAGTGTGGTTGACATGTAAATGGAAACGTGGGCCTACATGCCTATTAGTATGACCTGCCACACATTTAAATTAGTAGTAACAGACTTACATTGGGATATGGTTGTCTAGACAAGAATATTTGACACTCTGGACTAGCTTCTTCTTTTAATCTCTGCAACACCACCAATGTATTAAGTAGGGACTTCATGTCAAAGGGTGTGGGGTTAACCTCTCAAGGTAGTGTGCATGGGCCTAACCCAAACTTATATGTTTGTTAATTAGGTTTGGAGTGTGATCTAGAACCCTGAAAACTGTGTCTGGTCGGTTCCTCAGGATGAAGTGCGACAAATCGGGTTCGCTGGGTCAACAGTTCCGAGAATTAAGGAGCATGGTGGATCCAACCCAAACCCAAACCACACCGGTTTGGGTTGAAAATGCCAACTTGGGTTGAGTTTAGAATGTAGCTAGGATAAGGTATTGCCACACCTCTAGGCAGTATCCAAATAATGGATTCTTATCCCCTCTTTGATTCATGATGTAACTTGGCCATGATACAATTCATTGCATGCGTAAAGGCATATATGTCTACTTTGTGTTGAACACCTAAACTATTAGGTTTAAACCATAAAGGAGCTTTACGAAAGGAGTATTAAAGAAGAGAATAGTCATGGATGTAAGATAAAATTTTAATGGTACTATCATTTTTTTTTTAATTGTAGTTTACTAAGGTAATGGTTAAATATTGCTTTTTAGTCAAAGAGGAGATTATTTAACGATCCTTGTAATTCTTTACCTTTAACTTTTGCATTTTGGCCTTTCAGTAGAAGGAATGTATAGAAATTCAAAGTATCAATACCATTCAAACAATTATGAATGTTGATATATATTTGTTATAATTGATATTTTGAACATTATTGTTGTGTTATATATTGTGTTCTTCACTTATTGTTTTATTCATTTGCATGCA
This sequence comes from Camphora micrantha, assembly GCA_003546025.1. Lineage (NCBI taxonomy): Eukaryota > Viridiplantae > Streptophyta > Magnoliopsida > Laurales > Lauraceae > Camphora > Camphora micrantha. The sequence continues at coordinate 7,859,568 of QPKB01000007.1, forward strand.
TTAGTGAAACTTAGACCCGTTCGAGAATTGTGTACGACATTAGTTCAGTAATCCTTGACGCGACGGACATGGTCTTTGACTAGATTCGTTGCTCTTGTGATGTACATTCGAACTTTGTCGTATGCGATTCTTGAATTGTCCAGTTTGGACAGTTTGGGAATGCAATTATCCATCTTATAGTCAATAGCTCATGCAAGTCCGATGTTAGATAGAGTTTCGGTTGATGTCCCATTGTTCTCTGGGTACATTCATGGGTACGACTGATGTTGTATCTGTGTCGTGTACTTGGAGAACCACGCGGACATGCTGCCGAAATTTTGTCTGACTAGGGGACGAAGCATTCGAGTTGTTGAGTGCAAGTTGGATCGTGCATTCTCGAATGGGATAGGACCAACCACCCTGTAGTAAGTAGTTTGCAGTTTATGGATAGGTGGCTTGCATGATGCATGGTACCTTGGGTTAATTGTACTTGCTCATTTTAGATTTCCACATAAACAGTTATCGAGATGGACAAGAGTTGGATTGATTTACCGAATAGGATGTCTAGGGAATACATGGAGGGGATTAACCAGTTCATGGAATTTACCAATGGGTTTGACAATGAGTTCATAAGTTGTCCATGTAGAAAATGTGCGAATCGGTATTATTACAGAAGAGAGTCTGTCCGAGAGCATCTGATTGTGAATGGATTCTTGAAGCAGTACAAGAATTGGATAAGACATGGAGAAGAGTATGTTTCCTGTCACATAGAGGAAAGAGATGAAATTGAGGTTGATGATATGTCAGAGACGGATCCGATGATCGGGATGCTAAATGATATCGCGTGCGGGTTGGCACCTGAATACAGAAGCTGTGAGACTGAGGGGGCGGGTGGGAGTAATCCTCGCGCCGGTGCCGATGAAGAAGCCCTGAGATATTTTGAAATTCTAGACGATGCACAGACAGAATTGTATCCTGGATGCGAGGACTTCAGTAAATTGTCCTTTATCGTGGAGCTGTTACATTTGAAGGCATTGAATCAGTGGTCTGACACGTCCTTTGATATGCTCCTCCAGTTGTTGCATCGAGTGCTCCCATCGGGCGCGAAACTTGCAGAGTCCTACTATCAGGCTCGCAAGTTAACTGAAAATTTAGGCTTCACATATGAGACTTTGGATGCATGTCCGAACAATTGCATGTTGTTTAGGAATGAGAATGCCCAGCTTGATAAGTGCATCGTGTGTCAGACTTCGAGATGGAAGGAAGACTGGGTTGGTCACAATCGTCAGGATAGTTCTACAAGTGTTATAAATCGTGGCAAACTTGTGGCAGCAAAGCACGTGAGATATTTCCCACTGAAGCCAAGGTTGAAGAGGCTTTTTATGTCATCAAATATTTCTAAACTGATGAGATGGCATGCCGAGAATAGCAGGGACGATGGTAAGTTAACCCATCCAGCAGATTCCCCAGCGTGGAAAGACTTCGATCGAAGGAATCCAGACTTTGCCTTGGATTGTCGCAATGTGCGGCTTGGTTTGGCTGCAGATGGTTTTAGTCCATTCAGATCCATGACAGGGGCAAATCACAGTACATGGTCAGTCGTTTTGGTACCTTATAATCTCCCGCCATGGATGTGTATGAAGCAACCTTTTCTGATCCTATCCACACTTATTGATGGACCAAGAGGACCAGGGGACAAGATTGATGTATATATGCAACCTTTGATTGATGAATTGAAGGAATTATGGGCTGATGGTCTGATGACATTTGATGCCGAAGGCAATGAAATGTTTAAACTGCGCTCCGCATTATTGTGGACAATCAACGACTTCCCTGCGTACGCTAATTTGTCGGGTTGGAGCACAAAGGGAGAGTTTGCATGTCCTTGCTGCAATCAGGCGAAGAAGTCAACTTGGTTGAAGCACGGCAGAAAATGGGTATACACGGGTCATAGACGTTTTCTACCTCCATTGCATAGGTTCAGGAGGGACAAAGTGTCATTTGATGGCACTCGAGAATATGGTCCAGCACCTCGAACTATGACGGGAGTTGAATTGTTGTCACAGCTCGAGCAGGAGCAAATACGAACTGTGTATGATTTTCAAGATTTACTGGCCCTCCCGCTGCCTTCTATTCCTGGTGCAAATAGAAGACGAAGTCATAATTGGAAGAAAAAAAGTATTTTCTACGATTTACCATACTGGAAGCATAACTTACTCAGGCACAACTTAGATGTTATGCACATCGAGAAGAACGTCTGTGATAATATACTGTGGACCATTCTCGGTGTTTAGGGGAAGTCGAAGGATGGTGTCAATGCACGTCGTGACTTGGAAGAAATGGGCTTGAGAAAACCATTGCACTTGCAGCCGAGAGAGTCAAACAAGGCATATATGCCTCCTGCGCAGTACGCGATGAGTAAAGATGAGAAAGATGTCTTCCTCTCTGTCCTGAAGGGTGTCAAGGTTCCTGACGGGTACTGTTCCGTGAAAGTGGACGGGCACGTGCCCGTAGTCATTCCTGACTTGTAGGAACTGACGGAACGCGATTCCGACTCCCGGATTCCTCGTAGGGCTGAAAGGTAGGTTTAAATGGATACTTTAACTTAAAACTTAGAAAATCGGCCTCCGGGGGCCCAAAACGAGCAAACGGGCTCCGTTGCCCGTGAAACTGGACGGGCACGTGCCCGTAGTCATTCCTGACTTGCAGGAACTGACAGAACGCGATTCCGACTCCCGGATTCCTAGTAGGGCTAAAAGGTAGGTTTAAATGGATACTTTAACTAAAAACTTAGAAAATCGGCCTCCGGGGGTCCAAAACGAGCAAACGGGCTCCGTTGCCCGTGAAACTGGACGGGCACGTGCCCGTAGTCAATCATGACTTGCAGGAACTGACGGAACGCGATTCCGACTCCCGGATTCCTCGTAGGGCTCAAAGGTAGGTTTAAATGGATACTTTAACTTAAAACTTAGAAAATCGGCCTCCGGGGGTCCAAAACGAGCAAACGGGCTCCGTTGCCCGTGAAACTGGACGGGCACGTGCCCGTAGTCATTTATGACTTGCAGGAACTGACGGAACGCGATTCCGACTCCCGGATTCCTCGTAGGGCTGAAAGGTAGGTTTAAATGGATACTTTAACTTAAAACTTAGAAAATCGGCCTCCGGGGGTCCAAAACGAGCAAACGGGCTCCGTTGCCCGTGAAACTGGACGGGCACGTGCCCGTAGTCATTCCTGACTTGCAGGAACTGACGGAACGAGAATCCGACAGTTGAATTGCTCGTAAAGCTGAAAGGTAGGTTTAACTCGATACTTTAACTAAAACATAGAAAATAAGGCTCTCGTCGCCCAAAAAGAGCAAACGGGCTCCGTTGCCCGTGAAAGTGGACGGACACGTGCCCGTAGTCATTCATGACTTGCAGGAACTGACGGAACGAGAATCCGACGGTTGAATTACTCGTAAGGCTGAAAGGTAGGTTTAACTTGATACTTTAACTTAAAACATAGAAAATCGGCCTCCGGGGGTCCAAAACGATCAAACGGGCTCCGTTGCCCGTGAAACTGGACGGGCACGTGCCCGTAGTCATTCATGACTTGCAGGAACTGACGGAACGCGATTCCGACTCCCGGATTCCTCGTAGGGCTGAAAGGTAGGTTTAAATGAATACTTTAACTTAAAACTTAGAAAATCGGCCTCCGGGGGTCCAAAACGAGTAAACGGGCTCCGTTGCCCGTGAAACTGGACGGGCACGTGCCCGTAGTCAATCATGACTTGCAGGAACTGACGGAACGCGATTCCGACTCCCGGATTCCTCGTAGGGCTCAAAGGTAGGTTTAAATGGATACTTTAACTTAAAACTTAGAAAATCGGCCTCCGGGGGTCCAAAACGAGCAAACGGGCTCCGTTGCCCGTGAAACTGGACGGGCACGTGCCCGTAGTCAATCATGACTTGCAGGAACTGACGGAACGCGATTCCGACTCCCGGATTCCTCGTAGGGCTGAAAGGTAGGTTTAAATGGATACTTTAACTTAAAACTTAGAAAATCGGCCTCCGGGGGTCCAAAACGAGCAAACGGGCTCCGTTGCCCGTGAAACTGGACGGGCACGTGCCCGTAGTCATTCATGACTTGCAGGAACTGACGGAACGCGATTCCGACTCCCGGATTCCTCGTAGGGCTGAAAGGTAGGTTTAAATCGATACTTTAACTTAAAACTTAGAAAATCGGCCTCCGGGGGTCCAAAACGAGCAAACGGGCTCCGTTGCCCGTGAAACTGGACGGGCACGTGCCCGTAGTCATTCATGACTTGCAGGAACTGACGGAACGCGATTCCGACTCCCGGATTCCTCGTAGGGCTGAAAGGTAGGTTTAAATGGATACTTTAACTTAAAACTTAGAAAATCGGCCTCCGGGGGTCCAAAACGAGCAAACGGGCTCCGTTGCCCGTGAAACTGGACGGGCACGTGCCCGTAGTCATTCATGACTTGCAGGAACTGACGGAACGCGATTCCGACTCCCGGATTCCTCGTAGGGCTGAAAGGTAGGTTTAAATGGATACTTTAACTTAAAACTTAGAAAATCGGCCTCCGGGGGTCCAAAACGAGCAAACGGGCTCCGTTGCCCGTGAAACTGGACGGGCCACGTGCCCGTAGTCAATCATGACTTGCAGGAACTGACGGAACGCGATTCCGACTCCCGGATTCCTCGTAGGGCTGAAAGGTAGGTTTAAATGGATACTTTAACTTTAAAACTTAGAAAATCGGCCTCTGGGGTCCAAAACGAGCAAACGGGCTCCGTTGCCCGTGAAACTGGACGGGCACGTGCCCGTAGTCAATCATGACTTGCAGGAACTGACGGAACGCGATTCCGACTCCCGGATTCCTCGTAGGGCTGAAAGGTAGGTTTAAATGGATACTTTAACTTAAAACTTAGAAAATCGGCCTCTCGGGGGTCCAAAACGAGCAAACGGGCTCCGTTGCCCGTGAAACTGGACGGGCACGTGCCCGTAGTCATTCATGACTTGCAGGAACTGACGGAACGCGATTCCGACTCCCGGATTCCTCGTAGGGCTGAAAGGTAGGTTTAAATGGATACTTTAACTTAAAACTTAGAAAATCGGCCTCCGGGGGTCCAAAACGAGCAAACGGGCTCCGTTGCCCGTGAAACTGGACGGGCACATGCCCGTAGTCATTCTGGACTTGCAGGATCTGACGGAACGTGATTCCGACTCCCGGATTCCTCGTACGGCTGAAAGGTAGGTTTAAATGGATACTTTAACTTAAAACTTAGAAAATCGGCCTCCGGGGGTCCAAAACGAGCAAACGGGCTTCGTTGCCCGTGAAACTAGACGGGCACGTGCCCGTAGTCATTCATGACTTGCAGGAACTGACGGAACGCGATTCCGACTCCCGGATTCCTCGTAGGGCTGAAAGGTAGGTTTAAATGGATACTTTAACTTAAAACTTAGAAAATCGGCCTCCGGGGGTCCAAAACGAGCAAACGGGCTCCGTTGCCCGTGAAACTGGACGGGCACGTGCCCGTAGTCATTCATGATTTGCGTGAACTGACGGAACGCGATTCCGACTCCCGGATTCCTCGTAGGGCTGAAAGTTAGGTTTAAATGGATACTTTAACTTAAAACTTAGAAAATCGGCCTCCGGGGGTCCAAAACGAGCAAACGGGCTCCGTTGCCCGTGAAACTGGACGGGCACGTGCCCGTAGTCATTCAGGACTTGCAGGATCTGACGGAACGTGATTCCGACTCCCGGATTCCTCGTACGGCTGAAAGGTAGGTTTAACTCGATACTTTAACTTAAAACTTAGAAAATCGGCCTCCGGGGGTCCAAAACGAGCAAACGGGCTTCGTTGCCCGTGAAACTAGACGGGCACGTGCCCGTAGTCATTCATGACTTGCAGGAACTGACGGAACGCGATTCCGACTCCCGGATTCCTCGTAGGGCTGAAAGGTAGGTTTAAATGGATACTTTAACTTAAAACTTAGAAAATCGGCCTCCGGGGGTCCAAAAGGAGCAAACGGGCTCCGTTGCCCGTGAAACTGGACGGGCACGTGCCCGTAGTCATTCATGACTTGCAGGAACTGACGGAACGCGATTCCGACTCCCGGATTCCTCGTAGGGCTGAAAGGTAGGTTTAAATGGATACTTTAACTTAAAACTTAGAAAATCGGCCTCCGGGGGTCCAAAACGAGCAAACGGGCTCCGTTGCCCGTGAAACTGGACGGGCACGTGCCCGTAGTCATTCATGATTTGCGTGAACTGACGGAACGCGATTCCGACTCCCGGATTCCTCGTAGGGCTGAAAGTTAGGTTTAAATGGATACTTTAACTTAAAACTTAGAAAATCGGCCTCCGGGGTCCAAAACGAGCAAACGGGCTCCGTTGCCCGTGAAACTGGACGGGCACGTGCCCGTAGTCATTCATGACTTGCAGGAACTGACGGAACGCGATTCCGACTCCCGGATTCCTCGTAGGGCTGAAAGGTAGGTTTAACTCGATACTTTAACTTAAAACTTAGAAAATCGGCCTCCGGGGGTCCAAAACGAGCAAACGGGCTTCGTTGCCCGTGAAACTGGACGGGCACGTGCCCGTAGTCATTCATGACTTGCAGGAACTGACGGAACGCGATTCCGACTCCCGGATTCCTCGTAGGCTGAAAGGTAGGTTTAAATGGATACTTTAACTTAAAACTTAGAAAATCGGCCTCCGGGGGTCCAAAACGAGCAAACGGGCTCCGTTGCCCGTGAAACTGGACGGGCACGTGCCCGTAGTCATTCATGACTTGCAGGAACTGACGGAACGCGATTCCGACTCCCGGATTCCTCGTAGGGCTGAAAGGTAGGTTTAAATGGATACTTTAACTTAAAACTTAGAAAATCGGCCTCCGGGGGTCCAAAACGAGCAAACGGGCTCCGTTGCCCGTGAAACTGGACGGGCACGTGCCCGTAGTCATTCATGACTTGCAGGAACTGACGGAACGCGATTCCGACTCCCGGATTCCTCGTAGGGCTGAAAGGTAGGTTTAAATGGATACTTTAACTTAAAACTTAGAAAATCGGCCTCCGGGGGTCCAAAACGAGCAAACGGGCTCCGTTGCCCGTGAAACTGGACGGGCACGTGCCCGTAGTCATTCATGACTTGCAGGAACTGACGGAACGCGATTCCGACTCCCGGATTCCTCGTAGGGCTGAAAGGTAGGTTTAAATGGATACTTTAACTTAAAATTTAGAAAATCGGCCTCCGGGGGTCCAAAACGAGCAAACGGGCTTCGTTGCCCGTGAAACTAGACGGGCACGTGCCCGTAGTCATTCATGACTTGCAGGAACTGACGGAACTCGATTCCGACTCCCGGATTCCTCATAGGGCTGAAAAGGTAGGTTTAAATGGATACTTTAACTTAAAACTTAGAAAATCGGCCTCCGGGGGTCCAAAACGAGCAAACGGGCTCCGTTGCCCGTGAAACTGGACGGGCACGTGCCCGTAGTCATTCATGACTTGCAGGAACTGACGGAACGCGATTCCGACTCCCGGATTCCTCGTAGGGCTGAAAGGTAGGTTTAAATGGATACTTTAACTTAAAACTTAGAAAATCGGCCTCCGGGGGTCCAAAACGAGCAAACGGGCTCCGTTGCCCGTGAAACTGGACGGGCACGTGCCCGTAGTCATTCATGACTTGCAGGAACTGACGGAACGCGATTCCGACTCCCGGATTCCTCGTAGGGCTGAAAGGTAGGTTTAAATGGATACTTTAACTTAAAACTTAGAAAATCGGCCTCCGGGGGTCCAAAACGAGCAAACGGGCTCCGTTGCCCGTGAAACTGGACGGGCACGTGCCCGTAGTCATTCATGACTTGCAGGAACTGACGGAACGCGATTCCGACTCCCGGATTCCTCGTAGGGCTGAAAGGTAGGTTTAAATGGATACTTTAACTTAAAACTTAGAAAATCGGCCTCCGGGGGTCAAAACGAGCAAACGGGCTCCGTTGCCCGTGAAACTGGACGGGCACGTGCCCGTAGTCATTCATGACTTGCAGGAACTGACGGAACGCGATTCCGACTCCCGGATTCCTCGTAGGGCTGAAAGGTAGGTTTAAATGGATACTTTAACTTAAAACTTAGAAAATCGGCCTCCGGGGGTCCAAAACGAGCAAACGGGCTCCGTTGCCCGTGAAACTGGACGGGCACGTGCCCGTAGTCATTCATGACTTGCAGGAACTGACGGAACGCGATTCCGACTCCCGGATTCCTCGTAGGGCTGAAAGGTAGGTTTAAATGGATACTTTAACTTAAAACTTAGAAAATCGGCCTCCGGGGGTCCAAAACGAGCAAACGGGCTCCGTTGCCCGTGAAACTGGACGGGCACGTGCCCGTAGTCATTCATGACTTGCAGGAACTGACGGAACGCGATTCCGACTCCCGGATTCCTCGTAGGGCTGAAAGGTAGGTTTAAATGGATACTTTAACTTAAAACTTAGAAAATCGGCCTCCGGGGGTCCAAAACGAGCAAACGGGCTCCGTTGCCCGTGAAACTGGACGGGCACGTGCCCGTAGTCATTCATGACTTGCAGGAACTGACGGAACGCGATTCCGACTCCCGGATTCCTCGTAGGGCTGAAAGGTAGGTTTAAATGGATACTTTAACTTAAAACTTAGAAAATCGGCCTCCGGGGGGTCAAAACGAGCAAACGGGCTCCGTTGCCCGTGAAACTGGACGGTCCAACAAACGTGCCCGTAGTCATTCATGACTTGCAGGAACTGACGGAACGCGATTCCGACTCCCGGATTCCTCGTAGGGCTGAAAGGTAGGTTTAAATGGATACTTTAACTTAAAACTTAGAAAATCGGCCTCCGGGGGTCCAAAACGAGCAAACGGGCTCCGTTGCCCGTGAAACTGGACGGGCACGTGCCCGTAGTCATTCATGACTTGCAGGAACTGACGGAACGCGATTCCGACTCCCGGATTCCTCGTAGGGCTGAAAGGTAGGTTTAAATGGATACTTTAACTTAAAACTTAGAAAATCGGCCTCCGGGGGTCCAAAACGAGCAAACGGGCTCCGTTGCCCGTGAAACTGGACGGGCACGTGCCCGTAGTCATTCATGACTTGCAGGAACTGACGGAACGCGATTCCGACTCCCGGATTCCTCGTAGGGCTGAAAGGTAGGTTTAAATGGATACTTTAACTTAAAACTTAGAAAATCGGCCTCCGGGGGTCCAAAACGAGCAAACGGGCTCCGTTGCCCGTGAAACTGGACGGGCACGTGCCCGTAGTCATTCATGACTTGCAGGAACTGACGGAACGCGATTCCGACTCCCGGATTCCTCGTAGGGCTGAAAGGTAGGTTTAAATGGATACTTTAACTTAAAAACTTAGAAAATCGGCCTCCGGGGTCCAAAACGAGCAAACGGGCTTCGTTGCCCGTGAAACTAGACGGGCACGTGCCGTAGTCATTCATGACTTGCAGGAACTGACGGAACGCGATTCCGACTCCCGGATTCCTCGTAGGGCTGAAAGGTAGGTTTCGAAAATGGATACTTTAACTTAAAACTTAGAAAATCGGCCTCCGGGGGTCCAAAACGAGCAAACGGGGCTCCGTTGCCCGTGAAACTGGACGGGCACGTGCCCGTAGTCATTCATGACTTGCAGGAACTGACGGAACGTGATTCCGACTCCCGGATTCCTCGTAGGTTTAAATTTCAAATTTTGAATTTTTTCTTTTATATATTCGCTGTAAATTGCCAATTTTTATAATTAACTATTAATATTTGTTTCTCTTTTTTCTTCAGGTTTGAGAGCATCGTATCCATACGGCAACCTGCACGGACAATTTGATTTCTTTTTCTTTTACTTTTATTGCTTGATTTGTAATGGATGTATATAATTTGTTGAAACTTTTGTAATATTTTTGAATATTATTAATATAAGAATTTGTTTTTGTTATTAGTTGTTGTCATGGATTTAGTAGTTGTTATTGGTATTTGTAATGGATGGTAGTAGTTGTATATGGTTTATTCATATATGGGTCTATACAGGTACAGGTACAGGAATAAAATTGAGAAATCTAAAAAAAAATTGGAAAAAAAATGCACAGACTATTAGCGGCCGCCAATATGACTATTAGCGACGGCCAATGGCCGTCGCTAAAAGTCTTTTTAAAAAAATATTGCAATTAAAAAAAATATATAAACGAGCAGTTGCGGCCGCCAATATACTATTAGCGACCGCCACTGGCGGTCGCTAAAAGTATTTTACAAAAAATTAAAAATTTAAAAAAAGAATTATAATTCACAGTTGCGGCCGCCAATATGACTATTAGCGACCGCCATTGCGGTCGCTAATACTATTAAACACAAGAACAAAAAAATAAAATAGACTTTTAGCGACCGCCACACGGCGGTCGCTAATACGGTCGCGACCGCCACTTGGCGGTCGCTAATACTTTTAGCGACGACGTTTTCGCGACGGCTTGTTCGCGGTCGCAGAGCGGTCGCTACAGACTTTTAGCGACCGCCAATAGACTTTTAGCGACGGCTTTTGGCGGTCGCTAAAAGTGACTTCTCTAGTAGTGGGTGGACATTCATGTGCATCCATCCCATGAACATTCTTTTTCTGCGGTGAGGGTGAGGGATGGATGCACATGAATATTCTCCTTAAATGAGTCATAAATGAATGCTCCCAATTCTTAAGTTTTGGAAGGTGGATAATGGATATTGAAATCATTAGGATTCTTAACTTTGCATCTATTTACAATTAACAGCAAAACTTTGCATCTACTATACCACATTCCCAGCTTAACAAAAAAGAAAAATAAATAAAGTAAATAAGAGATGATAAATAAATAGGGAGATGATATGCCTCACCACTAGGCTAGCAGTGTAATTGGTACCGATCGGAGTATTATTTGAGTGAAATTTGTAGAAGAGCAATACAAGAAGAGGGTAGAGTTTAACTAAATGGACCCATTGAAGGGCATCCATAAACAATTGTAGAAAAGTGGACCTCCTCAATTAAAATGTGATTTGAGCCAAATGTAAGATAAATCTAGTAAGTAACATGTATACAAAATATTATAAATAGTCTTGTTTTATTATAGATGGCAATGGGGCAGGTTGGGTTCCAAGTTAGACCATCCCATGAAATTTATCAAAGCAAAACATAATTATAATACTGTCACATTCAACCTATTTATTAACTACACAGCTTTATTCACGTGTATTTGTGCAGATTTAGTATGCGCCACTTCATTATAGTCTTTTTGGTCAAAGATCTTATTCTTATTCTTATATTTTAAAGTTGTTTCAGTTTTAAAACAATGCATGATTCTTGACCCTTCTTTAGCCACATCAAGAGCTCAATTCTCATCAGCAGTTGGTATTATGAAAAAAGGGAAACACACAAAAAGAAACACACCCTCGCATGAAAGGTTTCATTCATACTCCAAGAAAGGTTTCATTTGTAATTCACACCTCTTCCTCTTCATCAAGAAACAAAATCTTCTCACTAAATGGTTTTTCCTTTTCCTCAAATAAAACACTCATTTTTTGAAGAACTAGATTTTCTCTCTTTCAACAACCACCTTCCTCTATTCCATGTCTGGTGTATGCCATCCTTTATTCTCTCCCTTCTACATTTTTCAGGGCTAAGGTTTTCGGTACGTTTGTAAATATCAGTCTCATCTGCAAATTATGCTATTATTACCTAGGAATGTATCTGAACTTCCACTTCTCCCCCTTGATTTCTTGCTCTATTTTATTTCATTCCACTTATTTCTTTTCATATCTACAACTTCATATGGAAATGACAGAAAAGACAAAATCGAAACCACTTTAAAACGATTATTGGTGTTCGTTGTTTGTCTTGTATAAAATGGTTCTAACCTCTTCTATACCACACACACACACACACACAGAGAGAGAGAGAGAGAGAGGGAGGGAGAGGGAGTTTGGCTATTGCGCTCAGCATTGAAGTAGTGTGAAGCCTAGTTTGGCTACTGCGCTCAGCATTGAAGTAGTGTGAAGCTTCTCACATGGTTAGCCTTTTTCTTTTGCATCAAAAAAGCACATGAGTCTTTGTCCCTTAGTTTTGAGCACGGGATCCATTCATATATATCAAATATATCTTCAAAATCTGGCTTCTTACATCAACCAAGAGGAAGAGTGTTAGAATTGGACTATGATCATGTGATCACAAGAACTGAGTATGTTAATTAGAAGTTTTCAATTTCTTTGACATTGGAAAAAATTGGCACTTGGCAGAATCCTAATATAAGGACAAAATTAAAACTAAATGGCTATGATTACCCCGTTGAAAAATCACGTAGATGGCCCTCATTCACTAGTCACTGGTTTGCCTTTAAATATGTAGAACAGGACATTGCCAAAAGCAAATCCATTCCAATCATGTACAGTGGGGCACACCAATGGTCAATCCAGCCCTTTTTTTTTTTTTTTTTTTTTTTTTTGGGGGTGTTGGGGGGGGGGGGTGTGAATCTAATCCTCTTGCACAAAGTCGTGGCCAGGCTCTAATCCTCTTGCACAAAGTCGTGGCCCGGCTTGGGCACTCATATAAATTTGACACTGATCCAACCATTATACTATGCTATAACATGCTCTTGTAATGTTGAAATTAGAGTACTTACTGAAATAAATGGATAGGATGATCCTGTGTGGCTCACCATGATCAATTCAAATCCCTTGAGCGGTCACACTCGCTTTGCCTTCCCTTGTTCACACCTTTTTACCCCTTGTTTTGGTTCATGGAACTCACCCAAATTTGGAACACAACTTATGTTCTGTATTTTGTATCACCCTTGTTTTAGGTGGGCCCTGCAAGCCTGGCTGTTTCTTGACCTAGAAATAGAATGCCAAACCGTTCTTGAAAACCCCCGTACAAAAAAGATGCATTAGATAGTACATCTGAGTCCATAGGGCTCAATGGGGCCACGTTGGTTCAACCGGATATCAGCTTGAAATAGAGTATGGGCTGTCTAGTGGCGGACCCAAGATTTTTTTATTGAGGGGGCTGACGATGGTCAATTGAAAAGTCAATCATTAATGATTTCATCGTATGTTCTTCACATTAGCAATGGCAAAAGAGAAAATATATTGTATTTACCAAAAAACTAATTACATCAAATGACATTCTCTCATCAAAAGTCGCATTTACAATTGCCCTTGACGGTTCTTCATGTTTTGAAAGTGTTGTATGATTGTCTCATCGTCAATACTATTAAATACATCATTTTCAATATATACAATTAAACAATCATTCGTCCACTCATCTTCCATTCGATTGTGTAGTCGATTCTTTCCATTAGGATTTAGGAATCACACCCAACTTTAATATAGCAATTAACACACACCTCAACCAGTTATTTAACTAATGTAAACTAGATGACATGCAACTAGAGGAATTTGAAAGGAATAGAAGCACACACCTTAACCAAATATGAATTTGAGAAATGAAGCTCTCCAATGTAATCTTGCCAATTACAAGCCACCAAGAGAATGAAATAACCCACCTAAGAAACATGTGAATGAGCTAGAGTCATTTAAAGGATAGATCAAAACTAAATCAATACTTCCTATGTATTTCAATTCCATACACACAGACAGAGCTATTTGAATAAATTACTTAATTATATGTATTCAAATTCTGTGTGAACAAATACACCCATCCATCAATGAATCCTGTGTGTATTCAAGTTCCATAGAAACAAATAGGCCCATAAATCCGTGTAAACAAACAGTACCACTTAAATCGTCCAATCTGAATCAATTACTTCATATTTGTTCAAATTCAATGCGAACAAATATTATCTTTCTCTGCAATATCATTCAAGAAGATGGACATCAATATCTTCCTATACAATATCATTCAAGAAGATGGGCATCAACAAAATTAAAAGGTTGCAACCTACAGACATAGATAGATAGATCCATCTACAAAACCCTAATAACAAAAAACAACACTTACATTCAAACTTACATCATGACACATTACCATCTCAATCTCAATCTCAATCCTTTAAAAGTTTCGGTAGGACGGGACAAAAATACAACGCTAAATGTGACTTTTAGTTGCAAGAAAAAACCGCCGCTCAAGTCCAATTTTTCTGCCACTAATAGTTACTTTTTTTTTATAAGTATCAATACAAAGTACCAATGTGGTCTTCCGGCATGCATGTGGTGTTACCCCCTAGCTACTTATAATTATCGTGGGAACACAACCCACATATCCAAACGCTCTAAGCAAGTAAAAAACTATATACACGCTTTTTACCAAAACGAAAAAAAAAAAAAATCAAAACAAATGTAAAAAGTGTTGGTAGTAGATGCAGCGGAAGCGCGGATTTATAAGAGCTAGCTACTTACAAACGCGATAAAGACAGCGTTGGCTTAAATCAGGCACTGGTGTGGAGATTTGTGACTGTCTACGAGATATTGGAGATGCATAGCTGACCATTGTTGGAAAGGATATTGGAGACGCATAGCTGACCATTGCATGATCCCCAAATGTTAGGAATGCCAAGTAAATGTGTAATAAAATGGCGTTGGAAAAGCTCTATTAAAATGGCTTTTAAACCAGCGAACCAGGATATACTTCATTGTAAACTTGCAATGCCCTCCCCTCCTGGTTCAACCAAATAGAGACTAGTAAGATTTTCAGCTTCATGTAGGAATAACATGAGGCTAACACTGTCATTCTGGTTCTCCAAGGCTCGATTATGTTGCATGGGGGAGAACATAGGATTGTGGATAATGATATCTCGCCATGACTTGGAAACGAGAGTGCACTGAAAAAGAGAGTGGATGTGGTAGTCTAGAAAGTACTTCCATGATCAAATCTGGAGAGAGCAGCGTTATGTCGCTGCTGCTGCTGCTTCTGCGTTTATTCTCTTGTTCTTCTTCTATTGCTCTTCTCATTTTTATGTCTCTATGCTTTGGTGCTCTTCTTTTTTTTTTTTTTTATCTTAAATCCAACCAAACGCAATCTTGATGTTGATGTGGGATTTAGAGGATTTATCTGAAAAGGAAAAGATCAAGTCGATTAATCAATGTTAATAATATAACACAATCAAAACTAGTGAGATGAAATGAAAAAGTGTAACATCAAATATATCTAATCTTATATTGAATGCCAACGTGATCGAACATGTTGAACATTACCGTTAAGTATTTTAATTGCATGCAAATCATTAATAAGAATGAGGGGCCTGGATGACCTATGGATTAGGAACACGGGTACCCGCCCCATGGACTTGATAAAAGCCCGTAAGGGCCGATGGGCCAGATGATCCCCTACCTTGTAAAATAAATAAATAAATAATCCCTCACCCCTTTTAAACGACAAAATAAAGGAGGAAAATGATATTATAGCCATCGTTCAACTCCCTTCAAATGAAAATCTTACGTCTGTCACTAGGCGCATAGATAAAGTTTAAATGAGAGAGCATTAAATTGTTAGGGATCAATTGGTAAAAACTATCATATATAAAAATTTAAGATAAATAACACTAAATTTATAATGTAAAAAAGAAATAGTATATTTAATTCTTTGCACATATGAAATTGTTTAATAAGTTCTTGTTGCTTTCATATGAATAATCGAGAATTCTCCAAACTATTATATAATATATAAAACTTTATATTTTATAAAAATGCGGTATATATATTACAAATATACAATAATTTATTTGAAAGATAAATATATTTATTTGGAAAGATATTATATATAATACATGTAGAGTATACATGTGATATAGAAAAAATATTAAATTAGAGTTATTACAATGGATTAAAAATATTGCATATTATTAGAAAAATTTATTATCTATACTCATATAACTTTGCAGGACATCAATACTTTGTATGTGTATTAAGATTTACTATTAATACAGAATCAGATTTTTCTGATTAAGATCATGTCAAAAGGGACAGCCCTGGCCTCTCAATTAATCCCAAAACATCAGTGACCTTTGATTAAGTGGGCCACGCTATGGGGCCGACTCCCTCCGCTCATGGAGGGAATGGAGGGTGTGTTATAAGTAAGAGTGTCAAAGGCCGCCGGCCTCATTGGGCCGACGTAAGCACTTACTCTAACCCCCATACATGTGGGGCTGGGCCTAAGCCCTCGAGCTCTCAATGGGCCTAGAATACCTAAAGCCCTTATCCTACCTCAAGGCCAAGGTTGAATTAATACTGCCAGGGCTTAAAGAAATAAGTTTTTTTAATATATATATATATATATATAAAGGGGGTCAGCTTCTCCTAAGCTCAAGCTTAGGATAAGGTAAGCTCAAGTGTGTGGTTGGGGCCCACTTGGGGAACCGCATGGGGATGGAGATGGGGGAGGGATTTCAAGGACTGTCCTAGATCCTCCTCTCTACAAAAAATCAGCCCCAACCGTGAAAAATCTTTTCAACTCCATATAAGGCCCAAAAGTTTAATGGTCAAATAGTTCCATTCGATCGATACATAGTCGATCCAACGGTCTAGTATATTCGGATTTAACCGAAAGTTGGTGGACATGTGCAATTTAGGGGGTCATATGTTGGTTTATTTGGATGGACCAAAGATGGGCCCTACAAGTATGAGCTTATGGGAATTTCTCCTAAGCTTGAGCTTAGGAGAGTCTTGCTCATATATAATATATATATATATATATATTAATATTTTTTTCTATCCGTACCTCTTTTAGCATGTGGACCATATGATCAATCTAACCTCCTAACTTCCACAAGCCCAAATATGACATTTAAACTATTATTCACCTACGTAATCTACTTCCTGGCATTACAATGTACTGATTATTATTAAATGGAATTGATAATCACACTTGTTTGTAGTGTCACTGTTCACTTTTATGAACCAAAAGTGGGCCCACTTGAGCAAATTGGAAATTTGACTAGAGGATAATTTGAAACCAGTCACACCAAATTCTAAATTCATGTACACCAATTTTTTTCTCTTTCTTTTTCTAATGTTACGATTCTTTTCTAGATCATTTATAGTACTTTAATTTGGACAAAGGTTGGGTCCCCCAATTATAGAATCAAGATATGCTTTCTCTAGGGGCATTACAGCAACTACATAGAGCAAGAGGATAAGAACTCTTTACCTAAATCAAACTTAAAAAACAGGACATGAACTCTTTACCTAAATCAAACTTTCCCACATAATCATCCTTATTACATTTGAAAATCTCAACAAAAGCAAATTCCAAATACAAATAAAGAAAAAGTAGTAAACTAAGAAATAAACCCACCTCATCAACAGATTAAATCTAATGTTCTCCAAACAAAAATACCTAAAGTATAAGAAGATGTGTCTTTTATTATTTTTTAATAGACAAAGGGCCAGGCATGCACCCTCGGGCTAATTTAAGTCAAGTCCTAGTTTTGAAACCTCAAGGTTGTCGGCTTTTCAGAATTGCCCCTACCTTACCCTTACCATCGGGCTTTTGGACCAAAAGACGAGCCCCCAAAACATAGAATAGGAAGAAAGTAAACCAAGAGGGAGAAGGCTGTTTTTCTTTCTAATTTTTCAATGTCGATATCGACTCTCCCTAAACAAGTGTGGGTCAATACCTACCATCCTTCATAAGCTTAAAAAAAAGAAAAAGAGTTTCCTTTCATGTTCTTCGCTCTTTTCTTCCCCAAACCCAATTCAATTGAGTAGACCAAATAATATGGGATTCCTGTCCTCCCAAGGAAAATTATTAATAAGAATGGATTTCTTGTTAGAAAGACTAGTTTCGTAGGAGGAAACTAAAATGACGTTTTGAAAATCTAAACTGTTTTTTTTTTTTTTTTGGTAAAATCCTCGAGAATAGAAGAAATAAGTTGTGAGAACGAAAAAAAGCAGAGAGAGTGGATGAAGAAGAGGAGAGAAAGAGAAGCAAAAAGTGAAGATGTTGTGACACACTAGTTAAATTTTCTCTCTCTCTCTCTCTCTCTCTCTCTCTCTCATTTTATTTCTCTTTCTCTCCACTCTCTCCCTCCTCGTCTCTCTCATCTCTCTTTTTAAGTTCTAATTCACACAATCACCATCTCTAAAATCCTAATCGGAAAATGTGAAATCTAACCACCATTTACATATCCCATTACCTAATTCTTGAATTCCTAACCCTCCAATGAAACCAAATTCCTATAATCCGTAAATCCCATTATCTAAACCAAACTTTCTAATCCCTAAATGAGAAACCTAATCCATGCTTCTATCCGATACCCTAACCCCATTATTTAAATTCAAATCAGAACC